>CM021102.1:334080272-334144729 GCA_007115665.2 Sequoiadendron giganteum
CATATACTGATACCCTCCCCTAAGTCAGCTCACAGTACATACCACTATTTCTTGTCATTCACAATCTTAAAGTTGTCGGCCCTCTACTTGAAATATTCAAAACTTATATTTTTAAAAATTATATATTTATTATGACTAAGAAAGATAAATGGAGGGAGGAGGATAGAGTAGAGAGAGGGGGGAGAGAGAAGAGAGGGGGAAGTGGGGAGAGAGAGGAGAGAGAGTAGAGGGAGAGATGAGAGAGAGAGTGGAGATAGATAGAGAGAGAGGGAGGGAGAGGGAGAGAGAAAAGAGGGGGTATGTTGGAGAGAGCAGAGAGAGTGGAGGGAGAGGGAGGGAGAGGGAGAGAGAAAAGAGAGGGTGAAGGGGTAGAGAGGAGAGAGAGAGGAAAGGGAGAGAGGAGATAAAGAGAGAGATGTAGAGGGAGAGGGAGAGTGGGGGAGGGAGAGAGGGAGATGAAGAGTGAGGGAGGGATTTGCATCATAAAACATCATATATATCTCATATTGTGTTAAATGTATAACCAATTTTTTTATGCAGTCAAAAATTGTCTCCAAGCTCGATCCTATATTTTAGAACATATATTTTATTTGATGAGGGATGAGTACAACCATGCCAAAAACTTGAGACCAAGTTCCTAACACCAACTTCAATCTTATCAGAATGAGAATTGCCTTATGTCATAGTATCATCCAAAACCTTTCTCTTTTTCACATATCTTGTGAGTTTTTGTCCTACTTAAGCCAATTTCACTTGAAAGTGAAGAGAATTGATGCTTTCTTGTCATTTGTGGACTTAAAATAGATGTCAAAATCACCCTTCTTAAAATTCTCTTATTCTCTTATCAAGATTGGTTCCCAATGGAACCCAAACCTTGTTTAACATATTCAATAATATTTAAGTCTTCTAAGCCTCATCTTTTTTTATTGAGAAATCTACACTTATCAATTTTAATGGCTCTTTTAGGTCATCACAAAGAAGTAATATTGATAACAATTAGGCTTGACCAAGTGTATCCCGAATTTTGAAATAAGTCAATTATTTTCTTTGAAGCTCTTGTAAATGCCCTCTTAGCAGTAGTAGTAGGTTTTTCAGCATAAAGCATTGATTTCTTAATATCTAATTCAAGTAAATGATTATATTTTTGTAAGAAAATTTTCTCTTCACCTCTTTAATTAGATTAATAGTATGAATATAAAAAGATGGAAGTGATCCTAACTGCTATCCAACATTAAACTATGTATGGTCCTCCTCTCTAACAACAATTGTCTGTGCAACTTGGGTCTCCTCCATAACATCAACCATGTCTGCTACAATCCCTCTTCTCCCGTAATAAAATTGGCTTAGGGACCTCTACTCCACTTTCCATTTGTTGAGTCACTATACACATATCATGTAAAAAAGAGAAGATTCTAGAATATATAAAATATAGATTATTAAAATATGGATCTAAAGCATCAAGGTGATTATGAAATTTCAAAATGAGAAAGTACATTAATAATTACGAACTTAAAGTTAATAATAGAGAAAAAAGTGCACATCCTAACTAATTTCCTCTTGTAAGTTACATTTCATTTGACACACACTTATGTTCTTAATGTGGCCCTACTACAAAAGGAATGAACTTGAAAAATTTAATAAAAATGATTTAACACACAATAACATTCAACATGCACAAAGTATCATTTCAAAATGACAATAGTTGAAATAAAATAGGTTAAGTAAAAATATATCATTGTTGTCATAAAAATAGAAATAAGGGCACACATAACATCACATAATAGATTAATCAATAGACCAACATAGTGAAATTATGAATCAAAATTAATATCCATATCATTTAAAGATTTTACATGATCTCAATTGCATCATATGAACAATATGCTCATCATAATTTTAATAACATGCACATGGAATAATTCTTAATTTACACTTGATCATTCACAATAGCAAATTTCAATGACCAATAATTGATATTATTAATGAATATATACATTAAACATAAAAATTGGCCTAGTTAACATCATGAATGAATATAACCAATCCATATTTAATTAACTCATAGGTCACACATGTACATAGAACAAATATCTTGTAAAATTAAGTTAGGTAAAATATACTACAACAAAATAGGTTAGACAAATATATCCTTGTTGTCATAAACATAGAAATAAGGGTGTGTACAACATCACATAATAGATTACTCAATATTGATCAACATAGTGAAATTCTGAATCAA
Organism: Sequoiadendron giganteum; assembly: GCA_007115665.2. Taxonomy (NCBI): domain Eukaryota; kingdom Viridiplantae; phylum Streptophyta; class Pinopsida; order Cupressales; family Cupressaceae; genus Sequoiadendron; species Sequoiadendron giganteum. Next base: position 334,082,512 of record CM021102.1, read on the forward strand.
AATTAACAACCATATATCATCTAAACACTACATGATCTCAATCGCATCATATTAAATATGCTTATTCATCATAATTTTAATAATGCATGAATAATTCTTAATTCACTTGAGCATCACAATAGCCAATTGTAATGACCAATAATTGATAATATTAAAGAATATACATTAAACATAAAAATTGGGGTTAACACCATGCATGAATTATAGGCAATAAATCGAGACAAAATTGAATAGAAAAAGTGGGCCTTACACCATTAAGAAACTTCTTATTTAAAGTGTTACGAGATTAACAAAATTAATAAATTAGGTCTAGTGTATTCTTTATTTAAATATTTTTATCAAAATTATAGATTATAAATTATCTGATTTAAATTATAAAATAGGCATTTGACTATAACCTAACCTAAAATAACTAACTTGAAAGAGTTTCTCGACTAAAGGAACAATCTAGAAATAAAATTAGGAAATGAGAAGTAAAAATAAGAAAAACATTTAACTTAGGCACCTAGAAATTGGAAAGTGATGAACAAAATTAAGAAACTATAGTAGACACCTAAAACTGACCTAAAAATATTGCATACTTGATTTCGCATACTAACACCATTTCATCCATTTTATTAAATAATTTCAATTATTTGGTTAAATTCAATTTTCACCTATTAATTGAATGAATCAAATTCATTTACTTCATTCACTATTCTTCATACTAATTTCATTTTCATTTGATTAAATAATGAAAATTATTTAACTAATTGCCATTAGTCACACTTTGATCAAATAATTCATGATTATTTAATTAAAACCTATAACCTCATCCACTTGCACAATTAAATAATTTAAAACAATTCATATCTCAGCAATAAATGGTCATTTGTCGGGAGTCAATCGAACTATGATGTCTTTGTGCTTATATAGGCAAGGCCATCATCGATGAGCCCCCAAGGTACTAGCTCAGTCCCTATTAGGTTTTTCTCTTGATCTAACCCTTGGAAAACACAAAATCATTTAATTTTTTTGAAAACCTTAAATAGGGGAGAGGAGTCGATACGTAAGCAAGGGCCCAAACGTGCGATGGGACATGTGCTCATTGAGGCCCACACCTATATGCCGATCCTCCATAACATAAAGAAAATTTCATCCATAGATAGGCTTGATCACATCAAACATAAATTAGATATAAAATGCACATAAGTTAGCATTAATTTAAAAACTTAACAAGTACACGCTGGTAGCCAAACATGATGAAGTGTATCCAACTTGTATCTGACATATAACAAGTAGCATTTCGACATGGAATTTAAATAGCCCAAATATTAATACATGCACCCTTCCCCGTAAACTGGTAAACCCAAATTTCACACCAATGCAAGCATCACTTTCACATTAATCAAAACTACATAACATAAACAAGGTGCCAAGTCAACAACTTTAAAACCCATTCAACCCATCTTTGACCAATTGGCGAACCCATTACAAGAATGTTTCCCATCGTAGCATAACCAAACCAACACGCAAATGCATTCACCTGTCCCGTCTACCATGAGATCTACAACACATATCAGCTTCAATCTGTCCCATCTTGCCAAGTAGGGTGCACACATATTGGAGCCAAACACAAATATCCCACCTGCATCCATTTAACACTCCTGTAAGGCTGTCCACCCCCAATGCTAGGAGATAGTAACAAGGATACATGGTCATCCAATGACCTCTAGATACAGGCTGACTCATACCAACTCAACCAAACATATGAACCATACAAACACAAGGTCACTTTGTTTCCAGTCAACACAGTCTTTTACTTCACAAAACCAACACATAGTTGACCTAGGAGAAATGTCACCACTTAGGTACATGAGTTACCCATTGGATCTTCACCGATCCCGACCCCCATCAAGATTCACTCTCCTACTATCAACATATGGAACCCAACCACTTCTAATCCAAGGAGACAACATATGTCAAAACCCACTCCAACACTAGAGGCACACACATAACTAACCCATTCTATTCAAGGAGGCACAAATCCCCATTCATGGAAACTTGGTAAATCACTAACATGACTCCATGCACTACTCAAGGGAAATACAAACGGTTGACATCACAATACGACAACCCCATCATAAGAAACTCTGGAAGATTTCCATATTTAAGACACACTTAACCCATTTCCTCAAAACGGAACTAGAAGAAATAGTTACAAAGGGCAATCAACACAATTAAATAAATCTAATGTTTGGATTTCCTAAATCATTCACATTGAGAAGAAAAAATTACAATAATTTATCCAATTTCACTAATTAAATAAAAAGCCTTTCATATTCAGAGAGAGGAAAAATCTAATTTTATTTAAACCCAAATCCTCGATTGCTTTTAAAAGCAATAATTTTTAACTGCAAAATAACTAAATCAATTTCTCCTAATATGCATTTAAACATGCACCCATTTAAAATAAAATGGAAAATATATTTTAAATGTATATATACATAACATATATATATAATTATGTATATAATTATATATATACCTTAAATATATATATACATTAAATATATACCGAATAAATTACAATAAAAGAATTATTTAAATATATATATATATCAAATAATGTATATATATATGATATATATATAATATATACCTAACATATAAAATATTATTTAAATTTAATAAAGGCAACACACTAAATTTGTTGCATTGTTTTTGATAAAAACAAATGAAAAGCTAAATATTGTGTGAGTCGTCTGTGTAAACATAGCCAAGCCACACCATAGACACGGTAGGGAGGTGGCAGATGGGGAGGTAGCTAGGGCTTCCCCCACCGATCCCTCCCAATTACTATACATAACAATAAACTTGGAAACAACATGGAATAATTCCAGCATTTTTTTTTTCAATCCTTATTTCGTCATCACGCCGTATGGACGACACCTACAACATTTCAATCTGAATATTATTAATGTTAAATATATATATATTTAAGATATTTAGCATAACAAAATAATTGGGAAATTTTTCCCAAAAGACCCTCTATAGGTGAATTTTGCAACCATAGTCGAGAGTCCAAATTTAACATAAAATTTCATAGAGAATGATTTCACAAACAGAGTTTCCTCTCCAAAAAGAAAATTTATAAAGAATTCATAATTCTTTCTTTTGTATAAGAGAAATTTTACAAAGTTTACAGAAAACAAAATATAACGACATTCTACAGACGGTTGTTCAATCTTATTATAGAGGTTCTCAATTAAATATTTTCATAGATGCTCTCAAATTTTTCTTTAAATAAATAAATTAAAAAGAGGAAGATTATAGTTTTCTACAAAGAATATTACAAGATCTAACACAAAGGTTTTAAAATAAAATTTCCTAATTCTCATATTGGTTTCCTCTAATTTTTCTCCCAATGATTTTAACTATTGAATCCATAAAGGATTCTCAGATTTTACTCTCTGATTTCACTGTAAAAGATTCCTATAAAGGCACTAGATTTACTCACAGAAAAGCTACCAACACAAAATCCTAATAAAAGCTTCTACAATAGATCTAGCATATCAATCTTTTCTACAACAATTGATTTTCATTTAAAACTTAAACAAAGACAAAGATTTTAAGAAGGGAACCTGTTTCCAACAAAGCTTCTGGAGTTAACAGAGTTTTCGATGTCGAGCCTCCTCCAAAGCTTCCAGCAAGGCTTCCACGACTTCTTCCAAGCAATCAAATTTTCCGAGCACAAAATTGATTCTAATACAACAACAATCTTTCCCAAAACAAATATGAGAATGAACAATTCCCAACAATTTTCTACAACACAAAGTTTCTTTCCAATTTTTCCACAGCAAGCAAATCCTCTCCCTTTTGCAAAATTTCAATATGCCAAAAATATCTTGTGCTTTGGCCATGAAGAAGCTTTCCGCTTCCTCACCCAAAGCCAAGATTCCCTCTGGGAATTAATTTTCCCAACAACCCAAATTAATTAACTCAAACTTGCTGGCAAATAAAAAATATCTTTTAACAACCCACAAATATTTTCTCAAAGATATTTAATAATTTCATATTCTAATTGAAATTTCAAAACAAATTTAATTCTTTTAAACTACTTACTCAATAAATAATTTAAATCAATTATTTTAATTACTTAATAAATAAATTTAACCACAAGGATTAAATTGCTTTACAAAATAAAATAAATTTAATTAATTAAATTAAATAGAAAGCTTACATCAATATTATCTAAAATTAATTAAATAAATACTAACATCATTTAATACATAATTTAACATTTATTTCCATAACAAAACACTGTGGCTAGGGTGTAGACCTGACATAGGTAATCTAGCTATTATATCCCAATCAACATACCGTTGGGTCAACACGCTCAAACCTGTGAAGCCAGGTGGAGTCGATGTCTTGAACCTGCAAACCTGTATCCAAGGCATCAATAGCATATGTATATAAAATCATCATAAAACACACCGCAAAGAGGAAATCATGGAATCGTAGGGCGCTCGCAAGCAAGTGATGCAAATCTGTCCCCTTCACCAATAAAATATCACTAAATTAACAATTCCATCATTAATAAAAATCATGAGCAATAATCATGTCATAATAAACCATTATTCTTAATCAAGGCATGTCAAGTATAACATCAAGTAATGTACATCTCATCACACACATAGTCCATGTCGCTCTATAAGAAATGATAAAATAATAAAACATCATAATCTAACATAAGAGAAAAATAGAGGGGTGTCACATAAATTATTGAGTAAATTCTCAAGGTGATTTCGTTTTACATATTTGGATACCCGTGCATATGAACTTTGATAGATTTTCAGCTTGTCAAACTGCAAATGGATTAAAAAATCCACAACTTCTTTATACATGCTTGGTTGATTGTGTAGATAAATATTTAGTATATCTATATAATATATAGATAAGACAATCTAAAAATTGGTAAATTTTGGGGATAATCATTATATAAATAAATGGTTCCTGTGGAGACATATATTTGGTATATGTAGATAAAATTTAGATCAAACAATATTAAAATTGGTTTAATTTGGATGAAATTATTATACACATTTGAGTGCCTATGTAGATAAATTCCTGGTTTAGATAATATAAATATTGAGTAATGTTTAAGGATAGTTGTTAAATGCATAATTGGGTGCATGTCCAGATAAATTTCTAGTATATTTAGATACATTTTAGCTTAAATACAGTGGAAAAATTGAGGGTAATTGTTATAAATATAATTGGTTGATAAACTTTTGGCTCAAACAATCAAAAAGAGTAAAATTTTAGGGCACTTGTTAAACATGTAATTGGGCACATATGCAGATAAATTTTGGGCATGTTGCAATAAATTCTTGGCTTGGATGATGGGAAGAAAAAATAGGTAAAACAAAATTGAAGCTAGCAACTATTTACATAATTGGGTGTCTGTAGAGATAAATGTTTAGTATGTCTAGATAAATTTATAGGTCAAACAAAGTGAAAATAAGTGATTAGGACACTGCAAAGGTAAAAGTTGAGGTTACCTACAAATCCATAATAGGGCACATTTGCAAATAAGTTTCTAGTATGACTAGATAATTTTAAAGACATTAGCATTTTTCAGAAGTCATTAGAGAATTTAATCTTGCTGAGAAAAAGTTGTACTCAAATCAAATGATGCGGACAGACAACCAGTGTAGTTGCTGAATTCAGAACTGACTGGTGTTTGCAGACAATGAGGAGGTAATGTCATTGAAAGAGAGAGTGACACAAGAAGAATGAATCTTACAGATATATATATTCATAAATATTAGAATAAATTTGTTTTAAACTTTAGTAGTTAAATTCGTGCCAGACTTATTCTATGGCTACAATACATAGAATCTTTGCCTTATGCATGCTTATTATAAAAAATAGAAACTGACATGCCTTAAAGATCGCCAATATTTTGAATAAGGTGGCTTCTGAAGCTGTAATTGGTTTGATGAGTGCTTTGTAATAATAGGTTTGATGAATTATCTACAACAATCAAAACGAATTCATAGCAAGACACTCAGAGGAATATGAATAAAGAAGATCAACAAAAGACTGTAAGAAAATCGAGAATTTACCTCCGCTTTGCTCAAAGTGAAATGCACTTGTTGTTGCTCAAAAGGAAAATGCTCTGCCATCTTCTACTTTCTTAAAAGTCTTTATGTGACTAATCTATGTAAAATAATCCAACTGGTGAATAGCTATATCTTTAGGATTCCACTCATAACTTTACAACCATACCCCTATCTTAAAGCATAAACGATCATTTTCATTCGCAACTCAACATTCATCTTCAGGACTCAACAAGTTCCCTTTATAACATTTCCATCCTCATAATGTTTGTACAATTCCACACATCCAACATCAACCCTCACAACAAAAATTTGTTTGTAGGAATATTTATTTGTTTTATTGCAGGTTTCTAACTACTTGGGGGTAAATACTTTCCACCCAACCTTAATGGGTCGTCGAGTTATGAAAAATCTCACCATAGCCCTAGGCCAAGAGAATTTTTAAGACCCTACTAGATTCCACATAGACAACTAACATAAAACAAACTTGAACACACACACAACATGGACTCCACATAACATGGACTAGTACAACAACCAGAAATTGCATATTCAAGAGATACACAACCATTTAAGGGAAAGTTTTAGATTTATGTCTCATCACAAGAATACAACAAGTTCAACATAATGGTTTCACAAACAATGGAGTTGAGAACTTGGTGGCTTACCTCCCAATATGGACATAATGTCAAGATGCAGTCTCTTTTCTCCCTTCCATTCAACCAACCAACAAGATAGTCTCTCCCTCTCCCCAAAACCCTCCAACCCAGAAGAAGAAATAAAACATAAAAATGAATGAATGATCCCCCCAACATAACTCAAACTCCCTTTTAACCTCCTATTCACATGCCCTCCCTTAGACATTGGGTTGGGGTCTTTTAAAATTACTAAATAACTCCAATTTCCTTATTTTTCACTTCTTAAAATTTGCCTCCCAAGATGCCCACGGGTTACACTGTTCACATCCCATTTAAGACACCCAAAATAAACCTCCATAAGCTCACCTAGTCAATAAACTTCTCATATCAAAATAACCTAAGACACAAAAATAAAATAACACAAACAACAGATTAACCCAAAATGTGAACTAAGGATGCTTAGGGTCTTAAAGGTTCTCTTGTTTCCCCACTGGTGCTTTTATATATATATGCATAACTTAGTGAAATTGTTAGTGCATCATGATATCAATTTCTCGAATGAGATATTCAAAACTTTATTATCAATTAAATAATAACTAAACTTACGTACCTCAACATGGTTTGGTGTGCTTCTTTGGAATGATCATAATCCGGACTTGTGTTGCAGTACAACAAATCTCACCACTCGATGTTAGCCATTTGTAATTCTCTCTTTAAGGCTTGTAACCTTAATTACTAAATTAAAACATATCTAACTAGTCTAGCACTCTCATAAAAAAAATCATTCAAGAACACAATTAGCACTTTCTTGTCCATTGTCCTTTTATTTTATTTTATTCTATTTTGTCACAAAACCAATTTGCATTGATATTAAACGAAATCAAAATTATCTAAATAGTGATGATCCACATTAAACTTCTTTGTTTTGCACTATTCAAACTATATACAACTTTTCAAATTGAATCCCTTTTCATACTTAAATTAAATTGCTATAACTAGTAAATTATTATACAGTAACTTGTATATTCCACATATTAACATCCACATCGGTGCATAGAAAGTATCACCTAACATAGAAACTTGAGAATTTGTTTGAAATGCATGCCATGATAAAATGTTAATATTTAGACAAGGTCAATTTCTTATTATTTGGATGACAATATAACAACACTCACCAATTCGTAATAGTAAATAATTTCAAGGACCACTTTTATTTTCAATCCTAAATTACAAGGTAAGAAACCACAAAAGTGAAGTAATAGTTATCTTAGTTTGATATTCTTGATGGAACATATAGAACCTACTAGTGGTACTACCTTACGTATTATATTAACATCATATGCATCTAAAATCCAACAAGGAATATTAACAAAAACTTGAAAAACTTGATATCTCTATTCCATCTAAAGTCACATGATATAAACTTATGGTACTCAAAATCCTATTGAGTGGCTTTTTCTTGATTGAGTTTATACATAAAACATTAGCTGAGTGTATTGTCATGGTTAATGTTATATCCACATGGCCCACACAATGATATCTATTTGTATTATGTGAACATACACCACAAGGTTCATACTAGATCAATGCTACATAAATAATTAGTTATCTTGACTAACTGCTAGAAATGAAACTTACCAAGGAGACATGAGTTAAAATAGATGTACGTAGGGTGGGTGTAATGCCCCGCCAAGTAACCTTAAAAGGAAGTTGCAATTAATATCATAAGCAAACCAATTTTTTTTTATAAAGTGCATTTAACATACACATTCACTTACTAGTTAACAACAACCTCTAAGGCTACAAGGTTAGGATTGCTTAAACCCACACATACATATTACATATAACCATAGCATTATGAACCTTATGATATAAACATCATACATCATAAGAATACCACATAACATAATAAGATAATCAACCAAGATACAATCTCATAAATATTATCTTAATCCAATAGATACATCACTTATTCCCAGAATGAGGCAATAGTACAAAAGGTTACAATTACAAAATTCCACCTCATAAACATAAGAGGGATAAAATAACTTATACAAGTTAAAATATTACAATGCAAGATAATACAACAAGAACCGCGAGCTATCCATCTGGATGTCTCGCCACCAAGTACTGAAGATCGATGGGGACCCAACGGTTTTGGTGCATGTTCCACCCAACCAATGTGGTACCCGAAGGCCCACCCCCCATGCTAGGAGATAGTAACAAAGTAACATGGGCAAAGATCTACTACCTCTAACCAAAGGCAAACTCAAACTGACTCATACTGTTATAACCAACCAAATGAATTAACAAGTACGAATCAAGTACAACTCAAGTATAATACAAGTACAAATCAAATACAATACATGTACAAATCAAGTACAATACAAGTACAAATCAAATATAATACATATACAAATCAAGTACAATACAAGTACAACTCCAACATCACTCACATAGGTCACATTGCTTCCAAACATAAAGTAGATCAAGTATGTTCAAATAACCATACACATAAAATAATTAACAACAGTTGTCATAGATAGAGTGTCATCGCAAGGTTTGTCATGAGATCTCCTCTGGGCATTCTTCATAGGCTCCGGCACAAGTAATCCTGGTGGCCTCAACCGAATCCCGGCACTCATACTCACTCATGCGGAATCAACTACCTCTCGCAAGAATAAGATAGTTGATCTTGCCATTCCAAGCCTTCCCACTCATCCCAAGTCTAAACAAGCCCTTGTGTCTATGAGTGAGGTAAAGTTATCTTGATTAGTGAGAAGTTAGTCCTAATCTTCTAAGTACATTATTTTAATTATCACTTATTTAAATCACTCCTGAAGGTTATCCAGTTTACCTCTTTGGGCTCTGACGCCTAACAGAAGTCACTCTTCTATTCGACAACACACACCCAAACAATCCACCAAGGAAACCACAAGTGCATAGCAACTAGGCATCATAATCCACTCCAACACAAGGAGGACACAAATAATAGAACTCACTTCATTCATCTTGGAGGCAACAAACACATAGTCCACTCCTTTCATAGGAGGAAACAAGATGAAACCACATAACAAGATCACTACATACAAGGAGACATGGATCCCATAATCCGCTCCTAAACCAAGGAGGTGCAAACATCCCCGTTCGTGAAAACCGAGTAAAACTGAAAAGACGCTATGCACTACCCAAGGGAAAACAACTGGATGGCATAAAGGTTCAACAACCCTTATCCTCTAAGTTTCTGGAAGACTTATAATTTAGGATTAACATTAAATCCCAAAACCAACAATGCAACTTGACGACATAGCAACCAAAGCATTTAAATCATTAATCAAATCTAATATTTGGATTTCCTAAATCCATACTCATTCAATAGGTAGTGTTGACAAAGTCAAAGACATGATAAGTAGATCATCTAAAATAATCATAGCCCCTATTTCCCTTTTCATTATTGGAAATCTAAAACAATTAAACTTACTTCCCTTTACTGAATACAAAGAATTAAATCCTTTAAGATAAGCATGATGAAGATACTACTTTTGGATATACTAAATCCATATCTCTTTCATAATCCAATCACAATAATTCAATTAATTTAAATAGAAATTAATAAATAATATAATTAATTGTCTCATCAATAAAACAACTTCTTAATTTACTTTTAAATCGACACAAATCCATGCACGTAAACTCTTTCCATTTCCTAACCAAATCTTACATCTCATTCACTTTTCTATTTAACACATTCAATCACTTTAATATAATAACATATTGTTTCTCTATCCATTTTCCATATACACTAATCAATCCAATTTTAAATCTCTATTCAAAAATATATTGCATTCTTTAAATCAAATATTTAACTCTTTCAATTAAACTTTAACAAGCCATTTTTAAAATAACAATAATTTCTCATATGTTTATAATTTTAATTCCACTAATCTAATATACAAATTTTATTTAAAAATAATATAAATAAATATAATACTTTAATATTATAAATTATAATATAAAATATTATTAAATAATATTTTAATATTATAATAACAATACATAAAATATTAATATTTATAAATATCAATTTATTATTATTTTATTTCCAAAGTAGCCATGGGAAAATAATTTAACAGCAGTCTCATGTTTCAAGCATAACTCAAAAACTACGATCTGGGTATTTGCGATTTTTTTACAAGGATAAGAAAATTGTAAAATGAAAAACCCCTTTAAATTTCTTGACAACCCAGTTTGTAAAAGTGAAGTTATAGGTGACGCAACCAGACCATTTTACCATGAAAATATAACTATACTGCAGATTTTAAAATCTGTTTTTTGATAATAAATAGAAAATTTCATTTTCTAAAAACATTCTAAATGCATTGTTCAATCTCTATGTTTGATTTCAATAACAATAAAATCAATTTCTCCAAATAATGTAAATTCAACTAAGGTTTTCACAATTTTCACTCAAGAATTTTTACAAGCAAAGGCTGTAAATTTATTTAATTCTTTTCTTCTAATATCAAGTTTATTTTCTAAAACAGATTTAACAAACAAATCTTTAATCACTACTATTTAAAAAAAAACAATCAAGAACAATAAAACACAAAGAGGAAAACCTGGTACAAGAAGCTACAGGAAGAGATGAATTTTTTGATGCAAGCCTCCTCCAAAGATTTCCTGAATTTTCTTCAATCCTCCAATGAATCCAATCCAAAACCAAACAAATGCAAACAATCTTTCCTTCAATCAATTCTACAATCAAACTTTTTTCAAACCCTTGTGCAAATTTTCCAAAATTTCTTCCCTGCTGTAAAAATGTATTTTTCTAAAAACTTTCTGCCCTAAAATTAAAACATGTATTCTTTATAAATCAGAAATACCTAATACAACCCTAATTCACATTATATGCAAATTAGATATTTCAATTTCAATTTTTTACAACCCTAATTCACATTACATGCAAATTAGATATTTCAATTTCAATTTCAATTTCAATTTTTACAACCCTAATTCACATTACATTTCAATTTTCAATTTCAATTTCACTTTTCAAAAACCCACTTTCAATTTAAAATGCAATTTCAAATAATAAATTAATTTCCAAAGTTGCAACCAATTTCCCAAATAAACATTTAATTACAATTTCTAATTTAATTCTCACACGTTGGAATTAAATTCCAAAATTAATTCTAATTCTTTTATTTCCTTTCATTCTCTTGCATCACGTTTAATTAATTAATTTAATTATTTAATAACTAAATTCAACCCCTTGGATCAAATTTAATTAATTAAATAAACTAAATATAATTAATTAATTTAAATATAAACTTTTATCTACATTGCATTATTTAAATTAAATAATCATCAACATGATTTAACTGCAATTATTCTAAGTATCTATTTCCAAATCAATAATCATTCAGAAATAAATAATATTAAAACAAGACAGACAATAACTCAACACACTAAGGTTAGGGCATAGACTTGACACATGTTACCTAGCTACTATCTCCCGTTCAACTTAACCATTGGATCGACATGCTCAAACCTGTGAAGCCAGGTGGAGTCGGTGTCATGTACCTGCAATCTTGCAACCAAGTAAACAACATCATACAATATATCCAGCATATAATACACACTGTGAAGAAGGAATTACGGATTCGTAGGGCGCTCGCAAATGAGTGATGCGAAACTGTCATCTTCACCAATGCACTCATTGAAACTGACACTTCCATCATAATCTAGTAGTCTCATAATAACATCTCATGTTAACTCTACAACATCATTAATCCATAATGCATGTGAAACAATAATCAGATAACTACATCCCACAATAATAGTTGTCGCTCAATAGTAGCGATCAAAACATCATAACAAAATGTATCCAGTATCAAAGTAATTGCAACCAAACATAGCATAAAACAACTTGAACAAGAATCAAAACGGAGGGGTACTACAGTGGGAACTTACATCTTGCACTTCCTCTTTTGTTCTCCTCTTTCTTAGCCTCCTATAGTGACGTTTTATGCTATTTCTCCCCAAAACAAAGTGTTTAAGTTAAATATTTGAGAAGGGTTATGAATCTTCTTAACTATGGAATCCTCATATCTCTTAGTCCAGATGCCTTTGCAAATCATTTCCCTTTCATTCTCGTTTGATTCCTTATTTCAAAAGAATGCTTGAATGTGCAGTTGTGGGGATCATGAGGGTTTAAAATTGTTTAAAGGCCTCACCACACTTTCTCTCTGTTCTTGCTTCCTCCCTTTTGTCTAACTGGTCTCTTTGGATCTTTAAACAAATTGGCTTCAAACAAATTTTATCACTTTGGATCTTCAAGAGATAACTAGTAAATTTCATTGTTGATCTCAATTTGATCACCCAACCAACATATATATTATGTTTATGGGAAAAGGAAATCCCTATTTTGTACATGGGCTCTAAGAAATAAGGTAGATGCAAAGGAATCTATTTAAGACATACATCATGTTTATTGAAAAATATCAGCAAAGCCCCGATAAACATCCCTACTACATAGGGAAAACATTTTTTGGAAAAATTTATACAACACTAATAAGCTCGACACTATGCTACACCCTAGTGCTAAAGAAAAGCAAAGAGGGTTCATCTTTTACCAATTAATAAGGTACTTTGAAAGTATATCTCATGGTTATTTAGGACTCACGAGAGGACAAGTAATTTATTTTTATGGATTTCAGTTATAAGAATGTCAACATGCTAATTATACTTTGAATGCATAATTGATATATTAGGAATTTAAGATCATCAATAGAGGGCTTTAAAACCCTTACACACATATTCATAGGCAATAAATAAAATCTCACTTTGAAAACACACATGGATATTAGCAAGTACCTGATAAAGACCAATAAATTGAAATCATTTTTAGAACAAAATAAATGTCAACTTTGAAATCTTATCTTTGGCATTCCCAATCAATTTTAAAGAAATGAAAAAAAAATGCCTATATTGGGTGTACCTCTATGTTTGTCAATATTTTTCCATTTTATTATGTTCAAGCCACAAACTGAACTAGCATTTTTATCACAAATATCTCATTCAACAAGAAATACAATATTCTACATTCAAAATTTGAAGACATATATTGAGGCTTGAATATTTTCAAGTGTGAAAATTCTATTACAATTACTAATTATTAATCTCCTATCTATAAAGATTATTTGACTGCTGAAAATTAATTCACAACAAATACTGAAAAATAATACAACTGCAACTTCACAAATAAAACTCATAAGAATAGAAAACATGCAAAATAATAAACACAATATTTTTGGACAAATTGTCCTTGGAAAAACCCCAGAGGGAAAACCAGTACTGCAGATGAGGAATTATATTAATCTTCAGAAAATCAAGAGATACAAAAGAAACTGCTTGCCTCTTACTGACAAAGCTCCGGCAATATTCTTCTCCGGAAATTCTTCCCTCAATTTCTCTTGCTGAAATTCCACTACTGCTAACTCCAATGCTATCACTGTGCCCTTGCTACCACTGCAAAAATGCTTCTCAATCTTGTGTTCTCCAAATGCCCAATGACCCCCTTTTAAACTATTCTCATTGGAAAACCAATGGCCATGATTTAATCTCAATCAATGGCCAAGATTAATTAGGTTCTAACAAACCCTAACTAACTGGTTTCTAGAAGTCTCTAGAGGAAACAATTAATTAATTAATTAATTAAATATCTGGACCTAATGAACTTCTTTCTAGAAGTCTCAAGAATTAAATAATAATTCTTGTAATTGGAGAAAACAGCTATCTAATCTACAATAAATTAATACTCCTTCTTAGCAAGGAAGCTGTTCTGCATAACACCCAACATATCTCTGAAGAGGATGAATTTCTCCTTCCCTAATGCCTCTGTCATAATGTTTGCTACCTGCTAATCTATAGGTATATACTGTAGTTGAATAATCCCCCATTGTACACAATCCTTGATGAAATGATACCTGATGTCTATTTGCTTAGACCTATCATGAAATACCAGATTCTCAGACAACCTAATGCAACTTTGATTGTCATAGTGTATCACTATAGTCTCAACCCTCTGACCTAACAAGGCTACCAACAACTTCTGAAACCATATTTCCTCACATGTCGCCATGCTAGCTGCTATGCATTCTTCCTCTGCAGAACTCAGAGCCATGAACTTCTGCTTCCTGCTGTACCAAGAGACAACTCCTAATCCCAAGCTAAAGCAACACCCTGAAGTGCTTTTCCTGTCTATTGTAATGCCTGCCCAATCTACGTCAGTATATCCTATCAACTTGATACCATCACCTCGAGCATATTTGATCCCATACTCAATTGTACCACACAAATACTGCAACACATGCTTTGTTGTTGTCCACTGCACTCTCTTCCGCTCAACCATGAACTGACTAAGAGAATTTACTACAAAGTATATATCTGGTCTGGTGTTGACCAAATACATGAGAGACCCAATCAACTACCTATATAAGGTGGGGTCTACATCCTTCTCCCTAGATGAGTCTACCTTCTTCCAATTTGTGATCATAGGAGTAGACATGGCTCTGTAATCCTCCATCTCAAACCTCCTCAAGATTTCAATGCAGTATTTCCCTTGTCCAAGGAAAATCTCACCATCTGTTTGCCATACCTCCATGCTTAGAAAGTAGTGCATAAGACCCAAATCCTTTATCTCAAACTCTGCTGCAAGGTCCCTCTTGCACTCCTCTATGAGCCCCAGTGAACCTGTTAAAAACAAGTCATCCACATATAGAACAAGAATGAGAATCTCACCCCCAACCACCAAGTAGTAGAGATTAGCGTCTACCTCACTCTTCACAGAGCCCAATCCCTACAAGTATTCATCAATGCGCTCATACCATGCCCTAGGAGCCTGCTTGAGTTTGTACAAATTTCTCTTCAATCTGCACACGTGGGTTTCACTATTGAGTGCTACAAAGCCCTCTGGTTGTTCTATGTATGCTTCCTCTTTCAATTCACCATTAAGAAACACTGTCTTGACATCCATTTGATGGATCTACCATCCCATATGTGCTACAAGAGAGATCACAGCTCGTATAGAAGTATAACTGGCCACTAGGGTGAATGTCTCCTCATAGTCTATTCCCTCTTTCTAAGAGAAACCCTTGGCCGCAAACCTTGCCTTGTATTTCTCGATGCTACCATCTGCACCTTGCTCGATCTTATAGATCCAGCGAGATCCAACCATTGCCCTATCTGTCGGTCTAGGCACAACCTTCCACACATCGTTTTGCACTATTGAGGTATATTCCTCAACCATCGCATCTTGCCACACCTGTTGCTGTGTGGCTTCTTGATAACTGGAAGGGTCACTATCTACCAAATGACTAACTAAAGCTATATAGTCATTATACCTGGCTGGTTGTCTCCATTGCCTACTACTCATCCGAGGAGCTCCCACAAACTCCTAAGTATCCTGTTGGTTACTGCTACCAACTGTAGAGGATGAAATATCAACCTCCATGTGTTCATGATGCATCTCTTGGATCTGCTGCATATGTTTCTCCATACTATGTGAACTCTCAACACTTGAGCCTGTGCTTGTACTAGTCACTATACTCGAGCTTTGTTATCCCTGATCTAATTGCTCAATCCTTGGAGCTTTTGTTGGTTGCTCACTCTGATCATCTACTGGCAAATATCTGGACCTTCTAAATGCCATGTCCTCCATGAACTTGACATCACACCTAACTATAATCCTCTTGGCCCTTGGAATAAATATCCGATATGACTTTGAGGTTTCACTATACCCCACAAAGTACCCTCTCTCTGCAGTCTGATCTAACTTAGAATGTGTAGTACCTGGAATGTGACAATATGCCAAACTCCCAAATATCCTGAAGTGGCTAACATCTGGCTTCTTCCCTGAGAATGCCTCCTCTGGTGTCATCGTGCCCAATACCTTATGTGGAACCCTATTCTATATGTATATTGTTGTACTGCATGCCTCTACCCATAAGTAACATGGTATATCCTGGTCATACAACATAGCCCTTACCACCTCTGATATAGATTGATTCTTCCTTTCAGCAACCCCATTCTGCTGTGGGTTGTAAGGAACAATCCACTCTCTCTTGATTCCTTCTATGGTACAGAACTCTTGAAACTCTTTCCCTTTGTAATCGCCTCCATTGTCTGACCAAAAAACCTTTTTTTTCCTGCCTATCGAATTCTCCACAAGAGCTTTGAACTCTTGGAAGTGACTGAAAACCTCATCCTTGGTCTTCGAGAAGTATATCCAGGTCTTCCTGGAGAAATCATCAATAAAAATAACAAAGTACTCGTATCCTCTCAGAGACTTCGTCGACATTGGTCCACATATATTTGAATGTATTAGATCAAGAACACCCTTGGATCCGATGTCACTCCTTGCAAAAGTTTCTTTCACAAACTTCCCCAACACACATCCCTTACACACATCATCATGCTATGTGCTCACCTCTGGAACACCTATCACTATCTCATGAAGAAATTTAAGTGATCCATGATGTATATGGCCCATCCTCCTATTCCATAGCTCTCCTTAATCTCTAGAATTACCACTTCTCATCAGTGCCTTATGAGTATCAAATTGCAACCTGTAAAGTCAGCCGCTCCTAACTCCAATAGCTATGGGTGATTTCCAATCCTTGTGCTTGATTAACACATTTTCCCCTCTAAAGAGTACATTGTAGCCTTTATCCTAAAGGACAGATACATAAACCAGATTCATACCCAAGCCTGACACATGCAACACATCATGAATGGGAATTGGCTTCCCATTCTCCCTCTGAAATAGAACAGTCCCTTTCCCAACTGGATTTAGTTTGGACATGTTCCCTATAGAAATCTGGATTTTGATGTGCTCCTCTTTATAACTGGAGAACTATTCTCTAACTCATGTCATATGAAATGATGCCCCACTATCTATATACCAAACACCCTGTGAGGTTGAGCTAACCATACAAACTATGAGTGAAAACTCATCTTCCATTTTGCTACAGAGCTCATCTGCACTTGCTGAATTTGTCATCTACTTCTTGCCTTTCTTCCTTTGTGGGAAATTTATGACATAGTGGCCAAACTCATGTCATCCATAGCACTTGACTTTAGACAAGTCCTTTTTCTTCTCACCTTTAGGATTTGATCCTTTACTAGACCCCTTCTTTGTTTTCCCTTTTCCTGCTAGGGCAACATTTTCTTGTTCTGCCTCACTTTTCTGACTCTTACTACTGGCACCACTAACAAGGCTTATTCTAAGTTGCTCCTGAGTGAAGTCACTCCATAGTCGATCCCAACTCGGTAAGGTGTCTCATCCATTAATAACTTGAACAAAGACATCCCACTACTTACTAAACCCATTTAGGGCTATCTGTACTAGCTCGTCATCATCTAGTTTATCTCCAATAGCTGCCAACTCATCCTTGACAAGTCTAAGTATGGTGAGGTAACTTGTAACATCTTCTCCCTTGTTCATCCTAGTATTCCTCAACTTTTCTCCGAGAATCAACTTCTTGTCAGTGGTAGCATTCTGGTACAGATTCAAAATGGCGGGCCACATCATCTTCGTTGTATCCAACTCTGCGATATGTGGAACAATATGATCCTTAACACCACCAAGAATCAACCTCCTTGCCTTGGCATCTTCCTTCTTATATGCTAAGAGATGTGTTAGATTTGTAGGTACACCTACAACACTGGTCACGTATTCCTTGATACCATTCTCTTCCAGCAATAAAGAAATTCTGGCTTTCCACACACCAAAATTTGAGGCTCCATCCAATTTGTCCTGATCTCTTAAACCTGCTAAGGCCATCTCAAATGAAGATAATAATAACAAAAATAATAATACTGAAGAGGTAGAACTGGGTTTTATAAACCCTCTATTTTTCTTTTCTTCCTGTGCCTGCACTGAGCTCTTTATGCCCTTAAATCTACTCTGATACCATGTGAAAATTCTATTGCAATTACCAATTATTAATCTTCCATCTATAAAGATTATTTGACTGCTGAAAATTAATTCACAGCAAATATTGAAAAATAATACAACTACAACTTCACAAATAAAACTCACAGAAATAGAAAACATGCAAACTAATAAACACAATATTTTTGGACAAATTGTCCCTGGAAAAACCCCAGAGGGAAAACCAGTACTATAGATGAGGAATTATATTAATCTTCAGAAAATCAAGAGATACAAAAGAAACTGCTTGCCTCTTACTGACAAAGCTCCGGCAATATTCTTCTTCAGGAATTCTTCCCTCAATTTCTCCTACTGAAATTCCACTACCGTTGCCTCCAATGCTATCACTATGCCCTTGCTACCACAGCAAGACTATTTGCTATCACTGCAAAAATGCTTCTCAAACTTGTGTTCTCCAAATTCCCAATGACCCCCTTTTAAACTATTCTCATTGGAAAACCAATGGCCATGATTTAATTAAATATCTAGACCTAACTAACTTCTTTCTAGAAGTCTCAAGAATTAAATAATAATTCTTGGAATTGGAGAAAACAGCTGTTCGAGCTACAATAAATTAACGTCAAGAACAACCATCAAAGCCAACTAGTCATCCGGGAAAGTGAATCAAAAATTTCACTTATGCTCTTCCATTGCACAAAAATTCCATGTTCAATAAGCCTTCGACGAAATGTGCTGAAAATTATCCTGTTGTTAAACATAATTGACCCCACATACAATCATCTTACCAACTAGTTAGTTGCATGAGATTATCATGTATGACCATAGGAGGAGGCCTGAGATAAAATTCAAAGCAATTTAAAGAGAAAATTGAGAGCACCATCTGAGAGGACCTAATTAAATTTCCACACTCGATCTCTTCCACCTCTTAGCAGGCTGAGGCTCTTCTAAAAAATCAAAGCTCAAGCCCTTCATTCTCAACTCTTGAATGCATCTTCTCAAATCCCTCAAATTAGTCTTGTTGCTCTACAACATCTTTATAACATTGCCTTGACCAATCAACTTGTGCAGAACAAGACAACTAAAAACCAAAGAGGTCACAAATGATTAATGACATAGGAGCAGGGAATTATTTTTCTTCCCTATCTCGTACAAGTGTTAGCATTCTCTTGAGTGGAAGTAGTAAAAAGAATAATCAAAACAATTCCATGAAAATTGAAAAAGAAATAGTAAAGCTGGATTTTTTTTGATCTAATGATCTCAATCCTCTTATAGCAACAATTTCCTCTTCCCTCTGCCACAGTTTGAGTAGAAACAGTCGGCTCCTGCTATCTGCATTTTTTTCCAGTGATTATTTGGGAGAATAAGATCTCAACTCTCTTCAAATCTAAAATTGTGAATCAATCAGAAAATTGCTGCAAATGGGTGTTTTCATCAGTACCCATCTTAACAGAATAAGATATCCACTCTCTTAAAACTCAAATCATGAAAGGAATGATAGAATGCTTGTACGATATTTGGGGATGATGTATTTGAAGAACATTGTAAAACAATGTAAAGGGTAGTTCATTTCTTGAAGGGACATTTATGACTTCATAAATATAAATAAATGCCAGTTGCTTTCTTTTATTTTTTTTTATATTTCCAAGAGCCAAAAAACACTCCACATTAACTTATGAGGAGTCTTTAATAGTTGTATCTTCTCATACTTATGGTACAAGCCCTTGAATTTCCAATTACTATCCAAGTTTTTGTTATTATGGATAAAAGAATAGGGGTCTATAAGTTTATGGCTTTTTCTTTGGTTTTCATAATTGTAATGAATGAATGAAACATTTTAATGACTTCCACGAGACTAAACAATCTAAGGGACCGAGAAAAAAAAACTTAATTTTTCTTCATGCTCTTTTTCAAGTCGGATCTCTTGCTGTTAATTTTGACTAGAAGGCTAGTCATCTGGTTAATCTTATCCTCCTCAAATAGTTGCTACATATTGTCCACGACCAAACTATTTTTGTTACAAATATCTTCATAGGTTGTGCATTCCATGATGAATTGTCACTAATGTATTTTTCTCACTTGATCTACTTCAACTTTATTTTGCAATCTTTGTCAAAATAACCACCCATTTTTTGCACAAGTAACTACTTTAAGTTCTAAAATGGCATGTTATATTGAATAGGATTGGATTTGAGTAAAAATGTATACATCTAATTGATAATTCGAAGCTAGGAATTTTGAACTTGTGATTTGCTTCCTAACACTTGGTCACTATTGTGTTCACTCATTTCCCCAAATTTTGAGTCTTGAGTGGAATTATCTATTTTTTTCAGTTCTTGGTGTAGGGATATTAGGTAAGTGTTGATTTATTTTCACTATAATTTCTTCAAATATTAAGTTTTGAGTGAACTAAGTCTATTTGAACATTTCACTAGGCACTTGACGTTGGAAATTTGACTCTCATGCATGTTTGTTTAAACTTGGCTTCATTCATTTGTGTTTTGAAAGAACTAACTCTATTTGAACACTTCACTAGGCACTTGATAATCTGAGATTGAGATTAGAAGTTTGACTCTCATGCATATTTATTATAATTGATCTTCTTCATTAATTAATGTTTTGAGCTTGGAGGAGTTTGAGACTAATAATTTGACTCTCATGCAATTTCTTGCTCAAGATAGAATTCCTAGAACTAATTTAATGAAATGGGTTCCAACTGCCATAACGACTAAAAGTGTGTTCACCATGTGAGGTGCATAGGGATGAGTTAGGAAAAGGTTTGCACATAGGAATTTTTCATATGTTTACATGTTTTTCATATATTCATTTTTACTTTTCCAATTTTGATATTCAATTTAAAATTTATTAATTTAATTTGTTAAATTTATAATAAAACTTAATAATTTACAATTTAATCTAAATTTAATTTATGATTTATAATATTTTTGTGTACTTTAATTTATAATTTAATTTATAAATATATAAGTTACAATAGTTTATAATCTAATTTACAATCATTTATAATCTAATTTACAACAATATCTTATTTTGATATCTAATCAAGCTAAGAGGTGTTCTACAATAGCATTTGAAGTATACATAAAAACTAAAGCATAACCAATCTATAGATTTAAAAAAAAATAAAAAATATAAAACAAGTATTAAGTAAATAAAATGAAAGAAAATAATTATTTATAAATTAAATAACTCCCAAGTAGCTTCCTTAAACTCATCCTAAGAAAATTCATTCAGATGATTAATCCAAACCCTTATAATCATCATACAATTACTTGCATACATACATATATTTGGTAAATATATATATTATATGATATTTATGAATTTATAAATATAATAAATTATGTATATTAAAAAATATATAAATAGTATTTATCATTATATTACTATAATATCTCACTTCCAATGATTTTCATTTGTACCCTCATGCACAACAAATAGAACTATATATGTTTCTTAGAAGATTGATGAGGCTAGTTCTACATTTGCCCAAATTATACTTGATGTTTCAATGGTTGTTAATGAAAATTATTTTCTTTGTCATCATGCACTAATTTGTTGCTTTATTGGAACCAGCTTATCAAGCCAAAAAATTCTAGATTGGGTGGTTGATAATTGGAATCCGTTGCCAATTATTCATTTCATTCCAAAAGGTTTTCTCATTGCAACCTTTGAATATAAAGACATGAGAGATCATATATTAAATACAAATTGATGAATTATTTTTTATTAATAATATGTTAAGCACAATGAGATTGCATCATTCTATAACACATGTTGGCTATATATATAGAGTCATAGAAGCTTATAAGTTAACAATCTTAGAACTTGTAGCTACAAAGAGAAAATAGACTATACATATACAACTAGACTATACATAAAAAACTGGGTAATATATATAGTTGGACTATCAATGTATAGGTTGTAAGCTTAAGAAGTACAAAAAAAATACATATTACAAAAAGAGTATGTTGTAGCCAAAATTATCTTTCCTTCTCCACATTCCTACTCCCACTCTAGTCCTCCAAAGAGTCTCGATTGACCAGTGTGTTGATGGCTTCCAGTTCATCATTAGAAAAAAGTTCTTCAACATCATAATCAGAGTTGGTAAAGTGTTGAGTTCCTTTGTCCTCTTTGATGCCTTTTCCTTTTTTGGACTTTTGTTTGAATTCTTCTTTGAAGGTCTCCAAATCCTGTATGAATACAATCAGATTGGGTTGCCCCTGCTGCCATGAGTGCCCATACATGATTTCTCTCTGGTGGACAAGTACCATACCATCCTTGAGAAGCTTTAAGAACTTTCTCTCCACAATCTCCATAGTGGCTACAACCTTCAATGCAACATTGAAGAATGTGAGTCTTTTATTTGACTCAATAGGATTAGTTAGGAGAGGGCTAGTGAAACTATCCATTATAGCTTCCCAAGCCTTCCAAATGCTTCTAAAGACCAATAAACTTGTAGGCACTATTGGGTACTTGGTGATGAGGAGATCACTAAAAAGCAGTGTCTTCAAAGAAGTTTTCAATTTGGGGACAACTTGTGATGTTATTCCTTATTAGAAACTTCCAATGTTCATTTCCATCAAGGGCCTTGATGACCCACTTTGCTTGTAGAGCCACACCATAAAAACCCTCTAATTTTCTTTTGGACCTCACTGACTTGATAATTATTAAAGAACCAAACTAAATCAAAACATAGAGTGTAGGAGGATATAATATTTTGGAAAACCTCCATCCTACCAATAAGAGACTGTATACACCTAAAAATGGTCTAGAGAATCTAATTAATTAAATACGACTTATTTGATTAATTACCCTAAATTCCTCTACTATTAAATAAATAGAAATATTTATTTATATAGTTCATCTTAAATTCTTTAATCCCTATTCTATTATTTTTGTCTTAATTAAATAAAAGAATTTCACTTTGTTTTATTTAATTATTGTTGTCAAATAGATTGCACCCGTATGCTGAAATAATGAATTTTAGCAATCTGTTGACACATTGGAACTAATTCCAGGCTATGGGTATCCTATGAGGAATTAGACCTCCAGATTCTAGGCTGGTTCCTATGGATTTTTCTGATTAATATTTTGGTAAATCGGTTGGGAAAAGGATAAAGACTAAAAATAAAAGCTGAATAATGAAATTTAACTAAGGTGATGCACCGAAGAATTCAAAATGCAGATTTAACTCACATAAAGATTATTAACTATTCTGATTCGCACAACATGATCTAAAAGCTCAAAACAATTAAATGTTTTAAACACTAGATTTTAAAAGAAGCAATCATAGAAGGGAAATATGATTCCCACAACTAGACTATTTTGATTATTGATTAGCACAATGTTTAACCAGTGGATTTAAACTTGGATGCATACAAAAATTCATTAAGGAGACA
This sequence comes from Sequoiadendron giganteum, assembly GCA_007115665.2. Lineage (NCBI taxonomy): Eukaryota > Viridiplantae > Streptophyta > Pinopsida > Cupressales > Cupressaceae > Sequoiadendron > Sequoiadendron giganteum. The sequence goes on from CM021102.1 coordinate 334,106,627, forward strand.
GAAATATTTAAAGGTTTCAAAAAACTACAAACACAATAAACACTTCGATCAATCTTGCATGACAATGATGCTTGAAAACTTGAAGGTGAATTTGAGAAAAGATGGTAATGAAAGGAGTTCTTCTACAAAAATACACTAAATGACCTGTAAACCTGTTGCTGTATTAATCTTGAAAAAACTGCTGAGTTACAAATCATTCGCTTTGCAGAGTGCAAAGGAGAAAAATAAGAGCTAATTGAAAAACATATAAGTTTTTCAATATATACAAAAAGCCTTTCCAAAAGGCATGTAAAATGAACTGAAAGTCCAACTCCAAGAAAGGGTGATAACTCCAAGGCCAATTCCGAGCAGAAGAAAATATCTCTGAAAAAGAGGCCCAAATCCATGCAAAAACAAGTCCACTCAAGCCCAAACTCACTCCCAAGTTATAACTGATACATGCACTATTCCAACTGAACTGCAAACCTTGAAAAGTGGGCCACAACATGCAAAAAATTGCCTCGTTTGTATCAATCCGCCCATGCAAAATGAAACTCCACCTAGCCAAAAAAAAAAAAAAAAACTCCAAAAGCTATATTTGACTCACCAATGCATAATTTTGCACCTTGCAAAATGATTGTGAGTAAACAATAAAGTAATTTAAATTAATTACTTTATTATTTAAAAAAAAACTCATTTGACTTTACAATTCATATAAAATAATAAAGTAATTTGAAGAATATTACTTTATTATTTATTTACAATTATTCTGGAAATTGCAAAGTCATGCACATAATATGTAATTCCTTATTACTCCATATGCATATTCAATCCAAATACATTGGTCGACCACTTACATATTCAGGCACTTTTGACTTAATAAATCATAGACCATGGAAATCGAATAAAACATAATGATTAACTTAAAAAGTCATTAGCAAAAAAACCCTATGCCGAATTAGGGTAAACAAAAGTGGCGAACCCTAATCATTTCCTCAATTTGCATTTGACTTCGTTTGGAGAGGAGCTACGCTACCAGTTGCTGGGTGCCAGAGAGCTTGAACCAGTGATTCCTTGCTTATGTAACTGTGGATTTTCTCTGCCTGGAAGTAAAATTCTGAGGTAACCTTCGGCTTCTAGTTATTTATGTGCCACAAAATGGTTTATTCACTATTTTTCTTTTTGTATATCTTTAGTCACCATGAAATTTTGTGTCTCTTTGATTTCTAATATCCCAAGTTGCCATGATCTTCTGCTCTATAAAAATAAAAGAAATTCGAGCTCTTGTAAAGGTTCGACCTTCATTAAAATTTGACTTTTTTGCAATTTTGAAGCTTGGCTTATGAAACATGGCCGTCATGGCTTTCGTTCTCCTGGTGAGTGACTGGACTCGGCTTTTGTACTTTTTGAGAAAGAAAAGATGAAAAGAGAATCATCTTATACGTTTTCCTGTTATAATATGCTCTATTCGAGCCTAAACAACTGCAAAATGGAAGAATTCATTATTCTTCTCATGCGCCTCCATACCCTACAACCGTAGGCTTTTATTGGTATTACCATTACAACTAGCACTTTCTCTATACCCGAGGGTTGGCATCTAGTAATCTCTTCTTGCTCCTCTCCCATTTATGAGCTTGACCCATGATTTAAAACTCAAAAAATCAGTTTATTTGTAAATTTTAAATGAATCCCCAATTCCTAAAGTGGGTATTCCGTATTTTAGAGAAAAATATTCCTCAGGCTACAGCCATGCCTGATCATCTTCTTACTTCCTGGCAGACTTCTTAGACTCTATGCTTTTTTAATCTCAGTGGCCATGTACAGGCTGCAACTTTACCTGAAGCTAGTTTCTTCTTTTCCTTTTCTATGAATATACGAGGATTTTCTTTTCCCTTCCTGTGCAAACACTAATTCATAACAAAAAAATAAAATGGGTCTGACAACCCCTAGTCTTGACTTTATGACCTCCACTTAAAAAACTAAGTTTGATCATTCTACCTGAGCGGGTAAGACAATACTTTGTTGATTTCATTCGTTCAAATGGAAGCTACTGCTACTTCCCTCATTGCCTATTTGTATTTCACAGTTACCGTACCTTCAAAGCAATAATATTGATTCAAAGTATTATTCACTGTTCTTTTAAGATTTGTATATGAATGCTTTTATACTCAGAATTTTCTCAGTTGATAGTGATTTGAATTGAACAGGAATAATTTGTAATGTATTCTTGTGATCAACAAATTTTGCTTCCACTGACATTTACCATGATGTCCTTTTTACTTATTAGAAGCCTACTAGTGCTTGATTTGAGACATTGACTTGATAGAAAATCATAATGCTGTGAACATGATAACATGATAGATGTGATTGCTTAGCTTTACAAGTTGCCTATATATCAATTTTTTTTTGTATATGGATGATTTCCTTTTGAATTATTGACTGTCCCTATGCCACTCATCATGTCTCTTTGAATGTGAAAAACTTTGCTTTGACTGTATTTACTTCATTACTGAAAACTAGTATCGCTTGTTTCAAATATAATGCTAATCCACCTGAAAAATCATTATTTCCTTTCAAGTCAAAATTAGATTTATAGTGACCCTTATGAACATGTGATTTTGATGCTTTGACTTGTGAGGATTTTGATTACTGTTTCCTCCATTGTATATGACAGCATTGCTAGTGCGAAAGGATATGAGCACAAAGCCATCTTTCCTTTAGCATCATCACTTTAAAAACTGTGGCACCTTTGATTTTGTACTGTCTTATTCCACATTTATAGGCTTTGTAGCAGCAATATTACTGTAACCTGAATCGGACTATCATAATCCCACTGTATTTTCCTCTGTGGAAGGCTATCTGATTTTAACTTTGAGATTTCTCCTCCATTGTATATGACCACTTTGATAAATTTGAGACTTGATAATCCCTATGACCGTGCATTGATTGAATGTTGACTGCATATCCGAAGAATATAGGATCATGAACTCAATTTTTCACTATCTCCTCTTTGTATGGCTTTGGCTTTTTCAATAAAGCATCAATATAATTACTTTTCCCATTTTGGAAAGATCTATTGCTATGTTTCAACAAGATGAAAACTGTATTGAATACCCAAAACCTCATGAGATAGCTTGATGCTTGATGCTTTGTTTCCTTTCTCTTCAGTGTAAAGAGGCTCTATACTTCATTTAAATGTAATGTGGAAAAATAAAGTAGAGCTGAAACAAAGTAATAACTTCAAAAAAGGGCTGCTTTTACATCAATTTCTTTGTTTCAGCAACTTTCTTTTGACTGTTTTGACAATATTAATGAACTCTCGCATGTAACTTGAGAGTGTGTCCTTCCTGATATGCCAGGATCAACCCTTGTGGGAGCCCGTTTTACTCCACATATCTAATAAGATGATCTGGTACACAATGCACCTATTCCTGCACAGTGAACAAACATGTTAGCAAAATAAAAGAAGTTTAATTTTTCCTCCTTTCTCCATATGTTGTTTGAATTTTCATAATCATCTGATAGATGCCTGATCGATTGTATCTTATATTTTTGTTAGTAGTGCAAGCATATGGTAGGATTTGATCTGCATTGCTCTAACAACATTTACCTCAAACTTGCAGGTACGCGGAGCTGGAGCTAAAAATGGAAACAGAGCTGGACCTGGAGCTGGCATCACAACTGAGAACCTCAAGTGTCAACGATTCATCATTCCAGGAAATGACGAATCACTTTCTACCCTATGCTTTCATTATTCTCAGTTGTATATTTTGCCTTTACTCATGCATCTTTTTCTTGATTATAAAAAATCAAACAATGAGTTACTCCCACGGCTTGTGTGGGATTTTGGTTCAAACATTATGAATAAAAAAGCAACATTATGCAAACTTGTGATATCATTTTGAAGTGTTTTTTGCATAATATCATTGAAGTATACATTGTTATGAAGCAATGCATAATATGAATACTTCAACAGAAATTTTTAAAACATCTTGTATACCTTTTAGCCTGAATTTGCAATTTAGCTCTACCTGTTTGAGTTGGTGGCGCAAAATAGGTAACAATTATCATAGTTAAATTCATCTACTTAATAAATAAATAAATAAATAAAAATATTTATTTATATTAGGTTCACTATTAATTCTTTTATTTTTATCATATTATTTCCTCTTAATTAAATAAACAAATTTAAATACTTTGATTTATTTAATTATTATTATTATTATTTTCTTCTATATTTTATTCATTTATTTCAAAATTTTGTATTATTTAATTATCTTATCATATTTCCTCTTAATTAAATAAAGATATCCTAAAGTTTTTATTTAATTATCATATCCTTTTTTATTAAATAAGCAAATGTCAAATATTTGTTTTATTTAATTAAATATCTTATTTTGCTAAATTAAAATATTCAAATAAAGGGAAATTTCCTCTATTCACTCACCAATAAAATTAGATATTTCATATCTAATTAATTCAACTGGAATTCACGGGAAAGCTTTGGAGACAAACTTGTAGGAAATCCTCTTCAATCTCCTTCCTCTGATTCTTCCTATCATTTGGCTTGATGTTTTCATGGGCATGAACCATTCCCATGATCAGCTCAAGCTTCTCCATCTCTCACCATTTAATCCTCCAGATTGAATCCAAGCCCTTGTTGTGCTGCCTCTATGCAAATATGTTGTCGTGAATCTATAAATATAGGCTTTCTCCATAGGAAATGGATCCCATCTTTATGCAATCTTACTCTGTAGGAAAAGCAATCAAGCATCTTAGCATTCAAGCATCATAGCATCTTAGCATCTTAGCATCATTAGAATTCATATCACAACTGCATATTAGTTTTACTGTAGCTTTCATTTATCAGTTTTCATGTTAGAATAGATTACAATATATTACAATAGCATCAATATCATTTAGAAATCACCATATAGAAGTAGATCATTGCATTTAGCATTATTCCATTCTCTAAATTGGCATTTTAACAGTCATAGTGCTTACCAAATTTTAGAGCCCTCTGTGATTTAATAAATCTTTGGAGATAGGAAACAATGAGACACTTTCAAGTTTTTTGTAATTTAAATTAGTTAATTGTTGTTAAATCTTGATATAATGTTTCATTAAGAAGTGTTTCTAGTTTTTTTTACTTATTTACTTATTCACATATAAAAATACCACCCCCCACCAACTCAATACAACATTGTTGATCAACTACATAAAATACTAGCACAAATATCAATATTAGAACTCCTTAAACTCTCACCATCCCATAAGGAAGTTTTAGAAGAAGCTCTTGTGGCCACCACGGTACCCAACAATCTAGATGTTTGTCAATTTCAAGCTATGGTGGGATTTTTGACCACACCTCATTCTCTAGCATTCTCTGAACAAGATGATGTATCACTTAATCATCCACACAATACTGCACTTCACATTCACGTCTTAATCCACAAACACCATGTTAAACGTGCCTTAATAGATGGTGGAGTTGGTTTAAACATTTGCACTTTGAAATTGGTCTGTGCACTAGGTTATTTTGATAATGCTATTGATTCTCGAAGGAAAATGACAATAAAAGCCTATGACGAAGAAGAGAGATCCTCGAAGGGATTGATCATGTTTCCTATTCAAGTAGGACCAATGGTGAAGAATATGGCTTACCAAGTACTAGAAAAAGAGCTAACATGCAATATACTCTTAGGACGTCCATGTATACATGAAATGAAAGCAGTGCCTTCAACCTATCATTAGTATTTAAAATTCCCAGTCAATGGACAAGAGGTGACTATATCAGCTGACTACAATAATCCACAACATTGTAACATGCTTAAAGCATCTCAACACACTTTTATGCCCCATAATAACGAAGCAAACATTTTTAGTTCATCTAGCAGTGAAAAACAACCAACCAGTGTATCTAAATGGGTTGAGAAAAGGGGTAAATCAAAAGAAATAAGTGTTGTTGATTCTACTCTGGCAGACAATAAGGGTCCTCTAAATTCTCTATCACAACAATTTCAAGAAAAGATTGAGTTAACTGACAAAGGCATGGGACAATATTCCATTGGGAAATCACTATGTCTTTCACAGTTGCTGCCATCCCCAAGGTCATATGGGCAACCGACATCAATAACACCACAACCATCACAAACTACCACAATTCTAGATGAAATATTTTTCAAAGTTGGTACCCTAGAAGATGAATCAGAAGACAAGGCCATCCTCAATTGGCTATACAAAGATGAAGAAGCCTTAACATCAACAAACATTAGCATAAAGACGGATCAGTATGGGAAAGAAAAAGCTATCCTAGAGAAAATGGGGTATGAGGGACAGGGACCTATTAGAAAAAGAAAGGAAGGCATCATAGAACCCATCCAACCTCTCACACTTTAGTTGAAGGACAAAACAAGACTAGGTTATACAGGGGAACCAAAAGAAGAAATGACTCAAAAATTTGTTGAGAGAATCCTTCAAATGAGAGATAGTTTAGAAACAAATTCCAATGAGTATGAATGAGATCTTTACTTTGATGTATCATACAAAAACATCCAAATTGATGTCATAAAGGAGTATGCACCCACACACAAGGAGGGACAAAGCTCGGGGACTACACCACTTGTATTTGAATCACAAAATATTGATGACTCAAGTGAGGATGGATAGACATTGAGTGAGCTACATGATTTTGAGGAAAGCAATATCATAGACCTCAACATCCCTAATGACAAACTTGACACCATAACTATTTGAACCCTTACTGTTGTTGACCAAATCCAATCTGATGACTTTTTTCCCTTAATACATCCTGAACTTATCGACTGGGAACCCACTGAACCTATTAATGTACCCATCTTTGTGAATGATGACACTATTGTAAACTTCCTTTGTTATGACAAACCTAACACAAGTTCTAATCATAAATCTCATAACAGCATAGTTAGACAGGAGGGTGTCAAATCTTCCAGTTACAAAATTGAAAACAAGAATAATGGATCTAATGGTAAAACCCATTCTATGGTAGCATTAGATCTTGAAAAAGTAAAAATAAAGAACACATCGAATGGTGAAAACCTCTATAAGGCACTGAAAGATGGGAGATTTGACACCCTTCCAGAGCATTATCATGAGAGGTCATTAGTATTGATGGAGCCTACATAGTCTATTAACATTAACACAAAAAAAAAAGAAAATATTTTGCATCTGGTAGCATCTACATGACTAAATAAGAAAGACCTAAATTTATCAAGTTCTTTGAAGAAAGAAGCATTAACTTTGCATGGTCATACTCTAATATTCTAGGTTTACATCCAAATCTTTTAATGTATTATTTATCTCTACCTACTGGAATTAAACCTGCAAAACAAAAACTAAGGAAGATGCATCCACATATTGCCTTGATGGTAAAGGCTAAGCTGAAGAATTTGTTAGATGCAGGATTCATCAGGTCTATCGATTATGTTGAATGGATATCAAATATTGTCCTTATATCAAAGCCGAACAATAGCATTAGAATATGTACAAATTTCAGAGATCTGAATAAGGCATGTCCCAAGGATGATTTCCCCTTACCTAACATCGATATCATTGTGGATTTAACAATCGTACATGCCATGTTATCAATAATGGATGGTTTCTCTGGCTACAACCAAATCGAGATAGCACCAGATGATCAGGAGAAATCTGCATTCACATTTCTATGGGGAACTATTTGCTGGAAAATCATGCTCTTCGATTTGAAGAATCCAGGTGCAACATATCAACGTGCAATGACTACAATATTCCATGATATGATGCATACATTTATGGAGGATTACATGGATGATATATTAGAAAATTCATATTCCAAAGGACATCTAGCTATCCTAGTAAAAATATTTGCAAGGCTAGAGAAGTTGAATGTCTGACTAAATCCTAAGAAATGTGTCTTTGGGGTTACATCAGCAAAAATCCTAGCATTTATAGTGTCAGAGAAGGGTATCAAAGTAGATCTCGCAAAGGTCAGAGCAATAATGGAAATGCAGCCGCCAAAGAATATTAATCAACTAAGGTCTTTACAAGGCAGGCTACAATCAATTAGGAGATTTATCTCCTAGGTAGCAGATAAAGTCATCCATTTAATCACTTGTTGCATAAAAATGTCTTGTTCAAATGGGATCAAGGGTGTGAAATGACCTTCAAGCAAATAAAATAATATTTGATGTCGCCACCTATTCTCATGCCACCTACAGAAGGTGGACCTTTACTAGTATACATTGCAACAGCAAACATTTCTTTAGGAGCACTGTTGGCACATGAAGATTATGAAGGAAGGGAACAAGCCATTTACTACATCAGTAGGACTCTGAATGGCTATGAAATAAATTGCACCTTCATTAATAAATATTGTTTGGCGATGGTATTTTCTACCCAACAGTTGCGGAATTACATGTTGAATCACACAGTCAGGCTCATAGAAAAGATTGATCCGTTAAAATATCTACTCAACAAAGTTGCTTTAATAGGAAGACTAGCCAAGTGGGTCATGCTTTTAATTGAATTTTATATCTAGCATGTGGAAAGGAGAGATTTCAAAGGTCAAGTGATTTTCTAACAATTAGTTGAAGCTCCATTAACTGATGATCGTCCTAGGACAATGGAGTTTCCTAATGCATACATTTTTTTTGTAACAACACAACAATGGAGGCGTTATTTTGATGGGTCATACACACAAAGAGGATTTGGCGTGGGAATATTGTTTGTTACACCTCAAGGACACACCATCCCAAGGTCTTATAGACTCATGTTTCCATGTACCAATAATGTATCTGAGTATGAGGCACTGATCATTAGCGTCAAGGTAGTAATTGAATGGAAGGTAACAGAGCTACAAGTATATGGAGATTCACAATTAGTCATTTATCAAGTCAATGATGAATATCAAATCAAAGATGAGAATTTTATGCCATATAAGAAACTAATTGATGATCTCAAAAAGTACTTTGTTGATATCAAATTTGAGAAAATTCCAAGGGCAGAAAACAAAGCGGTAGATGCTATGGTGATAATTGCTAACCTTTTGCAGTTGCTAGAAAAATGTGGTTGTTATGAGTTTATGGTAGAACAAGTGTCAAATCTGGCTTATGATAATCCTGAATCTCAAACCATATTCCATTTAGATGTTGTTGAATCTCCACTCTATGGAAAGACCCATGCTTACCTAAAAGACAACATCCTTCCTCCCGATCTTTCCAGAATCCAAAAACGCAACTTCATCTGCCACCCGACATACCTTAATCGCCGACATACTTTATCGTCGAGGTCTAGATGGTACTCTTCTCTGGTGTCTAGAACATAACAAATCTGAGATAGCTTTACGTGAGGTTGATGAAGGTATTTGTGGAACTCGTTCAAGTGGGATAACTCTAGCAAAGAAACTCCTTCGTCCGGGATATACCTGGCCGAACATGGAGAAGGAGTCTTATCAGTTTGTTAAGAAATGTCAGAAGTGTCAGATCCATAGTAATCTAATCCATGCACCAGCTCAAGAATTACACCCATTCACATCAACATGGCCCTTTTGTCAGTGGGGATTGGATCTGGTAGGAAAGATAAACCCGTCTTCATCCAATGGGCACAAATTCATAATCACAACAACAAAATACTTTACTAAATGGATAGAAGTGGTTCTGCTAACAACAATCACTAGAAAGGAGATCTCATCTTTTATACTAAACTACATAATCTATCAGTATGATATACCTCGATCCATTATCACTGATAATGGATGACCATTTAAGAACTAGGACATCGAGGAATTGTGTGAAAATTTTCATATCCAACATCATTTCTCAACACCGTACTATCATTAGGGAAATGGCTAGGCAGAGGCCTCCAACAAGACAATTCTGAAAATACTCAAGAAAATGGTTAACGATGTTGGATGTGATTGGCATGTTCAGCTCAATCCTGCATTATGGGCCTATAGAACCAATAATAGAACACTGACAGGAGCTACACCATATGCCTTGGTATATGGATCAGAGGCCATTCTACCCATTGAGGTGGAGATTCCATCACTCTGTGTGTCATTAAAAGGAATTGTTTCAGATGAAGATTATAGAATATTTAGGCTTCAAGAACTAGAACTGTTGGATGAACATCATCAACAAGCTATCAATCATCTAATGACATATCAATAGAGAATGTCCAAGAGCTACAATCATAGGGTAAATCCTAGAGTCTTTCAGGTTGGTGACTTGGTCCTAAAGGAATACCCTAGGAATCAATAGGACAAAGAAAAGAAAGGGAAGTTTGAACCCAACTGGCTAGGTCCCTTTGTCATCATATCAGTCTATGGATCAGGAGCCTATCAACTATCAACACCTGAAGGGGATTTATTTGATGAACCTATCAACAACATCCATCTCAGAAAATTCTACACCCGAATCACCTAGTGCATGATTAAAAGTTCTAAAAAAGATTGCTTGGATGAAAACCTGGAAAACAGGTGTCTCGGTGATAGAAAAATACAAAAAATAAGAAAAGAGAAAGATACAAAAAAAATCATAAAATATGAAAAAATACAATAAAAACATGTAGCGAAAACCTGGAAATAGGCGCTATTTATGATTTAACTAGCTTTTCCATCTATTGGACAAATGTCATGGTCGTTACTTTCACTGTCACTTTACATCCATTATCATATCATTGCAAGTAGTCATGTCTCACCCTAGCTTGGGGGCAACATCTAGACCTCACTGGGGGCAATAAACATCAAGCTTAACAAAATGGAAAAATAGTAGTATGACAAACGCACCAAAACCAATGATCGAAACACAACCCAACAAGGAACTTTAATCATTATTGGAAGCACATTGTACATCTAGGTAAGTGCACCAAGATGGTTCCCAAAAAGGGGACTTAAGTGGACAACTTTTTTCTGAAATCAGGAAATATTGACCTTGGACGTGAAATTGAGGATACTTAGATTCAAAATTTTGAGATGGAACAAAAAGAAGGATTCAAGTGCTCTGAGTCTACTTTCTAAACTACTAATTTATTTTTTAAATGGTTGAGACTAAGGGGTTCAAACAAGGGACGTACACAAATTAGTTTTGTTTTTGTTAGAAAAACATGACATAGCAACTCTTGTACGACCCTCGTAAAGTGAAATTTTTTTTAGTATTTTTAAAATTGCAATGGTCAAAAGTTAGCTAACAGTATGTAGTTGATGCACAATTTTTCTGATAATTTTTTAATGAATATTTGATTTTTTACTAATTTGCGAAGTGGACATATCTTGAAAATAGAATTTTGGCCGTGCTACCCCTACAAATTTTGGAAACTAATTGATTTGTTTTTTTTTTAATTTTTTAATTTTGTAGAATGGAGTCTAGTTTCTAAAAATGTAATTTATTTGAAAAATTGATGAACAGTTAATTTATAATGAAAAAATACCAAACACCGCTTTTTGGAAAAAAAAAGACATATAGATAAAATAAATTACATCGTTGGATAGCTAAGAGATAACCCAACATTACCCATGTGCTCGATTGTTTCGATATTGAACCACGTGCAATCTTGACAGTGAGCATGAACTTGATTATGAGAAATATGGTGGATTTTTTAAAAACATGTCTTTGATCGTTGGGAATGCCCTCCAAGCCTTTGGGTTGGTATTCCAAGGAAAATACCAAGCCTAAGGCTCAGGAATTCCCAAAGCAAGATATAACGCGAGCGCGTTATAATGCGCTCACGTTATATCTCACTTTTGACATGGTTTCTGCTTCTGTGGGGAACATGTCTACTAGCACATAATGTGAGCACATTATAACGTGCTCACATTATGTCTTACTTTATGTTAAATGCCAATATATTAATGTATGTTGATATATTTTTATGTGCATGTATGTCATGTATGTATGTATGCTTGTATGGATGTAAGATTATATGTACATCTGTATTATGCTTGTATGTATGCATTTATGTATGTCTTTAGACGAAGGGAGAATTTAGAGAGAGTCTAGAGAGATGGAGAGGGGGTTGAAGTGAGAGTTTAAGAGAGAGGGAGTGGGAGAGAATGGGTTGGATTGAGGGGGGCTTAGCTAGGTAGGGTGGGAGGGATAGAGGGAGGGAGAGAGAGAGAGGTAGGGTGGGAGGGATAGAGGGAGGGAGAGAGAGAGAGGGGTGTGGGAGAGACAAAATTGAGGGAGAGGGTGAGAGAGAGAGGAGGGTGGGAGAGAGAGAATTGAGGGAGAGGGAGAGAGAGAGAGAGACAAAGAGAAAGAGAGAGTTATGTAGGTAGGGTGCAAAAGGGAGAGACTTGAGAGTGTGAGAGGGAGAGACTTGAGAGTGTGAGGGGGGTGAGAGGGAGAGACTGGAGAGATAGGGAGAGAGAGGGAGTGTGAGAGAGATGGAGTGTGAGATAGAGGGAGTGGGAGAGAGAGGGAGTGTGATTGAGAGACCTAAGAGATGGAGAGGGTGTGAGAGGAAGTGAACTGATAGAGGTAGAGAAAGAGGGGTGTGGAGTGGGAGGGACATATCTAAGTAGGGTTGGAAGGATAGATAGAGAGAGGGGAGAGAGACAAAGAGAGAGTTACCTAGGTAGGTTGCCAGAGGGAGAGACCTTAGAGAGAGAGGGGGTGGGAGGAAGAGACATGAGAGAGAGGGAGAGAGAGGTAGTGGGAGAGAGTGGGATGGAGTGGGAGGGACATAAAGAGAGATGGATAGAGCGAGTGAGAGAGGGTGGTAGGGATTGATTGAATGAGAGGTACACAGAAAGAGGTAGATGATAGATAGATACAATTAGAGAGGGTGGGAGGGAGGGAAGGAGGGAGAGGTGAGATGTATGGATCGAGAGAAAGTGATAGGGGTTGATGGTATAGGGTTGAGGGATTAGGGTGGAGTACCTATAGGGTTGATGGTTTCTAGGGTATTAGGGTTTGAGTTTTGAGGGTTGAGGGAATAGGTTTGATGGTAGAGGGTATTTGGTTGAGGGTATAGGGTAGAAGGTTTAAGGTTTAAGCGTTTAGGGTTGAAGGGTTTGGGGTTAAGGGTTTAGGGTTAAGGGTTTACTTGGTTGAGGGTAGAGGGTTTAGGGGTTTGAGGGTATATGGTTGAAGGATTAGGTTCAGGGTCCAATGTAAGGGGTAGAGCGTTTAGGGTTTAAGGATTGAGGGTTGAGGGATTAAGGGTTGAGGGTTGAGAATTGAGGGTTGAGTGTTTAATGTATAGGGTAAAGGGTAAAGGGTTTAAGGGTTGAGGGTTGAAGATTGAGGGTTTAACGTATAGGGTCAAGGGTCCAATATATAGGGTAGAGGTTATAGGGGTTGAGAGATTAAGGGTTGAGGGATTGGGGTTTAGGGTAGAGAGTATTGGGTTGAGGGTAGAGGGTTTAACAGTTTAGGGTTTAAGGGGTTAGGGTTGATTGTTTAAGGGTTTAAGGGTCAAGAGGGTTGAGGGATTAGCTTAGAGAGTTTACTAAGTGGGTTTAAGGGTTGGGGGATTAGGGTTGAGGGTAGAGGGTGGAGGATTGGTGTTAGATGGTAGAGGGTTTATGGGTTAGGGTTAAAGGGTTTAGGGTTTAGGAATGAGGGATTAATAGGTTATAGGGTAGAGGTTATAGGAGTTGAGGGATTAGGGTTTAAGGGTTGAGGGTTGAGGGATTCAGAGGGTATAGGGGTTGAGGGATTAAAGTTTAAGGGTTGAGGGCTGAGGGATTAAGAGGGTATAGGGATTGAGGGATTAGGGTTTAAGGGTGAGGGTTGAGGGATTAGGGTTTGAGGGTTGAGGGATTAGGGTTTGACGGTTGAGGGATTAAGAGGGTATAGGGGTTGAGGGATTAGGGTTTAAGGGTTGAGGGTTGAGGGATTAATAGGGTATAGGGTTTGAAGGATTAGGGTTTAAGGGTTGAGGGTTGAGGGATTAAGAGGGTATAGGGGATGAGGGATTAGGGTTTAAGGGTTGAGGGTTGAGGGATTAAGAGGGTATAAGAGTTGAGTGATTAGGGTTTAAGGGTTGAGGGTTGAGAGATTAAGAGGGTATAGGGATTGAGGGATTAGGGTTTAAGGGTTGAGGGTTGATGGATTAGAGTTTGAGGGGTGAGGGATTAAGAGGGTATAGGGGTTGAGGTATTAGGGTTTAAGGGTTGAGGGTTGAGGGTTGAGGGATTAAGAGGGTATAGGGGTAGAGGGATTAAGGTTGTAGGGTTGACGATTGAGGGATTAAGAGGGTATAGGGATTGAGGGATTAGAGTTTAAGGGTTGAGGGTTGAGGGTTGAGGGATTAGGGTTTGAGGGTTGATGGATTTAGAGGGTATAGGGATTGAGGGATTAGGGTTTAAGGGTTGAGGATTGAGGGAATAAGAGGGTATAGGGGTTGAGGGGTTTAAGGATTTAGAATTGAGGGTTCAAGGATTAAGAGGGTATATGGGTAGAAGGATTAAGGTTGAAGGGTTGAGGGTTGAGGGTCAAGGGACTAAGAGGGTATAGTGGTTGATGGATTAGTGTTTAAGGGTTGAGGGTTGAGGGATTAGGGTTTGAGGGTTGAGCGTTGAGGGATTAGGGTTTGAGGGTCGAGGGATTAAGAGGGTATAGGGATTGAGGGATTAGGGTTTAAGGGTTAAGGGTTGAGGGATTAGGGTTTGAGGGTTGAGGGATTAAGAGGGTATAGGGGTTGAGGGATTAGGGTTTAAGTGTTGAGGGTTCAAGGATTAAGAGGGTAGAGGGGTAGAGGGATTAAGGTTGAAGGGTTGAGGGTTGAGGGTTGAGGGTTGAGGGATTAAGAGGGTATAGGGATTGAGGGATTAGGTTTTAAGGGTTGTGGGTTGAGGGATTAAGAGGTTATAGGGGTTGAGTGATTAGTGTTTAAGGGTTGAGGGTTGACGGTTGAGGGTTTATGGATTAAGAGGGTATAGGGGTTGAGGGATTAGGGTTTAAGGGTTGAGGGTTGATGGATTAACGAGGTATAGGGGCTGAGGGATTAGGGTTTAAGGGTTGAGGGATTAGGGTTTAAGGGTTGAGGGTTGAGGGATTAAGAGGGTATAGGGGTTGAGGGATTAGGGTTTAAGGGTTGAGGGTTGAGGATTAAGAGGGTATGGGGGTTGATGGAGGGTATGAGGGTTAAGAGGGTATAGGGGTTGAGGGACTAGGGTTTAAGGGTTGAGGGTTGAGGGATTAAGAGGGTATAGGGATTAAGGGATTAGGGTTTAAGGGTTGAGGGTTGAGAGATTAGGGTTTGAGGGTGTAGGGATTAAGAGGGTTTAGGGGTTGAGGGATTAGGGTTTAAGGGTTGAGGGTTGAGGGTTCAAGGATTAAGAGGGTATAGGGGTAGAGGGATTAAGGTTGAAGGGCTAAGGGTTGAGGGATTAGGGTTTGAGGGTTGAGAGTTGATGGATTAGGGTTTAAGGGTTGAGGGTTGAGGGTTGAGGGATTAAGAGGGTATAGGGGTTGAGGGATTAGGGTTTGAGGGTTGAGGGATTAGGGTTTGAGGGTTGAGGGTTGAGGGTTGAGGGTTGAGGGTAGAGGGTTTAGGGTTTAGGTTTTAGTGTTTCTTCCACTCTCCCCCTCTCTCCCTCCCACTCTCCCCTTCTCCCACTCTCCCCCACTCTCTCCCACTCTATATTTCTCCCAATCTCATCCTCTCTCCCTCCCTCTCTATCTCCCACTCTATCTCCCACTCTCTCCCACTCTCTTGGTCTCCTACTCTCCTCTTCTCCCCTTCTCCCACTCTCTCTTTCTCCCACTCTCCCCCTCTCTCCCTCCCTCTCTATCTCCCACTCTTCCCCTCTGTCCCTCCCAATATCTCTTTCTCCCACTCTCCCCCACTCTCTCCCACTCTATCTTTCTCCCACTCTCACCATCTCTCCCTTCCCTCTCTATCTCTCCACTCTCTCGGTCTCCCCCTCTCTCTCCTCTCCACTCTCTATCTCCCCCTCTCCCTCCCACTCTCTCTTTCTTCCACTCTCCCCTTCTCCCTCCCTCTCTATCTCCCACTCTCCCCCTCTCTCCCTCCCACTCTCTCTTTCTCCCACTCTCAAAATATACTAAGAAAACCAAATTTCATTTTTACTCCACTAAAATGGTAAAAAACTCTATATACCCATGATTTGAAGGCCCACAGTCTGCATATTTCCCTGGTTTTGCACGTGCTCTGACAAAAAAGTATCTTTTTGATGATGTTGTGAAGTGTGCAAGCATCTTTTTCACATTCCATCACCTTTTCCATGATCTTCTTACCACCTTTGCATGAAGTAGTAGAGTTTCCACATTGAAAGACATATAATATCAATTGAAGTTTGAATTCCACTGAAAACTGATATACAATTGAAGTGTGGAAGGGAACAAGCTTTTGAAGAAGTCAAATTATTGTGGAGTTTGAAGAAAGAAGAAGCTAAGGCTACATAATTGGGTTGAACTCCTCCATTTGAAAGTCTGGTTTTTAAGGTATGTGAAGTCCTTACACATTTTCTTTCATTCTATTATGGCTTGCTTTCATTTTTGTTTGTCATTATAACCTTAGGTTGTCAATGCACATTTTAAATTACCATTAGCATCACCAGGATCCAAAAATCATCAAGGGTACTTCTAACCCTAACTTAAATTGAAGAAGATCAACAAAAAAACTCAATCATCTTTTCATCAAAACATTAGAACTTGGTTTCAACTCTTTTTCAGCTCAAAAAAATAGATTAACCATCAGAAAATTGATTGTAACATAGCATAAAGCTGATTAGAAACTCAGAACCATTCACGAAAATCCATCCTTTAAGACAACTCCAAGCCTTTCCCATTCCTCTGAAGGGTCCAAACACCTTCCAATACCTCTGCACAAACTGATGCAGTACAAAGGAATAAATCAACACCTTTCTTGACACACTTATTCAACTATATTTCCCTTCACAAAACCTTTGATTCGTATACTCAAATTAGCATTAAGAGTTCCCAATTCCTTAAGGACCTTAAAAACACCTTGAAAATCTTGAAAATAACTGATTACAATCAACTAGGTTCCTCAGAACATCAACCAATGATTATGTCATTCACAAGTTGTCTTAAATATTCCATAATGGCACCATTGTTTACAAACACAAACTATAATTCTTAATGCATAGCCAAACCATTATTTGCTTAATAAATCTTTGTTTGAGTTAGTACAACAAAAATGAAACCTTCCAAAAGTCTTCCCTTACACACAAAATTAGTTCCTTTGTTCACTGTCCACATTACTAGTAGCCAAGCATCTGCAAACTGTCACATGTATCTCCCAAACCATGCACACACTTGTGATACTCGTTTTTGATGTAGAGTTAGAGGACCCAAAACCATTGAAGATGTCAAATTTCCTTCAAGAGGCATCTAAGAAGATTAAAAAGGCGTAATGGACCAATCCTAACACTCCTCCAACATGGACAACAAATAGAAACATTATTTCCCACATTTCACCCTTGGAATCTAGTTACTGTGCAAAACCAGTTTTGGGCCCTTAACTCCAAAACTTTCCAAAACACTAGGAAAATAAAAGAATGATTAGAGCACCAATTTCAGAGTTGAAAGACATACCTTAACCCATCACATGACTCCTTTGGGACAACTTTAAGAAAACTGACCTTTTCACTATTTTAGGCCTCCAAGTAGGCCAATTTTGCAAAGGAACTACCCTTAGATCTTCACACCAGACTTCGAAACCCAAAAATAGTCTTTAATTAGGTCTCAAAACAAGATAATTTCTAGGTCTTAGGACCTTACCTGCTCAACTAGGCTTTCAATACAAAAACCCCCATTTTTTAATGTAAAGAGGGAGGGTTTATAGAAACTCCTATACCCGGGCCTTCCTAGACCATTCCAAAGCATCAAACATATTCAAAATAACCTACACAAGGTCAAAATTTCATTACATAGACCACTCCTTCAACACTTTTTCAAAATCACTCCTTGGTTCCTCAAATTCTCATGGAAAAGTGCTTGTTTGAGCTAAGAACCCCATTCTATTGTCATTAGTTTCATTCCAAGGCATGTTCAACAATAAAATACCCTACTCTAACAATCTACATGCCATCCCACCAAGAAACAAGTCATAACAGTATGTGGGATGGTCATTTCATAATTAAATCCTACTCAAACCCTTGACTGACTTGAAATGAGCAGTTTTAGAAAATATTCAATTGCTCCCTTCAAACGTAATGTTAAGCCCTCAAAACTGATGCATTAGAGAGTTAAGACATGTTCCTACAATATTATATTAGTTTTCTATCAAGGGAAGGCTGTATAGATGCGTACAAGTGCACGAAAGTGCAAAAAAACCAATTTATTTCTGCAAAAGAGCATTTTTTTATCAAAAAAATGGATTTCAAAATGAACAAAAATCCTCCCTTCAAGCCAATGGAGGTTGTTTAAACCTTTTCAATGACAACCAACTCGCCCAATTCCTATAACTAACAAACAACCACCTTTGTAAGCTCATATAACCGGTACATGGAAAATGTCTTTAATGACCCTCTTACAACATGAAGATACCCAAAATTGAATCAAATTTCAAAATGGAAGCATAGATTGTCAAGGTGCTCCTACACCAGAAAATTATCAAACACTCACAATGCCATTACACTCATTAGTTTTTAGAATCACCATCATGGTTATTCACTTTTAGTTAGGAATGTGCTCTGGCCAGCATAGTGCTTCCATAATTTGTACACATTTGTCTACATGCTAGGTTAACTTTTGTATAGGATGATTGTAAGAATTATTTAAATGAAGCCTTCAATAATAGATATTTTTCAATTAACTTCAATGGATGCATTTATCAGGATCTAATATTCGTCTCATTACCATGGTATAGATAAAATTATCTGCCATGCCGAAGAAAAAGACAAAGAGGAAACTAATAGATGAAGAGAAGGAAACCTTGAAAGAAAAGGAGAGAGTTCAGGTGGTGACATATCGTGAAAAGAAGAAATTGGAAACGATTGATGAAAACAACCCGATTGTAGAGCAACCTCAACCATCAAAAAAAGAACAGGAATTGGTAGCACAACAGGCACGAATGCGAAAGCATCGTCATAAGATAGATTCAGATACCGTAGTTGTAGACACACCCTCTACGATAAGTGAATATGAAGGGACACCATTAAGCACAAGAGAATATGGAGGGACACCATCTAGCATAAGTGAATATGGATGGACACCATCTACTACAAGTGAATATGGAGGGACACCATGTACCACAAGTGAATATTGTTGGACACCATCCAACACATCTCAAGTTGACAGTACATCATCACTCAAAATTGATGAAGAAGGTATGCCATCATGCCCATGTGAACCTCAAGGTATGTATTCTTCTCCACCCTTGATCAAAGGTACTCAATCTAGCCCACCTCAATTAAATATTGATGAAATTCCTAATGTTGATATGTATGTACCTAGGAGAACACCACCTAGAATTTTGCGTAGAAAGCCAAAGTATTTGATTAATATTGATGATGAGATTTTGCAGCACATGGAAGGTAAGATTTCAAGACGCACTTGTAGAAGATATGCTGATAAGATTTGGGAACGATTCTTTGAAAGGCTAAATGAGACTACAAGATGTCAACTATTTGTTGAAATGATGAGGGGTGTAAAGTATAGGAACGTCATGAAGACTCTTGGGTTGAGAACATCGAATGCATCGAGTGAAGAAACTATTGTGAAGAATCTAATGGATGCTTATGAGAGTGTGGGTAAGACCTCATGCTCAAAGGATAGTAATGTCACCCAACGTGTCATTACATCGACTTTGGTAAGTTGTCAAATAAAGAGAGCTTGTCTAATTAAAAAGACTAGTGAACAAATAGGAATTAGTAGAAAAACTTTATCAAGAGCCATTCAAAGGTGACAAAGAATTGAGGGCAATGATACAAATGAATTATGGGCATTCTTGGGGAGACTATCACGAAAAGATAAAGAAGTTGTCCAATCCTTGAGAACACTAATTGAAGAGTATTGGATGAATAACACAAGGCCATCTCCGAATCAAAGGGATGTGGTAAGAAGGAGAATTGGTAGTCGGAATCGTGAGCCACATCCAAAGCATTTTCTGGATATGACTCGAACCCAATTTTTTCAAAAATTTGAAAATGATTATCCTCAAATTAGTATTTCTCAAAGATTTTTTGAAATGCTTAAACCTTTTTATGTCAAGATAGATCACACATGCACTACTTGTTGTTGTAGACTACATATTTAGTTTTCTAACCATTATGATTTTTATCGTTCTATATGTTTAGATTTGCATACTAATGATGTTTTACAAGATTGTGGCATAGAAGCCCCACCAAAATCTTCAAGAGAGTTCTTATCAAAAAAATTATGTGAAATAGAGGATAGCCAGATATTCTATAGGACAACATGCTTGGATGGTTCATGTGAGCGTTGTGGTGGCTTCCAGCGTATCTCAGTATGTCAACATATGGAAAGCACAAATGAGGTGGGACAGAAACTAGTAGAGTTTGGGAAGTATAAAATAGTGGCATATGCTACAAAAGATGGGTCTCAAGCAAAAAGGTGTGATTTGGTTATTGAGAAGATTCTAGTGTACCAATATATGACCACATTTCATGATAGTATACTGTCTAAGTATGCAATGCATACCCATAGAGCCCGATGGTTGGACACGCAGTTCAAGCTATGCAAGCACACCTTTCCAGTTGGAAGCATGGTATCCGTGGTTGACTTTGCAGAGAACTACACTCTATAGCCACAACATGAGGTGCATTCACATTATTACAACTCCACAAAAGTTTTGATATTTGTCCACATAGCATTCATTCATGCATCTGATAGTACAGATGAGCAAAGGAAGGTATTGAGGGAGTACCACTTTTACAATAGTGATGATCTCACACATTCTCCAGAGTTCATGCAAGGTTGCTTCCAAATGTTCTACAGTGGTTTGGCTCAGAGGGGCATAGAATACGATCAACATATAGTATGGTCTGATAATTGTGCAACACAGTTCAAGAACTCGCTCATGTTCTACTGGTTGTGCAGGATGCATGTCATTATAGGTGTTCAACATATGTGAAACTTCTGTGAGGCTGGACATGGAAAGGGGGAGCATGATGGTGCAGGAGCATGCATGAAAAGAGAATTAGCATGAGAAGAGTTGAAGTATAAAGACAGTGCAAAGTTGATAGATGCAAAATAAATCGTCGAGTGGTGTAATGCTTTGATGGGTCTAGGTAATGAAGGTACATCTTCAGTTCGTAGATTTTTTTGGTTGATGGATGATACTAACATTGCACCAGATGAAGACTGTTGTACACTAACAAGATCGAGTGAGGTACACTCTTTCCTTAGCCCAAATTCAGGTTCATGGAGTATTGATACACGAAAGATGGCATGCTTTTTTTCTTCATGTACAATGCAAGCCTAGAATGATTGTGAGTTAGGGGAGTGGGTTGACAAATGGTTCACAAGTTATCTTAGCCCACTTCACACATATCACCCTCCGAAGACATTGGAACTGACATAGATGGAATCATCAGTCGACTTTGACCACGTATCAGATCTAGTTCAACCAGGTGATATATCTACTTTCTTAGTTGTTGAAATTCCATATAGTTATCTTACTTTGTACTGTATTCGTAATGTTGACAAATTTCAAGAGATTTTTTGCACATATCAATGCAAAGCATGTTTATGCAGTTATTGCAGATGAAGAAAATGAAGAGGGAACGAAATATTACTTGTGTCGTTGTGTTGAGAGCAAAAAAAAATTGGAGGCCCCAGTTATAGATGGAGAAAACATTGAATACCCTACAGGCTCAGTTGTGGTTACTGGAACATGGCTTAGAAGGTACCCACATTCAAGTGTTAAACATTGGCTATTTCAGGACTTTGACATGCATCGTAAGATTCTTCATTACTCGAACCTTGTCGTGGCATCGAATGTTCATTTGACCAAATATGGGGGTAGACCTTTGAACAAGACGTTATGGAAGGTCCGTGAATCTGACCATGAGGCAATACTTGACACAATAAAGAGTAGAGCAGACCCAGATGGTTTATTGGATTAATTTGTAAGTATATGCACATTGGTTCTTATTAATTTATACTTGTATGCACATTAATTTATTTGATGCCAATGCTATCATCTTCTTTTATAGTGATTGGTGTCCCCTTGCAAAAAAAGCAAATATATGAGCCATCCAAGAGAATGTCATCCAGAAAATTAATGCAACATCCTTATTTTGATGCCTGCATGCAACATTTGTAAGTGCCTTCCATCTATTTTTATTTCATTTCCATTTTGGATGCTCTTTCTTTTTCTCTTTTACTTTGCGTATTTGTAAGTAAACTACTAAAAATTGATTGATCTTTCATTGCAGAAAATGCTGATTTAAGAGCCATCAAAGAGAATCTCAACCAAAAAAGCAATGCAACATACTTATTTTGTTGATTTTGACAAATCTCAATTTTGATTTCAAGCCATTATAAGAGAGCGTGTGAAGCTTAGCGAGGAAATCTCAAGTTACTCATTTGAAGTTAACCTCATAATGAGCACCTATGATGTAGACATTTAAAGAGAATCTTGAATGTATGAGTGACATTGTAAAAGATCTGAGAGAACGAAGTGCCAGAGGCATTGTAATAAGATTTAATTACATAATGAGATATACTCAAATATTGTAAGGTTGGAGTTCATGTTTGGTGTAGTAGCACCTTGTTTTGTAAATGCCTTGAGTAGAAAAATTTGCAAACTTTGAATTTTGAAATGTAAACAATGTGAAAAAGGTCATATAAAGGTCATGTAAAAAATTTGTACACATTTTTATGCAACTTGTGTGACCAAGCAGACTGTTCCAACATGTTTCAATAGGTATTTTTCTGCTAGGAATGGTCTTCTTTCGCACTAAAACACGTAGAATTGCTCCGAGCTATGTTCCACCAGATCGACCCTTAAGGGTCCAAAGTCCAAAATGACTGCAAACTTCATCATGCTATTACTCGGATACCGTGACACTTAGAAACTTCCTGTCTAATCCTAAAGAAAGGCGTTGGGCCCCTCTAGAAAAATCTCTCTCGGTTTTGGCTATCTTGGAGTGGTTTTCTCGTGGCGGCAGATTTTCACTTGATGGAAAAAACATCAAATTCAAGCAGTGCAAAGTTTGCAAAGTGGTGCAACTTTTGTTTTCCAACTTGTGTGACCAAACGGATTGTTCCAACATGTCCGAATATGTATGTTTATGCTAGGCATGGTCCTCTTTCACACCGAAACACGTGGAATCGCTCTGAGCTATGTTCCACCGGATTGATCCCTGAAGGGTCCAAAGTGCAGAATGGCTGCAAACTTCAGCATGCTATTTCTTGGATAGCGTTACACTTAGAAAATTTTTGTTTGATCCTACAGAAAGTTGTTGGGTCCCTCTCGAAAAACCTCTCTCGGTTTTGGCTATCTTGGAGTGGTTTTGTCGTGGCGGCAGATTTTCACTTGATGGAAAAAGTGTTAAATTCAAGCTGTGCAAAGTTGCAAAGTGCTGCAACTTTCGCTCTGTAATTCAAATGACCAAACTAAATGTTCCAACGCATCCGAATAGGTATATTTATGCTAGGCATGGTATTTTTTCATATCGAAACACGTGGAATCGCTCCGAGCTACATTCCACTGGATCGATCCCTTAAGGGTCCAAAGTGCAAAATGGCTACAAACTTCAACATGATATTTCTTGGATACCATGACACTTAGAAACTTATTGTCTAATCCTATAGGATTGTGTTGAGCCCCTCTACAAAAACCTCTCTCGATTTTGGCTATCTCGAAGTGGTTTTCCCGTGGTGGCAGTTTTTCACTTGATGGAAAAAGCATCAAATGCAAGTAGTGCAAAGTTGCAAAGTGGTGCAACTTACGTTCTGCAACTTGTGTGACCGAGTGGAATTTTCCAACACGTCTGAATAGGTATGTTTATGCAAGGCATGGTCCTCTTTCGCACTGAAACATGTGGAATCACCCCGAGCTATGTTCCACCGGATCAATCCCTTAAGGGTCCAGAGTGCAAAATGGCTGCAAACTTCAGCTTGCTATTACTTGGATACCGTGACACTTAGAAACTTCTAGTATGATCTTAGAGAAAGGCATTGGGCCCCTCTAGAAAAACCTCTCTCGGTTTTGGCTATCTTGCAGTGGTTTTCTCGTGGCGGCAGATTTTCACTTGATGGAAAAAGTGTCAAATTCAAGTTGTGCAAAGTGGTACAACTTTTGCTCTGCAATTCGTGTGACCAAGCAGACTATTCCAACATGTCTAAATAGGTATTTTTACTCTATACATGGTCCTCTTTCACACCGAAACACGTGGAATCGCTCCGAGCTATGTTCCACCGGATCAATCCCTTAAGGGTCCAAAGTGCAAAATGGCTGCAAACTTCAGCATGCTATTACTCAGATACCGTGATGCTTAAAAACTTGCCATCTGATCCTATAGGATTGCATTGAGCCTATCTACAAAAACCTCTCTCGGTTTTGGCTATCCCAGAGTGGTTTTCCAGTGGTGGTGGATTTTCACTTGATGGAAAAAGCATCAAATGCAAGCAGTGCAAAGTGGTGCAACTTTCGTTCTGCAACATGTGTGACCAAGCAAACTATTCCAACACATCCAAATAGGTATTTTTATGCTAGGAATGGTCCTCTTTTGCACCGAAACACATGCAATCACTTCGAGCTATGTTCCACCAGATCGATCCCTTAGGTTGGAGGAGTCTAAAGTTGCAAATTTGTAAGTTGCTTAAAGAAACAAATTTGAAATGATATTGAATGGCCCAGTTAGCACTCATTGCATCTAGGTGATGCTCACAGAGGTGAGGCACCAGGCCTTCCTGAGAGGTCACCCATTCCAGTATACTCCATCTCAAGCGCTTAACCACGAATTTTTTTCCCCAAGGTTAAGCCCACTTAGCTTGCAACCCCACTTGCAAAACCTTCAGCAAGTGTTGTGCCTTATGAAACATTCATTATAGAGCCCCTTTAGCTCATCAATTGATAAGTAGGAGGTATTTTCTACAATGTGTCAAATTGTGATATTGTTATCAAGAACACACATGTAATGAAGGTGTGTTTGTAGCCATGAAAGATTATGGTTCGAACTATCCAGAAGAGCGATGTTTTATCTCGACCAACCATATCTATACCATGGTTTGTTTGGAAACAAGGATGGGTTCTCTCTTCATCGGCATATACATTATTCCTCGATGTGTTCACACCAGTGTTACAAGACTAGGACTCGCCTAGGACTTGACAAGCCATTTTTTGACTTGGACTCGGGCTCAGAGCCCAGACTCGACAAATAGAAAAACCTAAGAAATTCAAAGATTTTTAAGGATTTAAAACTTTTTTCATGCACCCTTTAATAAATAAACCTTAAAGACACAAAAGCATCATCAAATAGAAATTACTATGATCTCATACACAAACATACATCAATCACATAAGTATAAGCACAAATTTTAGCTAAAGGAAATAACACATTTAGATATATAAATATTGTGATATTGCTATCAGTATTCAATCATGTAGTTTTACAAGTCAAACTCATTGACCCATGATTCATCAATAGTGGTTCACAAGAACCCATCTCTCATGATAATGAATGGTTCATAAGGAGGAAGATAAATCTTCATACATATCTTCTATCACAAATGAGATAAGTGCTTGGTTTCATGAAGGTCATGAGACAACCATTAATGGGGAGTGGATACATGAAGAACTAATGGAGAATGATAATGGCTTCAGACCTGCTATAAGGGAAAAAACAATCGTTTTAATGATGCAAGAGGTTTTTGGTTTCACTACCAAAATGAGCCTATGAAGAATGCATGTGAAACTCCTTTTGACCTTGAGGGTGTTCTTACTCCATCTCAAGGATCATGCATTGAGGATGACATAGTTCAATGCTAGGGCTAACCAATTAATAATTATACACGTGAATAAGTCAAACATGTACATGTCAATAAGGGAAGTACAAGTACTCAAAAACATGTAAGCCTCAAAAAGTATACACACGAATACATAGTATACACAAATTAAAATAAAGTATATGCATGAATACAAGGTATATGCATGAAAACATGTAAGCCACAAAGTATACATTTGAATGCACGTAAGTCACAAAGTATACACGTAAGTTGTAAAGTATACACTTGAATACGCGTAACTCATATCTATTGAAACATCAATTTAGAATGCAAATATGGACACGCATCGATAAAAGATATTTGTATTAACCAAATAGCCATGTAGGAATACATCAATATATGTCAATATAAGTATGAAATATATGTACAAAATAGCCATATAGACTTACGAGAATGCCATCTAGGCATACAATGTCAAATATGTCCAATAAAAAATATGTACAAAACTGCCATGCAGGCATACAACAAAGGACTCTAGAATCAAAAGTCATTGCTCTCCATGCCCTAGAAATAAAATCTTTCCTTTTCCTTTTCGCTTGGATGGTGATAGGTCTGTCACTCATTTTTGCTGTGCTCGTGGAGTGCTCCTGCTACTCCTCCTAGGGTTTAGTTCATGGTGAAGTTTTAACTGTTACAATAAGAAGTAAAGACATGAATATATAGAAATTATATTATAAAAAATTGTATATTTGACAAAATAATCACTTACAGCCATCTCACAATCTCTCTCCATGAGGGAAATATTCTCACACCCATGCTCAAGCATGCTCAAGCCTTGTATAAACCATACAAATAGAAATTAAACTACATGAATCAATAATGGTTTGATTTTTCACTAACTAACATCTATAACAACAAATGTAAATTGAAATTTATTAATTTTCCTCATACCTCTTCTATCAGAGCCATCGAGGATTGTATAGCAGATGTCACACCAATATCCATTGCCCTTGTCACATTCAGAGGTGTATCGTCTCGCAACAACTGAAAATAAAGAAACAAATTATTCAACGTAATCAACGATGTGCATGTATAAACTACACAAATCTATTAAGTACTTGATTCATTAGTTAAACTCTTTATTCTATTACCTACGTGAAGGTTTGAGTAAATCCACCACCATTGGGAAGTGTTCCATCAAAACCTCCAATAGTAGTCTATTCAACATCCAAAATTGCATATTAAATTACCATTTAATAAACAATGCCATTAACATGCAATAAATTTATAATTGTTTACTAGTTACATACCCTAGCAATAGGTGTACTATAGAAATAGGTTGGTGGGGGGCTGGTGTATCTAGTCTCAACACTACGACCCTGCAATTTTATTAAAATCATAAAACATTTTTAGTTAATCTTGCATTTCAAAATTGAAATTTAATAAATTAAATTCAATGAACACATGCACTAACTTTTACCTAACTATCAATGCCATATGCCTCATGCAAAATGTTAGCTACCCTCTCCATCTCCATAGCTGTAGATGGATCCTGCGTACCAGTCTCCTAAGGGTCGGTGGGGTCATGTGAACAAGTAGCCCCGCAAGATTGACACACATGTGTTCAAAGGCCACCACTCGAAGACTCCTTTTGATGGCACTGTAGAATAGGGCTAGTATGATGGATGACACTCTGGGTCAAAGTGTTGATTTCCTGCAATGTCTCCACGTTAGCACTTTCCTTCATAACAGAAGGTATAACAATGTGCTCACGAGGTGGCCTAGCAAGAGCTTGTCTACCTTGCCACGTAGGATCCGACTGTGCACCAGGTCTATCCTAAGTTGACCCCCCACCTTTCCTCTGGATATCCCTCATATCAAAATAATTTGGGATTTTGTTCAATATGAACTCACTATATAGTTTCCTAAGGAAATATTGTGAGACCTCGCAATTGTTGCACGGTGGGTAATCGAAGAACATGTACCACCTATCATAAAATCAGTCCCTAATTTGTCGGTGGTGGCACCAATGGATAGGAAACCTCTTCGCATTGAGGGTAAGATTTTGATTTGTGTGTGGGTCGATGAATAATGAGCACAAATCACCTTTTGTAATTTTTAAATCCTTCACATCTTTGTATGATAGTTTATTTGCATAATAGTCCCTAGTTGCCTGCCTCCTATCTTCCCATCTAGTTATTTGTTTGCTAATTGAATCTACATTTTCTAACATGTCTTTCAATGAATTTGCTAGGGTGATTCTTTCTATGGTTGAACCATTTGAATCACTCAACCTATTGATCAAATCCTCAATTTGTTTTTTGTTGTTCTCAATTTCACTCATTAAATTTTGTTGAGTGCCAAGAGGGTGTTGAGTGATTGGTGGAGGAGGTTGATGTTGTGGTTGATTTTGATCTTGAGGATTTGGTTGGTCTTCCTATTGAGGATTTTGAGGGTTTGTAGGTTGATTTGCATCTCCTAAAAACTCAAACAAATAAATATCAAATTCAACCTAAAACTAACAAATTCAACCTAAAACTAACAAATTCAAAACAAAAACCATAGAATCCTTACCTCTCACAGCTCCTCATCATCGTGGTGCCATCGTTGTTAAGAAATAGGGATTGTTGGTGAAGAGATTCTACTCCTAGAACGCGAGTGCGATATTGTGGGTTTTTTGGCCACAGGTGCAACAAAAAAACCCGTTGAAATGCAAATGAGAGATTTGCATTTGTTTTTTTTCTTTTAATAGTAAATAACACGACCTATTTCTTTGTAGCAGTCGAGACCTAGCCTAGGATAAATGGAGACATAACGCGAGCGCATTATGGTTTTCAAAATTTTTTTTGAGGGTGTCCACGAAATTGCTACCCATTTCCATGCACCCGCCCATCTGTATCCCAACAAAAAATCTGAAACAAGTCAAAAAAGTCAGTCTCAAAAAGTAAAAAACATGAGTCTTTGTTGTTCAAACTACGTGGTCTTTGCATGTATAATGTAGGCAAGGCTAATCTTTGATCAGCCCCCAAGGCACCTAAGATAGGTCTTTAGGTTAGGTTTGATTTCAAATCTCATAAAATCACAAAAACATCATAAAATCAGGATGGATGATCTAATCTAACTAATGGTTGAAACACTTTAAGTAAATGTTGGATATGTTGTACTTTGATTATTTGTTATCATTTCTTTGGAGCAACTCGATGATGTATTGAACTAGAGAAACAAGGAAGGAGAATTATATTTTCATTTGTCTGTTGTTTGTGAATTAATTATTTATCGTGCGAATTTTTGTGAGACGTGCTCTACAAATGTATCATTGATGACATTCAAAATTCACACACTAAAATAATTAATCCTTGTCTGTTTACACAAGAATTTCTCAGGTCAACTTGGTTTAATTATACCTAGATGCTTGTGTTCACTTGCAATATCAAAAATCATGAAAATAGTACTCAGGTTGTCATTGGTCTAAAATATACCATTAATGTTTTTACCCACCTTCAACATTTTTAAAGCTCTATGATGGTACAAAGTACAAAAGTACTATTGGAATACCGATATTTTTGCATATAGGTGTGCATGATTAAATTAGATTACATTCATAATAGTTTTTACATCTACAAAGTGTTTTGTTACAAAAGCTCGTGAAGGATTCAAACTAATGATTATCTTTTCTCATAATAGATTGAGTATACTTGATGTTAACAAAAACATCATCATGATCATACAGTTGCATCATCATTTTCATTTGCATACATTAGAAAGCATTTTTACTTCTCATTTCATCATTCATACATTTGAATCAAATAATTTTGCATTCATCATATCATATTTTTCGTATCACATAAAAGTTATAAAAGAACATTTCAAAAATAAATCATATCATTTCATTTATCCATCAATCATTTCTCATATAACAGATATCATTCATCATTTAATTTATCATACATTTATAACATCATATCATTGTATTTCATTCACCCATCAATCATTTCTCATATAACATATCATTCATCATTTCATTTATCATGGCATTTTCATTTATAACATCATATCATTGCATTTCATTCATCCTTTTATTATCATACATCATTATCATCCATTTATTACGTCATAAATCTACATTTACATCAACATAAAAATAGACATCCCATTTAAATAGCATATCAATAAATTATTTAAACCATTACATCTACATCCATGTATATAGACACATCATCATATAAAATAAAAATCATCATGCATCCATGTATCATACATCCATACATCATCATTAAATAGAACATCATCAACCATATCATATCATCCTGATCATAAATAAATATATAACATATCATGTAAATCATCACATGGCATATAGAACAAGGAAAATAAATGCATCCATCATAGAATCATAATAGAACACATCATAGATCGATAAAAGTCTATTGCATATCATATAAATCTCAAAAAATGATAAATGTCAAGTATACAATGAAGTCTGAAATAAAAGAGATACAACATAAAAACAGGCTGAACCGGAGTATACATCATGTCTCAAATCTATCACAAATTACATCAGACAGCTAGGATCTACTACTACCAGACAATGCAGGCATCTCAGGACTAGTACCTACTCCACCAGATGGACCAGTACCTCCACCACCAAATAGATCGAGACCTCCTAGATCTCTACATGGCGGTTGAGTCCCACCCTCACTAATGGTCTGAGAATGGGTCCTGCCTAATCGTGATGGGGCATAACTAACTCTCCACTCAGAAGGAATGACATCATGATATTTACCTCTATAAAATTCTGCCTCCCGGCCCACACGAAGAAACTCCCTCATGTAGTAACCAACAATAGTACCATCGGCTATCTGTTGTAATCTCTCTGCAATAGCCTATGCTTGCTCTACAATCTGCCTAGCACTATCCCGATCCACTATCAATATGGAAATATGCATCTATGTAGCTTCCAACTATCCCTATACCTGTGCAATAGCCTATGCATGAGCTCGGGCTTGGGTCTGCACCTGTGTCTGGGTCTGAGCTAACAACCCATGTGTCTGAGCCAACTGACCCTGTAACGTCTGTATTTGAACCTGTAAGCTGGTGATCTGTGTTTGATCTATAGAGGATGTAAGCACTGCTTTCCTCTTACGAGGCACACTAGTAGATGGACTTGTACTACTTGCCACATCCCCTCTGACACCATCCCCTCCGTCATCTCCATCATCACTACTATCCTCATCATTATCCTCCTCTCCACTATTCTCATCACCACTTCCCTCCTCTTCACCAACATCCTTTGCCTCGACATCAACATCCTTGTCCTCCTCCACATCCTCCTCTCGCCTCCATCAGTGACTAGGTGCAACAACAACCTCCTCCTCCATGGGTAATGGTACTCGCTCATTAGGTTTAGTGATCTGCGGGCATGGATGTAATGCAAGATACTATGCATACTCCGCAGTCACTAGTGCCTGTGCAATATCATGACGCATGTCCCAAGCTGAAGGTTTTAGGGCACGGTGTCTCTCTACTATGGTATCCTACAACAAACATGGTCCCCAATCTGTTGTATCACTCTATCATCAGGCATAATGCACAACGCTCTGTGGCATGCATTGAACAATCCCATACTCTCTATAAACTCTTCGAAGTAGAAATCTCTCTAATATGAAGCGGGTCATGCCAATCGGGTACATAGAATCACACAAATAACCCAGCTCTGCATCATCCTCATCCCAATGCTCACAATCCAAATATGGACGCCATGTCGCAGCCTCTAGGTCATCCAAGACATGCCTCCAATGCTCCAA
The DNA here is from genome assembly GCA_007115665.2 of Sequoiadendron giganteum. Taxonomy (NCBI): domain Eukaryota; kingdom Viridiplantae; phylum Streptophyta; class Pinopsida; order Cupressales; family Cupressaceae; genus Sequoiadendron; species Sequoiadendron giganteum. Next base: position 334,138,278 of record CM021102.1, read on the forward strand.
CTTACCCATCCTAGATTGGGTAAGTCGACCTCTATATTTGAAAACATATGGCCTATTGGCAGGTCTCTCTCGTAGTGGCATTGGTCGTGTGACAACAATATGCTCCCATGCCCACACCTGAAACAAAGTGGCTCCCGATGATAAGCTATGCCCTCTCAAATATATAATTTCATGTAAATCATGATACAGATGTGCCAACATGCACATCCCCCAAGCATATCTAGTCCCGTGGATGACCATGCTCTCTAGTACGTGGCCCCATCCAACAGATAGTCCCTTTGACTTGCAATCAAGACAAAGGAACCCTCCAATGAATCTTGCAAGAACTGAAGGTAGGGTGGCATATGCGTCCACCATCTCCTTCAATGGGATCCACATCCCAACAATATGAGGATCTTGAAAAACTCTACGAAGAGCATCTGTCCCACCCACCTCCTGTGAATCATATACTATGACCTCCCCAACAAAAGGTATCCGTAAAATCTGCCAAACATCCTCTGGGGTGACTATCATCTCACCAGTGGGTAGGTGGAAGGTGTTATGGTTAGTGTGCCACCACTCTGCTAATGCTATGAGGAGACCTTGATTAATCCTAATATGGGGCATGTCAAGAAGTTAAGCTAATCCACATCGAATAATGATTTGTGTCTCTTGTGGTGTAGGTTGTGGTATCAAGTCGAATGTCCACTAAAAACACTCTTGTATCTAGAGGTCATCCAAATGCTCTTATCATCATGAAATGTTCAAAATCAGTACACTTGGTCAAAATATCACATGTCAATTATCCTATCAAATCTAATAAGCTCTTGGTGTGAATTTTGATCAAAACTCGTGAGCAAGCATCATCAATCCTCACCTATCATGAGGTCATCATTATCAATATTTAAATGTACCTCGCCTATCATGAGGTTCATCACATTTGTAATCAACCTCGCCTATCATAAGGTTCATCACATTTGTAATTATTCCTCACCTATCACGAGGATAATTCTTGTCTATCAATCATCAAAACCTCGCTAATCATGAGGTTGAACATCATCAGGGTTATTCAGATCATGAAATCATATCAAACCAAATGGGTGACACAATCGGAATCGACAAAATCAAGGGCAAATTTGACAAATTTTATCAAATCTAACTTAGATGCGCTAAAATAGGCATTCAAGGTGCTAAAATATCAGAAGTGCCATTTCATCAGTCAGAAGCACTAGAACAGACTATCAAAGCACCACATCATTAAAAGCATTATTTCAGGTGGTCAAAGCACTGGAACAGTAGCTCGAAGCACTAAATCCCTCAAAGAGCTACAATTACTTATCAAAGCGTTAATGTTTTTTAAAGCACTAATCTATCTTATTGAAGCGTTAAATTACCTAATCAAAGCGCTAATGTTTTTAAAGTGCTCGTCTATCCTATTGAAGCGCTAAATTATCTAATCAAAGCACTAATTCTTTGAAGTGCTTAAACAAACCATAGGAGCGCTTTACCAGAGTGTTGAAGTGCTACAACGCGTTCGTTGAAGTGCTAAACTATGAAAAAATTCAAAATTTAGAAAATTGCATGAAAAACAAGAATGCACAAAACACGAGGACGTTTATGGGTATGTACCAGAGGTCCGTAAATGACAGGGCATTAGTGGCGTCGCACACGCTCAAACCAATGGGTGTGGTAGGGAATTGACATTTTTCTCCAATTGCTCTCTCTCACAAGATTTCAAAGCTCACATGTACAAATGCATTTGAAAATGACCTTTTTGAACATTTATAGGTTATTTTAATGGGATTTATTTATTTTTCTCAAGGGAAATTAATTCCAATTCATCTAGGGCCAAAATTTCTACATTTTTAATCTTGAGATAAATTATTTCACCAACAAATCTTCATCAAATCATCATCAAATTATTAAAAAATCCAAACAAATCAAAAATTAATTAATTTATCTCCCAAGGGGGCATATATTCATCAATCACTTGAAAATCAATGTCTGGGGCATACTGATTTTTTTCATCGATAATAGCAGTAGCAACAAAATTCTCTTTGAAGCAATGTGTAAACACATCACTTTAAAGAGGAGAAAAATGTATACACCTAAAAATGGTCTAGAGAATCTAATTAATTAAATACGACTTACTTGATTAATTACCCTAAATTCCTCTACTATTAAATAAATAGAAATATTTATTTATATAGTTCATCTTAAATTCTTTAATCCCTATTCTATTATTTTTGTCTTAATTAAATAAACGAATTTCACTTTGTTTTATTTAATTATCATAGTTAAATTCATCTACTTAATAAATAAATAGAAATATTTATTTATATTAAGTTCACTATTAATTCTTTTATTTTTACCATATTATTTCCTCTTAATTAAATAAACAAATTTAAATACTTTGATTTATTTAATTATTATCATTATTATTTTCTTCTATATTTTATTCATTTATTCTATCTTGATTAAATAAGCAAACTTCAAAAGTTTGTATTCCTCTTAATTAAATAAAGATATCCTAAAGTATTTAATTATCATATCCTTTTTTATTAAATAAGCAAATGTCAAATATTTGTTTTATTTAATTAAATATCTTATTTTCCTAAATTAAAATATTCAAATAAAGGGAAATTTCTTCTATTCACTCACTAATAAAATTAGATATTTCATATCTAATTAATTCAATTGGCATTCATGGGAAAGCTTTGGAGACAAATTTGTAGGCAATCCTCTTCAATCTATTTCCTTTGATTCTTCCTATCATTTGGCCTGATGTTTTCATGGGGAGGAACCATTCCCATGATCAGCTCAAGCTTCTCCATCTCTCACCATTCAATCCTCCAGATTGAATCCAAGCCCTTGTTGTGTTTCCTCTGTGCAAATGTGTTGCCATGAATCATAAATACAACCTTTCTCCATAGGAAATAGATCCCATATTTGTGTAAACTTACTTTGCAGGAAAAGAAATCAAGCATCATAGCAATAGCATCTTAGCATCATATTAATCATAGCATTAGTAGAATTCATATCATGGCTATTAGCATCAATATCATTTAGAAATCACCATATAGAAGTAGATCATTGCATTTAACATCATTCCATTCTCTAAATTGACATTTTAACAGTCACATTGCTTAGCAAATCTGAGAGCCCTCTATGATTTAATAAATCTTTGGAGATAGGAAACAATGAGACGCTTTCAAGTTTTTTGTGCTTTAAATTAGTTAATTGTTGTTAAATCTTGATATAATGTTTCATTAAGAAGTGTTTTTAGTTATTTTAGTTATTTACCTATTCACACTTACAAAGACAAATAGTTCCTATTCCACCATCCAACTTCTTGTCTATCTTGGATTTTAGCCATTGCCACATATCCTTTAGGTTGGTTGAAATTGAGAAGGGGATCCCCAAGTACCTTATTTTCTTGTGGCCCCCCCACTGGAGGTCAAAATTATGCACCCAATTGGGAGGGGTCTCAAGCCATCCTAGTAAAATAGATTTAGCCTTTGAGATCCTAGCCCTAGAGGCTAGGCATAATAGATCAAGTTTTACCATTAGCTTGACCAATTTCTCTTCTTCCAATTCCACAAAGATAGAAGTGTCATCATAAAATTGAATATTTAGGAGCTCACTATTAAGTGTAGGATCACCCCCTCACTTTAGGAGAAGCACAATTTTCTCTTGGTAGGTAGTGAAGAGCATCTAATGAAATAACAAACAAGGCAGGGGCAATGGGGAACCCCTGCCTAATTGATCTTTCCAATTGAATAGCTTTAGACATGGATTCCTTCACCTCTTTCAAAGCAGAGGCATCAGTAAGGAGAGTTGTGATCATTTTAGTAAATTCATGTGCAAACTCGAAGGCTTCCAGAGCCATTTTAAAAAAGGGCCACTCCACTTTGTCATAAGCCATCTCAAAATCCAACAAGCATTGCCACATTTGGTTGAGACCTCTTGGCCCAATATAAAGCCTCCTAGCTAGTAATCAAGTTTTCAAGGATATATATCCCTTTAATAAACCCAGTTCGAGTGGAGTTTATGAATTTGGGAAGGATATTGGTTAGCCTTAAGGCTAAAACTTTTGCAAGTACCTTGTAGGAAACATTCAAAGGGGTAATAGGCCTCCAGTTCTTAATTAAGGTTTTGTCCCCTTCTTTAGGTAGCAATTTTATAAGGCTATGGTTGATACAGGGACCCAAGGAACCTTTAGTAAGGGACTCCATGTAGTCCTAGTACAGGTCCTCACAAATCCAATCAATTCAGACTTTGTAGAAATCCATTGGGATCCCATCTATCCCTAGAGATTTATCATTACTCATGGATAGTATTGCTCTTTTAATATCCTCTTTGGTTATAGCAATAGAAAGTATCACCTTCTTGTCCTCTTTAGAGATTTTTCAGGCATTAAACTCTTAAGTTTGTTTCTAGCCTCCAAGAAGCTTTCTCCCTTATCCTTAGATCTAAAGAGATCTTTATAGAATAGTGTAAACTGCTACAAGATGCATTTTGTTTTTAGTGTCACACCATTATGGCAAATCTGGTCTATTTTATCTTTCATGAATTTTTCTTTAATATATCCAAAGAATAATTTTGAGCCTTTCTCCCCGTTGCATAGCCAATTGAGCTTGGACCTAACCTTAAGCCCCTATATCTTACTAGCTTGTAGTTTCCTTAGTGAGGATTTAACCTTATTGAGCTCCTCATAAAGTTGCACATCAATGCCTATCTTGGATTTTTGTTTCAACAGGTAATAACTCATCTTGGAGTCAGTTTTCTTCCCTCTTCCTATCCAATTCCCTCTTTTTTCAAATTGTTTGGAAAATAAATCTCCAGGATTTAACATTTTGATTTCATCTTTTAATGGGGCTAGAGTCTTTTAGCATCCACCTATTGATACTCGCAAGGTACTCACAACCTCAATGCAATCTTTGTCCCTTAACAAGCTAGTGTTAAGGATGAAAATGTCCCTATTCTTGGGATTGATTTTGACACGACTGTTTATGGATATCCTAGCTTTAATTGGATGATGATATAAGATAGTGTAAGGTTAAACCAAAATTTTGTTTCCTTCATTGAAAGGATCAAAACAACATAAATCCTTGTTGGTATAAAACTTGTCCAACCTACTACAGATCATACTGCTGCCCTTTTGAGAATTACACCAAGTAAACCACACACCATTTCTTTCTTGTTTCATACCTTCCAAGGGGTCAAGAATATTAAGCTTGTTCTTCATTTGAAGCCAATAATGTATTTCATTCCCTTTCCAATCCATATTCATGCCACCCTTTTTATCTTCCTTGTTCTCTATCATGTTAAAATCACCACCTATCACCCAAGGGACTTCTAGGAGTATAATTAAACACCTCCACAATTCACTCCTAAAAAGATAGTCATTTGGAGGAACAAATACCAAACTTGGCGTCACCCCTCTCAAAGGTGGACCAAACTACCCTATTGTAGGGAGAGACCACTAAATTGGTAAGGTAGGGTGTCCTTTTATGAGTCACCAAGATGGTAATACCACCTTTACCTTTTTCATGCTGGAAGCCAAGTCCAAGGAGTTTCCCTAGATGAATTTTAAATTGGTCTCGAGCAAGAAACCCACAACCTTGAGCTCTTGTAATAGGAAAAAATCCTCATTCTGCTCTAAATTTAGAAACCATGGGAAGGGCCCTGTGAAGAGGAAGGCATGCCAAGGGAAGACATGGGAACATTGTCAATTAGAGGAGAGAAAATATTATGGGTAGAGACCATGGGTAGGTAAGGCGATAGAGAGGGGATAGCGACAACGGGACAAAACAATAGCAACAAAACAACATAGAATCCTTCAAGAATATAACCTAATAAGATGACTGAAACAAGAACATATATCATAAATGAATTCCTTAAAAACCATTGAATCTCATATACCACTTATATATATCATATGTTGTAGTTACAAGTGCGCTGTTAGACATAAATGAAAATGTGGAAGCATAGACAAGGAAAGCAAATTATTTCAATAAATTCCTTGAAGAAATGTGATATCATGGATACCCGCTCTCGCAAGCACTTCAAGTCATGCCTAACAAGAGTTGCATTAACTAGAACCATATAGAAATAATTTTGGTCAATATCTTCATTCTTTATGAATTTAAGCTATGCAAGGTAGACATATATATATATATATATATATATATATATATATATATATATATATATCTTAAGCATTATCAAGAGTGGGATGGTGTCTTTATGGAATTATTTGGTGTTTTAGGAGGCGTAAGTGCACAATGTTGTGACCCAAAAAATATGTTACTTTTGTTTTTTACCTGAAATGACCATTTAGCAAGCGCTCACCAAATGGCTCAAATGATCAAGCCTAAGAGTTGGTATTTCCCAATGCAACCAATTTGATGCTCACCAAATGTGATTCATGATTTTTTACAATACATTTCCTTAAACTCTTTCTGCTTTTT
>CM021102.1:334147155-334183337 GCA_007115665.2 Sequoiadendron giganteum
CCCCCTCTCTTGCCATCTCTCTCTCCCTCCCAACCTCCCTCAACTAAAAAGTAAATCATTAAATGAAAAAAGTAAAAAAATAAACATTAAATGGAAATATTTTGGTAATTGTGCCTTTGATGAGGATTCATAGGGTATAGGTTAGAGCATAGGATTTTAATTATTATTTTAATATTTGTCATTGAAATTAAATATTCAAGTATAAACATAATAAATAATAATTTTCAGAAAATTTATTTCTAAAAATGTAAATCATTAAATGAAAAAGTAAAGAAACAAACATTAAATGGTGATATTTGATAACTATGCCTTTCATAATATTGGAATTTAATATTCAAGTATAAATACAATAAATAATAATTTTTAGAAAATTTATTTATAAATAATTTTGCATCTCAAAAATTAGTTTTTCTAAATATTCAAGATATATTCCTACTTCAAACATCACAATTAATTCAATTAAAGAATCTTAGATTATAACTTGTTCATTTTTGTAATGAATAAATTTATTTAATTCTGTAAATGAACTAAAAAGAACAAAAATATTCAAAATTAAAAATAAAGAATAAAAAAGATACAAAACTGAATATGAACTCTTAAATCAAGCAACTGTCAATTCAAGATGTGAAAATCAACAAATTAGAACTCTTAAATAGAAATATGGGTTGGACTGTGTTTGTGTGTACACCTCTTCCTTGGATTATGTATATAATATGCTTCCAACACTCTAGGAATCCATTACAGAAATATGGGAGTCTCTTGTTGATAATGCCCTAAAGCCATGCTAAATCTACTATTCCCTGTGCTCTTGTGCCTTTCTCAGCTGTAAGAACAATATCACAGATTTAGTCACTATTGTTTTCCTTGCATAAGATTTTTTCACGAAATCCCTCATACCTCTATGCTTGGATGGATGTCCATACCCTTTGTCAGGACGTCATTTCCTAATTGTCCTTAAGGAATTAAAAGCTGCCATACTCTCCTTGATAGCTTTTTATTATTATTGTTTTTCTACACAGTAAGGGATGTGACAGGGGCCCATTATTTGTAAGTTCTAGTAGATTTCTTGGTATATGGGAAGAAAAGCCCATTATTGTTGTGCCTTAAACAAACCTCTAATGATAGAGGCCAAATGAAAATCCTGGGTAGCTTTAACAGAATAGTACACCTTAGTTAAAGACAAATTTATTCTAAGAAAAGTAAATTTTTGGTTTTATTGGTTTAGATGGAGAATTGTAGGTGATTTTCCAAGTATTATTGAACAAGAAAGAATTTTTAAATGGATTCATACAAAAATGTCAAATGTTTTAAATGGATTCATACAAAAATGTCAAATTGCTTTAGATGGAGAATTGTAGTTGATTTTCCAAGTATTATTGAACAAGAAATTTTTTTTAAATGAATTCATACAAAAATGTCAAATATTTTATATTACTAAACCAGCCTGAAGATGCAAACAATCATTTTCATTATTCAATTTTATTGAACTATTATTTGGGATTAAACCTACTTTGCATGCAGTCACATTAACATGAGAACACTACTGAACCCCGACTTATTGCTGAGTCCACCTCAACACAGAACTGTAATGAAACAACCAGATTTCTAGAATAACAGTCAAATAAAACTAGAGTGAACAATGTTAAATCAATTGACTGACATACCTGAAGAGCACGATGCAGGGGTCGAGCGGGACCCTTTGCAGCATGCGAACCAAGCCATGGCGTATGACGCCACACAATTTTTCCATTGCTTCTAGCATGAACTTTACTGTCCCCCAAAACCAACTCCATTGACCACATATCTGGCATCATTTGCCACAAAACAAAGCACCCATTTTCTGTAGATACCATTTTGACTTTGCCTGCCATATATGAAACTTTGTACAACCAGTTGCCGCTATGTATTGCTGCACAATGTATTGTGCTGACGATGCTTCCTGCCCAAATCAACCAATCAATAGAATCAGGGAATATTCATTCGTGCTCGAAGTCAAAAAAATTAGTAAACAATCAATTCTCTACAAGTATATTTAAGAAAGATCATTTTGCAGTTGAAATTATTCAACTTGGGCTATTACAATTGATTAAATAGTGCATGAATAATATCCTCTATAAAGGTCAAAAAGGCAACCACTCCTCAAGCTGTGGTCTAGCATTAAGTTGGTAAATATAAAGTACCCTCTAATGCATCGAAAGGGGATTTCCAATGCAGAAAATCTCAAAGAGGCAAATAATGTCCTTCCAAAAAACTAAAAAAATGCATAAGTAGAAATATGCTATTTCTATATAGCCAAGGCCTTCCAAGCTCATTCTCCATTAAATGACATCAAAAATGCCCAGAGAAAAACATATTCTCTTGACAGCTAGGAAGAGATAATCATAAGACTGTTGGGATTTTACAGTTTCAAAGGTTGGGTTGATTCCTTTTGTAATCAGGTATAAATCAATAGATCACTGGGATCTCCTGGCCTTGGGGATTTGTTCTTACCTGTCTGCAGCCAAGCTTTGAACTAGGACAATCCTGATAAGTGTGGTGTAACATTCTAATCGTTAACATCACTCCATAAATAGTTTTGGCAGGACCGTGAGTTGATTGTGTATAAACCAATATGCATATATCATGGAAAACCTTGCATTAAAATGTATAGAGAACTCCAAAGGAACATAAGGAATAGGAAATGATATCAAACAGACTTGATCTGTAATGTAGAACATTGCAATGTAAACTGTGTAGAGAACAGAGAACACAAAATAACCTAAATAAGCAGCTTGGTAAGCAGATGTTTTGTTGGTTTCCTTCTTCATTATTTGAAGCAATTTCCCTCCTTCCAAGCACATTTCAGCTCTATTAGACCGTCCTCATCAATGATGGATGCTTCAATATCTTCTTGAAATGCATCAACTGCTCTAATAATTATTGAAGAAGCAGGTTCTTCTACAATGCAAAACTTCCTCTTATCCAGTCTTCCATGACCTTTATCCTTGCATTTCTCAACTCTGTTTGAAGGCCTAGTACATTCACTTTCTGTATGATATTTTTTTTGCAAGATTCTAACTCAACCACTCTTCGTTGAAGATGCTTCATATAATCTATTGGCGTCTCCTAAGATCGATGTCTTGTCCGTCTATTATAGGACAAAGATAGAAATTATCATTCGAGCTGTTTATTTAGAAATGTATTATCCTGATCTCACATTTGGGGAGAGATCAGTTTCAAAGGCAATTGGGTTGGGCAGCTCTGCCTCAGACATGGGATAAGCCATTCATCCAAATGGAATTGCTAGAGTTGTCTAATTCATTCAGATTGGCATAAACTGATTTTGTTGTTGCTTTGATAATCCAGGTATGTGGATGGTGTGACAGTTGCAAGAGAGAATGATTGCTAGTATGGCTCCAACTGCACATGTAACTCTTGCAACTGTAAATGATGATATTCTCTACTGCTTTATAGTTAGTATAAGCTGCATGATGTTATGCAAGATTAGCATAAAATATATAGACTATAATAAGTTGCAGCTGTATTTTATGTTTTATTATACCTGCGTGACTTTCTATTCAAGGAATGGAACATTGAGTGTAAGTTCCTTGGAAAGTTCGTGGTATAGATTTGCTATGATGCAACTTTCTACTTTGAATACAAAGTATAGTTATTGTATACATTTCTGGTTGTGGGTAATTGGGAAAGATCGCTTTCCTTGCCACCTATATTTTAGTTTATCAGTAGCTCTGTTCTTTTTAGTTTATACAATGATTCGAAGATTTAAATAAATTGATAAGGTGATCAGAAATTTCAATTCGTAATCAGAAAACATAATCACCTATAAGCATAAGTTTGTTTTCCAGAAAGCAGTGTACTGTGGAGTTGTTTTTCCATTTCAGGAAGAAATTCTAACATTGTCTCCAGAACTGTAACTTGCACATTTCCACCACAATATATAGAAACTTTGACACACTCGTTAGCACAGTACATGAAAAGCATTGTTTCACAATTTACTCTCTTGTCTTTTGGATCCTTCAAATTCATTTAAGTAGTTTACTTACAAATCTATATTCTTATAATGAAAATTCAGAATTCTAAGGAAATGTGAAGGCAGATTATATGTTTTCTTAAGGCTAATGTTGTTTATACAAATCATGAATTCTAAATTGCTCAATTTTGCTGATTTTACTCTGAAATCGCTATAACAAATTCTATTATTATTAAATTCTGCCCTGTTTTCTGAATTCTGTTGATGATAGTCCTGCTCTGTTTTGTAAATCCGACATTATTTTACATTCTGCTTTAAAAACCTGCTATTTACAAGATATAAAGAATATAGTGCTTATACATAAGCAGAAAACCAACTCCTTGATCAAGCACCCAAATCTTCTAAAAATATCACTATTGAATCTGCTATAAAAAGATAATTCTTTTTGTACTCCTTGTATTGCTACTCACTCCAATACACATAGCAATCTTATTTTAGCATGGAATAATCACAACCATTTGAAATGGATGCCATCATCTTCCATAGTAGATTATCCTCTTTCACATGCTGGTCAACTATCTATTCATAGATGTGCATCCTTAGCAACAATTATCTACCTCCTCCTAGATAGGTGTGCCCTCAATGCAATTCAGAATTCACAAAACAGATGCATATTTCCCCTTATCACAAACATGCCTCGCAAAGCAAAATGGTATTTTCAATTTGCACCCTGAATTTCCCTTTATCGCACGTGCACCTCTATATAGAAGAAAAACAAAGATATCTTATATTGGAGTGTGCACCTATGTATTGTGAAATCATGAAAACAAATTGTATTCACAATTATGTGCACCTCAATATGGTGTTTGACCTCAATTCCTATGCATAGGCATACATCTCAACATATATTTAAGACATTGATTGTTGTTTGAATTAACTCCTATCAAGCACATGCATTAGCTAATATCTGTCCATCATCTTGTTAGAATAGAAGTCCTTTCAATACAACTCGTAAAGCAGCTTCTGCTTGTGTGCCTTGAAGAAGCCTCAAAAAATTAGGAGGTTGCAGGAAGCTTGAATAACTTGAGTGGGGCTCAACCTATCTATGAAATCATCCTCTAGAATTCAAAATAATACTTGACTAACAATGCGAAAATGTTGGGCAAAATGTGAAAGCAACTCCTATTAGTTTAGATAGTATGCATTCAAAACAAGTGCCCCCAATGTCTATCCACCAGCCTCTAGTTCCATTAGCTGAAGGACTAGTTACAAGTTCTTCTCCTTGAGTACATGGGCAAAGAGCAACAAGCATGGTGCAACTTTAATACAACATCCACATCATAGTTTTGAATTTGTGGGAACCTACAATGTTGGGCCATGTTCTTGGTAGCAATAGTTGGATATTCTAGTTTGTCTTATATTAAAAAAGGTCTCTCCTTTGCATTGGCATCTATCTGTATGTTATAGGTCCCTCTTTTTTGCATTGGCTTCTGCCTCTATGTTATAGGTCTCTTTTTTGCATTGGCTATATAGATTCATGGCAGTAAAAGGTGGAATGGGGATTGAAAGGTAGAAGTTTCTTACTGAGTCAAGAGGAAATACCCAACTGCTTTGAAACATATTGGAAATGCCCTTGGCATTTATGATCATTGACAATGTGTTGCTTGCAGTGGTCGTTGCCGCCACTACTTATACTCCTCTTGTTTCAATCACATGAAATGATGCAGGCAGAATCTCCATCACAACAAAAGGTTAATGGTATGTTGTAGCTATTTGTTATTCAGTTATGTTCGTTGTTGTTTTCTCAATTGTTTTCACTGGTGAGTTGTAGTTTTGAGTCAATCTTCATCGACTCATTATTCATGTATAATGATTCATAACAACCCATCCCTCATGGTCCACTTAGCACCCACTCCCTGAAGGTCACCCATACCAATACCAGCTCAAGCATGCTTGACAGTGTTCCCCGCTACAATGAACTCAATTCATCTTGCTACCCATTTGCAAAACCTTCAGCAGCCAATGTTGTGCCTTATTTCATTAGAGAGCCCCCTAGCTCAATTATTTTCATATAAGTGGTGTTTTCACAGTATATCAAATTACATGATAATTTATCATAATTCAACTGCATAGTTTTGAGTCAATCTTCATTAACCCATTCGAAACTAAGCAATTGAATTCTAATAAATCATCACATAATTTGATATATTGAAAAAATACCACTCATAGGAAAACATTTACTTGCTGAAAAGAAATCTCCATAATAGAAATGTTCAAGAAGCAGACCTTGTTTAAGCCTGTCGATCTCAGAATGTAGATCCTTTATAAGAGAAGACTTCATCATTTTCTGGTTAACCTGCATACACAAACAAAACATTCTTAAGTCAATTATTGAAGGCAAAAAATTTATAACAATTGTAAGCATGCATCATGACAAAGAAATAACAGCAAACCTCTGGTTTTTTCTTGATACTCTTAGCTCAATGAGCATAATCCAATGTACTAAGAGTTTCTTCCAGACAATGGACTAAAGGTGAAACTGTAGCAATAATGCAAGTCTTTGTTTTCCCACCCAAAGAATCTCTCAACAGTCTTGTCAGCTTGCTGTCTCTATTTGGACAAGGAAAATGCTAAGAATATGAAATAAGAGAAAATGGAATAAGAAACTGCAGGCTTACAGTCCAATACCTGTAAGGTATGTGGCCTAAATGCTCAGCCAGAGCAGCAATCACGCATCCAAGAGTGAGCAGGCTTTTGTTGATCTCCCTTGCCTTATTGTCCTTGCAAAATATTTATCTTGGTAATTTTGTGATGCAAGAGGTTTATGAATTCATGATTAGTAGATAGGGTTTGAAGTTGCAGTCAAGGAAAAATGTCCCCTGTTTTTTTTTTTGTAGAGCAATGTGATTCCATCAAATCCAGTTAATAATTGTCTACAAGTGGTGAATGTGTCATGACTCAAACACCGTGGTTATAGATATAAACCACTATTAGTTTGCAGCATACCATGTGAACCTAATTTTTGTCAATAAATAGTTTGCATTTGTTGTTTTATTGGAGTAAACACATTTTATTGCATAGTTATGTCTGAGCTTTGAAGGATGCAGTCTCAGATACTGAATTTCAAGTAAGCCTAATTAGATGTTTTACATGTAAATATTGTTTTTGCAGGAAATGCTACCAAAATGTAATCTATCATAATTTATTTCTCTTCAAGGATAAAGTTGTACTTGATGTTGAAGGTGAAATGGGAATTTTGTCCCTTTTTTTGTGTAAAAGGAGGAGCACATTGTTGAAAGTTCTATTTAAAATGGTAAATATAAGGCTTGTAGGGCATTCCTGTTTTAGTTGGATATCTTTGTTACATACATTCGAAAAATTGGTCTATATGCTTTAGTTTATCATTTTGATTAATATATTTGGTATTGTTTTATAGTGAGAATGTTAATTTGTGACTCATCACATAACTGGACGCTTGAATCTGGTTGACTTGGCAAGTTTAGAAAGGTACTATGTCTATTGTAGAAAATTGTGAAGGAATTTTTGTGATTGCACTTTTGCAAGTACAAATAAATGTAGGATAATTTGGAAGTTGAACAACTAATAATAATAATTGACTTAACACGCAGAAGAGTTCGGGTGATGAGGATGAACGCCTGAAAGAGGCCACTGAAGTCAATAATTCACTTTCAACTCTTGGGTATTGTAGCTTCTTCATTGGAAATAGTGTGGCAAAGCCTTTACAAGAAATTACTTGCATGACTGTATTGGGAAGGCCTTTACAAGAAATTACTTGCATAGCTGTCTATTGGCAAGGCATTTACATGCACTTCATAGAGAATAGTCCTCTTAGTGGATAGATTGCTCCGAAGTATTGACATTCCAAACTTCAAGATGGAAGATCTTAGATACTGACTCTAAAAATTGAGTTGAGTTGATGTGCATATTCCTTATTTCAAATCTAGAATTTAGTCAATAAAACTTGAGTTATACATGGACCTTGCAAAGTTGTTGCTACTTACAAATTGATAAAGCAGATTTTTCTTGCATATTCCAAAGTTACTCCTACTAATTTTTAATGATCAGCAAAAGGCATATTAGTTTCTACATTGAGAACTGATTGAGCAACTATTGAAAAACCATCACAGAGAAACATAATAGGTTATCTCCACAAACATTCTCTACTCACAAGTTTAAGTGACTAACCATGGCTTAATTTACGTTGCAGAATCATAATACTCATAATATTGTTTTCCCTACACCCAGAACTGCTTCAGGCAGGGACTCCAGCTCAAGTAGAGCCCTTGTTCTGAAAAGGAATCGGATTAAAACAACTACGATAAGATTTGCAAGTTCATTTAGTTTCATCTTCAAGTTAGAGGACACTGCAAAATTCAGTGGAAAACAATGAAAAATCATCAATATAAAGTGCTTGTTAATGATATCACTAGTTGGATATATAAAGGTGATAATATATTGTAGTTCAACTAGCAACTCATGGTTACGATCATTATAAACTTGAAAAGAACAATTCCAACATCAACACTAAAAATAAAAATGAATTTGAAGGAAATAAAACAGGGGTTAAGAAAACATTGCACAAGGAATGCTGAATTCTGAGAAGGAGAAGAAATGATTGGACTTCCAAATGTCGAGCTGCACCCAGATGTTAGAGTCGAGCTGCACAAAGTTAGTAGATGATTGACCAAAAGGACTACTATCAATTCTGAAGGAAGGAAATCTTGAAACCGCAGTAGCTGGAAAACTGGGAGAACCAAATATCTGATATGATGCTCTGAATCCTGTTATACCAACAATTTCCTCCTCCCTCTGCCACAATTTGAGCAGAAACAGTCGGCCCCTGCTATCTGCAATTTCTTACGCTGGTTGCTGGTTGTTGCGGAGAAGAAGAAGAAAATCTGCGCTTCGTGGATCTCCACAATATGATTTTCACCACCTATACTCGCCTTCATCGTGAAACAATCAAAAAATTCCTACAAATGGGTGTTTTCATCGGTACCCATCTTAACAGAAAAATAAGGGATGATTTATTTGAAGAACATGGTAAAACGGTGTAACGGCTAGTTCCTTTCTTGAGGGAACGGTTATGGTTTCTAAATATAAATAAATATGCCCGTTGCTTTCTCGTAGTTCATTTTTTTAAATTTCAAAGAACCAAGCCAAAGCTCCACATTAACTTATGAGGAGTCTTTTAAGAGTTTTATCTTTCATACCTATTGTACATACCCTTGAATTTCCAATTACTATCAAGATTTTTGTGTTATTATGGATAAAAGAATAAGGGTCTATAACTTAATAATTTTGTCTTTGGTTATGGTAATTGTAAAAAAATTAATGCATTTTTTCACTTGACTTACTTAAGTTTTATTTTTCAAACTTTGTGAAAATCACCAATTATTTTTTACACAAAAGTAATTGCTTCAAATATTAAAATGACATAGTATACATTGAATAGGATTGGATTTGAGTCATTTTTTAAAAATCTAGTTGATAACTAGAAGCTAGGAATTTTGGACTTTTGATTTGCTTCCTACCACTTAGTCACTGTTGTACTCACTCATTTCTCCAAAGTTTGAGTCTTGAGTGGGCTTATCTAATTTTGTCCTTTCGTTAGTTCTTGGTGTTAGGGATATTGAGCAAGCGTAGATTGATTTTCATTATATTTTTAAAAAAATGTTAATTTTTGAGTGAACTAAGTCTAATTCAACATTTCATTAGACACTTGAGGTTGGGAATTTGACTCTCATGCATGTTTGTTAAAACTTGGATTCTTCATTCATTTGTGCTTTGAATGAACTAACTCTATTTGAACACTTCACTAGACATTTGAGACTAGATATTTGACTCTCATGCATATTTGTTAAAACATGGCTTCTTCATTTATTTGTGTTTTGAATGAACTAAACCTAATTGAACACTTCACTAGGCACTTGATATTAGAAATTTGACTCTCATGCATATTTCTCAAAATGAATCTTCTTCATTAATTAATGTTTTGAGTTTGGAGGACTTTGAGACTAAAAATTTGACTCTCATACAATTTGTTTGCTCATGATAGAATTCCTAGAACTCATTTAATGAAATGGGTTCCAACTGCCATGGAGGCTAAACGTGCTTCACTATTTTCTAAGTCTCTTAGAGTGTCACTCTTAGTGTACTTATGAGGAGTCTCATAAATAAATAGCTGGTTGTGAAGCTTTAATTGCAATTTAATTTTTGGGGAGGATGTTTACCATGTGAGGTGCATAGGGATGAGTTAGGTAAATGTTTGCAAATATGAATTTTCATGTGTTTACATGTTTTTCATATATTCATCTTACTTTTCTAATTTTGATAAATTACTTAGTTAAAATTTATTATTTGATAATTTAATTTGTTGAGTTTATAATAAAAACTAATAATTTACAATTTAATCTAAATTTAATTTATGATTTAAAACATCTTTTGTGTACTTTAATTTATAATTTAATTCATAAGTATATAATTTATAATCTAATTTAGAAAAAAATATAATTTTGTAATCTAATTGAGCTAAAAGGCATTCTATAGTAGCAACAGAGTATACATAAAACTAAAACATAACCAACATAGATTTAACAAAAAATAAAACTATAAAATTATAAGTCTTATGTAAATAAAATAAAAGAAAATAATTCTTTATAAATTTAAATAAATCCTAAGTAGCTTCCTTAAACTCATTCTAAGGAACTTCATCCACAATATTAAACCAAACACTTATAATTAACATCATAAAATTATATATATATGATCTACTTATGAATTCATAAATATAATAAATTGTGTATTTAAAAAAATATATAAATAGTATTTATTATTATATTACTATAATAGCTCACTTCCAATATTTTTCATTTGTACCTTCATGCACACCAAATAGGAATCTATATGCTTAAAATGCTACCTCCATAAGCACAATAGCATGTTTTAAAATCATGGTTGCCAGTGGTTGACCATTAAGGTCACTACTTTCATCAAGATACAATGAGATATTTGTCTTCAAACTCAAGGCATTATGCAAGATAACATTGTGAATTGTTTGTTGTGTAGGGTTTGATTTTCTCACATATTTAATGTTTTTCTAACTACCTTTAAGACTGGATATTGTACCCTCAGTTGAAATCTCAAATAAATCACTCACTGTCACTTGAAGATTCCTTTCATGAGCATCCTTCTATAAAATCATTCACCTCAAGTGAATGACTGACTTGAGGTGTAAATTTAACATGAAACCCACTACATTTTTTGACTGTCACCTCAAGTGACTATCATTCTTCTTACCATAGATTACATTTACAAATGTCACTGAGCTACATATTATGTTCTTGCCATGAAGGACTGGCATAAATCATTTCTCATGAAAGGAATCTTCAAGTGATAGTGAGTGATTTATTTGAGATTGCAACTGAGGGTGCAATATCCAATCTTAAAGGAAGTTAGCAAAGCATTAAATATGCAAGAAAATCAAACCCTACACAACAAACAATTCACAATGCTATCTTGCATAATGCCTTGAGTTTGAAGACAAAAATATCATTATATCTTGATGAAAGCAGTGACCTTAATGGTCAATCACTGGCAACCATGATTTTAAAACATGCTATTGTGCTTATGGCAAGTAAGTTAATGTCCCACAAACATATTTGTGCATCAACTGAACCACTCAATAGATATCCATGCTTAAAAGGGCTCCATGATAAACCATACCCTTCTGTATTATGACCTCTCAATCTAATATCAAGATTAAAACCACCATCTTGAGGCAGCTTTGATGGATGTTTGTTGTAATCAAACACAAACTTTTTCACTAACTGTTTTGGTAGCAATAATAAAAGGATTTTATGGCATATATCGAGATTTATTGATCTCACCTTTATGATTGTTCTATTGTATAACTTGGACCTACAAGAAAAAGGATTGTTGAAAAACCTAGCCTAAAAACAAGTGTTGTTTAATCTAAAGTTTAAAGCATTTTGAATCCACCTGCCCAAATGACAAAATTGTTGTTTATGATCAAAAAGCTAAAATAGAATAGAGATCTTTGATAATACTAATCAAAATTTATCCATGCTCTTAGTTGATAACATATTAAGAGTATGAAACATAACTTGCAACCATGCAAACCAAACTAATAATGTAAGTCTACCTCAAACATTGGAATGATATGTTACATTTATATGGCTTCCACTAAACAGTCTGAAAGACCTAAGTTTTTTCATAAATATAATAAATATGATCTGGTGAACATTAGAAAAGAAATACCGAATGGAAACACACATAATTTAAAGAAAAGATTGCTTGGAGCTTATTAATCCCTTCAATTGCTATCCTCTTTTCTAGAAAAATATAGCTTTATTCAAAAGAAAAACCATAGTAGGACCCTGTGTTGGCATTAGCCCATGCAGAGATATATGATTTTTAATACTTCATTCACTCTTAGTTACATGATGAGGCTCTTCCAAACATGATACTTCTAGGTAAATATCATCAATGAAGCTCCTCAAGAGAATGATGTTCACTTCTTACTCAAAACTCTTCTTAAACATCGACCTTGTGTGAAGAAAGGAGAAGTAAGACTTTCTTAATGAAAAATGAAACAATAGTTTGACTTATAGAATCATTAGAATAAAATCCTAACACTCCTCGAAAAAGCAGTGATGGGTATGTTATCACAGAAATTAGCAGTGCTAATTCCACGGATAACCCCCCTACGAAACCAGTCTGTTTCCTAGCCCCGTGTATTTTAGGCACATAAAACGAGACAATCTTGAAGTTGTCCTTAACACGTGGTTTTTGATCTTGCCTAGTCCAGGTAGGTGACGATAGGCTCGAATTTCGAGTTTAAAGTTTGTGACTCCTTTCAAACCAGGAGTTAGTCATTTTCTTTTATGGGTGCTCGGGCGGTGATTTTCACCGCTATTGCACCTAGTCCAAGTTTAACTATTTTTGGTGCCCGGACGGTGATTTTCACTATCGGTGCACCTAGCCATTTTTCACTCTTGGTGCTCGATCGGTGATTTTCACCGCCCGAGCACCTAATTGTTAGTTATGTTGAGTTTTGTACTCCGCATTTAATGCGCGGGTTTTAGGTTAATTTTTAGGTTTTTAACTCATATTATGAGTTATTTTCACATTTCGTTTATGACTCCTCTCCTCCCATCACTCCAGCGCTATCCCAGGTTGCCTCCCACACGATTGAATCTTGTTTGCCTCCTCCAGTTCGTAGATTTTTGCTCTTGTTGTCTTTGTCAATCATCCACCATTCGATGTATGTTCTCTTCTTTATTTCTATTTAATCGTTTTCCTTAAATGCTTTTCATTCCTTGATTGTTTTGGACATTTTTGGTTCATCGTCCCTTCGTAAGGTCTCTTTCCTTTCTCAGTTCCTTACCTTTGCAACAGTCTCGCCACACATAATGTGAAGCCCCGTTGTGTGTTATCTTTCCAACCTTGGGTGTTCGGGCGAAGAAATTTGTCGACGTCGCATGAAACGCCAAGTAGTCTCTGGTGTCTTGGCGGTGATTTTCACCACCATGACACGCACTCATCAAAATACCCAAGTGTCTGGGCGGTGATTTTCACCGCCATGACACTCATCGAACTTCAGCATCCCAGTGCTAGGGCGGTGAAAATCCCTGCCACGACACTGGCAATGCCAACCCTTAAGTGTTCGGGCGATGATTTTTGCCGCCCTAACACTTAGTCTTTTCACATAACATTTTGGTGCTCTAGCGGTGATTTTCACCGCCCGAACACCAAACGAACTTCACTCTTTGGTGCTCGAGCAGTGATTTTCATCGCCTGAGCACCAAAATCTGCATTTTTTCCTAACACTCTAAAACACTAGTTTTCTTCATTTTCGCTTCCACCTCGCATTTCACACCTCGTTTTCTACACCATATGGCCAAATCATAGTGACTCCATATCGCCTGCTCATTTCACATTTCCCCATATGGCGTGTACTTCCTGACACCAATGGATCCACCATCCTTGCAGTTTCTCTCCAGATTTAATCAAGTGATCATGAAGGTGACATTTTCCAATCTAGTGAACTATCCGAAATCTACAAAGAAGACACCATGCAACAGGTGCAAGAAAATCCATTCATCCGCTAGAAGGTCGATCACAAGAATTCACACCATTATGGATTGCACCATTGTTCCGGATGAAAAGTTCATGCAAGAGACCAGGAAGAAATATGAAGACTCCGCGCCCAAGCAAGGAACCATGAAGATTATTGATCTCCCAGTGTTGAACATTTAGATGCTTCCCTTTATGCATCTTGTAAATAATTTTTGACATCTTAAATGTCTTTTTGTAAACTGTAATTACACCAAAAATATGAGATGTAATTACATAGAGATAAATTACACTCAGTTAGACTAGGGTTTCCTATTTTTGCTCAACTGATTTCCTAAATTTACTCTTACCTCTTTTCTATAAATAAGAGGGATTTCTATTGTAATGGTTACCTTTTGATTTTTTGCAATGAAGTGTTGCTCCTTTGAAACAAACATTGAAGCTTTGTATTCAATTTTGTGAATCTAGATCTAATCAATAAAGAAGAGGATTGCATACCAGACTTTGTGTTGGAATCGATTGTCTTATGATTTGATTATATCAGTGGTGACTAGTCTATGAGATCTAAAGGGCTACAAGTGGTTTATGTAAACTTTGTATTACATTTATTATTTGGATTTTTTTATGTTTGAATGTTTTGGTTCAAGGATCTACAAGACTTTGTGCTTGTAATCATTCATGCAGCCTGAGGAATTTTTGCATCTAAGAAGACTTTGTGCTTCTAATACAACAAACGATACTTCCACAGAATTCGACATTGAAGGAGCTACGGAATGACTTTGTGCCTTCGTGAGCTTTCCCTTTTCCTTTTTATTTTGTTATTATAAATCATACTTGGTATTTCTACATTGTGCTTTGACAAGATAGAAATATCGACATTATTATTGTTTGTTAAGTTTAAGTTATCAGATCTAGAGCTTTCCATCATGAAGCATTGTAAACATCTTCTCTAGAAAAAGAGAGAAGTATGAATGTAACACACCCCCCCCCATTTCATAAGTATAGTGTACATTTAGTAAGTATTTCGTTAAGTTTACTATAGCTTCAATTAGCAGTAAGAAGGGTGCCTCCCCTTTCTGAGAGGAGAGATTATATCTCACATAGCTGTGGCTGAAGTCTAGATAGCGTAATCTATTGAAAAGTTGATTACATTATTTTCACCCAACAGGGTCTTCCTCACATTTGTATTTCTAAAAGAATTTTCTACTTCAACCATAATAGTTTTCTGCTATTTTTAGTCATGTAGGTGTAAAAAAAACCACTTGGTGGTGTTTACCTTCAATATTTTTACTTGAATAAAGAGAAAATTTCCTTTGATTACAATTACATAATACATTTTGAGGCATTGGTTGTGTAACTCTTGGACCATTGTCACATTTAGTACTTGCTACAAAGTTTGGGAGTGAAGATGTTAAGTATAATTCTAGTGAATCAAATAACTTGGATTAAGAGAAGATATAACGTGAATTTATATTGTTGAAATCTTATATGTGAGGCTGCATGATACTTTACAATAGAGAATAGCATCATTTGTCTAACTCTTTTCATTGTAGTATACACTTTTCATTGAGGTTTCTTAGTAGTGATTGAATCAATGAAGACAAATTATTGGCATGAAGGTCCATATGTTGGATCTGAGATAGTAACAAGACCTCGAAGAATTCTTTCCCTAAATTTTTTTTATCCCAACTCTAGCATCTTTAAACAAGAAAGCAATCCCAAATTAGTTACCAGTCTCCCTAATAGAATAATTTTACCTAGAGAAAGTTCTCAAATATCTCCAAGACCTATGCTAGGTTCAATCTCACAATAAAAATTGTTGCCACTCATATCCAAGATTTTAAGCTTCTTTAACTCCCAAAGTTTCTTTGGAGTTCTACCAAATAGAAGGTTACTTTTAAGATCCATAATCATGAAACTCTTAAGATTCTCAATCTATACATAGTGCCTCCTTATAGCACACTCTCAACTTTGTGAAGATAAATTCCTATGTTGATGGAATTTCTTCTTGGGCCTAGGAGAACTCTATTATAAATGGGAATCTATAAATAATAGGTTGTATTGGTTTAAAAAATGGGCATGGGAGGGAAATTGTATTTTTGTATCTGTTTGGATTGATGGAGGGAACATAATGTATCTCATATATTCTTTCAAAATTAAGGAGAATGATTGTGTTGTCTTTCCAAGAGGTGATCCAAGAGATGAGATGCAAAAGGAAAGGAGCATGGAAGCATAGGCACATAATTTTTGATATCCCTATTACATGTAGTATTAAAATTTATGATAAACATCCACAAAATAGGTAGGGGTAAGTGCACCAATCTGTGACACAATTTTGGCTCTTAAGATGCCACTTTTTTTCTGAAATCAGCAAAAAATGAAGATAGTTATGCTCAAAATTTCAAGACGCGGCAAGAACAAAAGTTGAAGTGCTTCGAGTATAGTTTCTAAGCTAGTAATTTTTTATTAAATTAATGAAGATTAAGGGTCTCAAAAAGGGGGAGGGGTGGGCAAAATAGGTCTTGTTTTTATCAAAAAAAATAGTATAGTGCCTGAGGGCTCACCCCTTTTTGATTGACTTTTTTTCAGAATTTCAAAAATCCCAACAGTGATAAATTAGCTCACACCATGTAGTTTATCATCGTTCTTCCAGATAATTTTTTTAATGAATATATAATATTTTATGAATTTTCAAAGTGGACACATCTTGAAAAGCTAAAATTTGAGCGTGCTCCCCCCTAAATTTTTTGCAAACTAATCGAAAATTGATTATTTTTTTTCATCATGTGTAGAATGGAGTCTAGTTTCAAAAAATATAATTTTTTTCACGTTTCGATGAACGGGTAAAAATTTATGCTAAAACTAGTACATGTTGGTTTTTGACCAAAAACAAAGGCATTTACAATAGAAGCCCTGGATCAAAACCTTAACTAAATCAAAATGAATTTTTTTTTATATATTTAGATAGCTAAGAGAGAGGTTAACGCTATCACGGTTTTTTTTATAAACTTGCATTGAAAGGCGTGCAAATGAGTCGAGGAGCACAGAGGAAAATATGAGAAAATTTGGCAAATCCTATTAAATAATGCATCTAAAGCAGGCCATTTGGCGAGCACCAAATGGCCTGCTTTGCACAAAACTAGAATTTCCCCTCTTTGGTGAACAACTTTGATAATGCTTAGAGTGCACAGTTTATGATCGTAGATGGATAGTCGAGGTTTTACCTTTCATACCTTCTCTAACTCGTTACCGTAATTGGATCTCTTTATCCCTCTGAAGTCTCTATCTCTCAAGTCTCACTCCCTCCCATGCGACCTAGACTACTCTCTCAGTCCAATCTCCTTTTTTAGGTCTCTTTCCCTCCCACATAGGTACCTAAATAAATCTATCTCACTCCAACCCCCTTTCTCACTCTCCCTCTCTCTCTCCCTCTTTGGTCTTTTTATCTCTCTCACTCCATCTCCCTCTCTTAGGTTGTTATCTTTCTCTCTTTGTCTCTCTCTCAAGTCTCTCCCTCCTACCCCCTCTCCCTCTCTTAGGTTTGTCACTCACTCACTCCCTCTATCTCTCTCCCATTCCCTCTCTCTCACTCACTCTCTCTCTCTCTCCCTCTCTCTCTCACTCTCTCTTGGATATCTCCATCCCCTCTCTATCTCTCTCCTACTCTCTCTCTCTCACTCTCTCCCACTCTATCTCTCTCCCTCTCTCTCATGCCTCTCCCTCTCACCCCCTCTCCCTCTCTCTCTCTCTCAAGTATCTCTATCCTACCCCCTTTCCCTCTCTCTCTTTGTCAAGTCTCCCCCTCCTACCCCCTCTCCCTCTCACAGTCACTCCCTCTATCTCTCTTCCACTCCCTCCCTGTCCCACTCCCTCTATTTGTCTCCGTCTACCTCTCCATCTCTCTCAAGTATCTCCCTCCCACCACCTCTCCCTCTCTCTCTCAAGTCCCTCTCTCTCTCATGCCCTCTATCTCTCTCCCACTCTCTCTCCTACTCTCTCTCCCTCTCTCTCTCTCAAGTCTCTCCCTCCCACCCACTCTCCCTACCTCTTTGTCTCTCAATTCTCTCCCTTCTACCCCCTATCCCTCTTTCAAGCCTCTCTTTGTCTCTCTCACTCACTCCCTCTATATCTCTCCCTCTATATCTCTCCCACATCCTCTCTCTCTCTCTTACTCCCTCTATCTCTCTCCCTCTCTCTCAAATATCTCCCTCTCACCCCCTCCCACTCTCTCTCTCCCTCTATCTCATGTATCTCCCCCACCCCCTCCATCTCTCAAGTCTCTCTCTCTCACTCCTTATATCTCTCCCATCCCTCTATCTTTCACTCCCTCTCTCTCCTACTCTCTTAGGTATCTCCTTCCCATGGGCCCTATCTCCCACTTTTTCTCCCTCTCCTTCTCTCTCGAGTCTCTCCCTCCCAACCTCTCTCCCTCTCCCTCTCTCTTAGGTTTCTCCCTTCCACCCCCTCTCCCTCCCTCTCTCTCACTCTATCTCTTTGTATCTATGTCTCTCCCTCTCTCTCTCTCTCCCACTGCCTCTCTCTCTACCACTCCCTCTCTCTCTCCCTCTCTCTCACTCCCTCTATCACTCTCCCAATTTTTCTCTCTCCCTCTCTCTAATGTCTCTCCTTCCCACCCTATCTCCCTCTTTCTCTCTCTCAAGTATCTTCATCCTACACCCTCTCCCTCTCACAATGAGTCCCTCCCTCTCTCACTCCCTCTCTCTCTCCCTATCCCTCTCCCTCTCTCTCAATCATGTCCCTCCCACCACCTCTCCCTCTCTCTCTCTCAAGTAGAGGGTTTAGGGATTAAGGGTTAAGGGTTGAGGATTGAGGGTTGAGGGATTAAGAGGGTATGGGGGTTGAGGGATTAGGGTATAAGGGTTGAGGGTTGAGGGTTGAGGAATTAAGAGGGTATAGGGTTGAGGGATTAGGGTTTAAGGGTTGAGGGTTGAGGGTTAAATGTTGAGGGATTAAGATTGTAGAGGGGTTGAGGGATTAGGGTTTAAGGGTTGAGGGATTAAGAGGGTATGGGGGTTGAGGGATTAGGGTTTAAGGGTTGAGGGTTGAGGGTTGAGGGTTGAGGATTGAGGGGTTGAAGGATTAAGAGGGTATAGAGGTTGAGGGATTAGGGTTTAAGGGTTAAGGGATTAAGAGGGTATGGGGGTTTATGGATTAGGGTTTAAGGGTTAAGGGTTGAGGGATTAAGAGGGTATAGGGTTCGAGGGATTAGGGTTGAAGGGTTGAGGGTTGATGGATTTTGAGGGTATGGGGGTTGAGGGATTAGGGTTTAAGGGTTAAGGGTTTAGGGTTGAGGGATTAAGAGGGTATAGGGTTTGAGGGATTAGGGTTTAAGGGTTGAGGGTTGATAGGGTATAGGGGTTGAGGGATTAGGCCTCACTTATCTCACAATCCCTCTCTGTCAGGCCTCACTTACCTCCCACCCTACTTTCTTAGGTCTCTCCTTCCCACCCCCTCTCTCCCACTGATTCCCTCTCCTTCTCTTAGGTGTCTCCCTCCCAACCTCTCTCCCTCTCTCTCTCTTAGGTTTCTCCCTCTCACGCCCTCTCCCTCCCACTCTATCTCTCAAGTCTCTCCCTCCCACCCTCTTCTCTCTCTCTCCCACTCCCTCTCTCTCTCACTCCCTCTATCTCTCTCCCACTTTGTGTCTCTCCCTCTCTCTCAAGTCTCTCCTTTTCAAAGGAACATATTTGGCGTGCGCCAAATTTGGCGAGCACCAAATGGGTTTTATCTTGAAACAGTAAAAATAAGGCTTGACCCCATGATTCGGGCCCACATTCTCCTGTATTTGTCTAGTTCAGCGCTTTATCCGAGTTAGAAACACCTTTTATTATGTAGTTGACTTCATATTGTACCAATCTATGCTTGATCCATCACCTTTTTACCACCAATCTGCATGGTAGACAATGTAGAAGAAGACATTTTGAAGTTTCTACATCATTTTACATTATCTGAGGTAATATATTCATTTTGGTAACTTGAAATGTTTGTATTTAGTATATTTGTTTGTTTTTGACAATATAAACTAAATTTCCTTAATGATTTTATTAATCATAACAATTGGACTTAGAATTCAACATTGAATTAGATGAGATTTGCATACAAAAGTTCAATTTTTATGAGTTTGAAGAACAAAAAAAAAAAAAACGTGATATTTACTTAACATAAATTTACTTATGAATTCTATTTGCATTGCTTATAGTAGTCCATTTCTAGCATGGCTAGTGGAATTCACTATATTTCATTCTTTTTTCAACTAATTTGGAAAACCTAATAGCTTTCATCAATGTTAATGCAAGTGTCCATTAATCTTTTTGTTCCATAAAAAATTCAGCATCACCACATGTGCTTAGATAAATTCAAGTGAGTTGACATAGTTGAGAATGCTTATTGTCTTTCTAAGTTACCTCATTGCTAAAGAAATAGTGAATAATTATAAGATATAGCATCACAAACCCTTCTTTGAATCCATATTCTTCATGACTTTGTTGACAATCAAAAATTTGGTTTTGAGAAAAATAAACACAAGAGTCTCTAGTTTTCATTTAGGTGGCAACAATTTATACCCTAGGTTTGTGATGCAGAGCAGGGAGACAAAACCTTCAACAATCATAATTAGATCAGTTTCAAACAATCTTCAATCTCAAAAACCTCAATTCAATGCTGAACTGACCAGTTCAAATCTAAAAAAAAACAAAGATCATCCATAAATAACAAGCTATGCTTTTCAAGAAAACTACCATTCTAAACCTCTGGAAGATTTTAACAAAACCCACCATATGTAAGTCTATTGCTCGAAATATTGTATTCATACAACAGTCACTCCTAACAGAATGAAATAAACTCAATATTACTAGAAACTCTAATCCGTGAATTGTTCATCATAACCTTTATAAACAAGTTCAATAATGCTAGTCAAAAGACACAACTTCAAAATCAACGTTCCAGGCCTTTGGTGCAGGAGCACCTTGTAAGCTCAATTTTGTCAAAAATGTCATCTTTAGTTCAAGCATGGTCAAATGCTAGAATTTTAGTTAATGTTGAGTATATTGTGTTCAATAAGGTCAATTAGACCATTTTGTAATGTATTTGGAGCTAAGGGAGTTTAGTTGTGTCATAGCTTGCAATTTGGCTAAATGTGGTCAGAAAAGTTGCTAAAAGATGCAAAAATTGCAAAGTTTGAGGGAGTTGGAATGAAATTAAAATATGTTTAATAACCTTCAATTCCTCGAGGGAGAGGTTGTTGGTTGATTTGTACCCCATTCTTTTATAAAGAAGAACGTTATTAAATTCTTCAAATTTACTAGTTTCTCTCACTTTTCTTGTTGCTGTATGGCCTGTACAAACTCTAAGATGATATGAAACCAGTTGGATGTTATATATTAATGAATTAGCTTTCATTTTCATCTATTTAGAGGTTCTAAATTTTTGTATAGTGAAATTTTTATTGTTTTTACTGTTGCTACCTACTTTCACAATGTTCTTGGATTGAGGGGTTTCATTATGTAATTCGACCCATTACACTTTTTCTTACTACTGTAACTTGTGGAATGGGTCCTCTAACTTTTAAAATACATTCCTAACCTATTTAGAATGTTGTGGGGTCAAGGTTGGGTGTTAGGGATAATGTTCTAGGACTGTAGCAGGGTCTTTTCATGGTGAAAATTAGGGCTTCAAGTGGTGTTTTGACAAAATATGGGAAGGAATGTCCATGTAATGTATTATTCACCATGTACAGGGTCTGGTAAGTTTGTTTGGTGCTTTGTATGGGTTTGGCAGGTCCCGAAGATAGGAGTTTCATTAAAACCCCAAGTATTTTTCTTGAAATTGAGGGTTTGGTGTATTAGGGGTCTAGATGTCTTGGACTTGGAAACAAATTAGGAAATTGGAGGTTTTGACACATAAAATACTTCTTTTTGAGGATTTTGAGTGAATATGTAGTGTTTAAAAGGTACTCTCTTTGTAAATTAGGCCAATTGAATAGCCTTTTCCAAGGTGGGTCTATTGGAGGTCAATGTTGGTCCAAAGGAGTTGATGCTGGGGTTTACCTATGTTTTATAACTTGTAAATGGGTATCTTAATCATCCCTGAGTTTTTCAAGTGTTTTGGAAAATCTTGGTGAAAAGGCCCTTGAATCGGGTTACCTATGCTACAAGGGAAAGCTTGGCAGAAGTTGGGATTTTCAGTTGAACATCTGGTTTTACTTTGGAATCTGATTGATTCTCATTGATTTTCTATATTGAATGGTTTCCACCCGTCTCTGCATAAAAAATGGTGTTTCTTGGTAAGTTAAGTGATCAAGTTGTGTGTAAGTCTATTAAGAGCCTTCCTCTAAATCTTTGAACAAGTTCATTGTGGATCCCTACATGTACTGCATCAACCTCTAGGTACTTTGCCAAATCTTCAAACACACTCAAAATCCCTACTCTAATATCTTACCCTACAGACATCTAACTCCATCATGTATGAAAAATATTGTGTAGCATAGACATGTTTGATAATTCCAAACAGCTCGCTGCCCTCTTTCATAAAATGCTTTGGTGTGTTTCATATTTAATGCAATGTAATCAACGATATCAATATTTTTGTAAAATGCATTACTTACTTTTGTTCTATGTGTGTTTGTGAACATGTAGCATTGAAGGTCATGCCGAGGAAATGACTGAAGCCTCTAACACCAGAAGAACGTGTAGCTAAAAATGCAAGGAGAAGAGAATCAAAAAACGTAGCTCGTGAAGCAAAGGAATTGCAGCCCATATAGCCACAAATTCCCATGCAATCTAAGAGAGATGTCAAATTGGAAAAACAAAGGGCACGAATGAGTAAAGTTCGTGGAAGGACAGGAATGGATACAGAAGTTGGGGGCACATCATCAACCATAGGTGAAACTCAATGCACATCTCCAGTTGAAGACACATTGACAACAACATGTGGTTTTCCAGGTACATTGGAAATCACATCTCCAATTGAAGACACACCATCAAAAACATTGCATTTTGAAAGTACATGAGCAAACACATCTCTATTTGAAGGAACTCCACAAACGGAATCTCAAGTTGGAGGTATAGCATCGTTTACATGTCAATCTTAAGGTATGTCATCAATTGCACCTCCAATTGAAGGTACACAATCTATCCCCGATGTTGTTGGCCTTCCCAAGATTGACACAAATTTACATTTGAGAACTCCTCCTAGAGTTTTGCATAGAAAACCTACATTTTTGATTGATATTGATTCCAATGTTTTGAAATGGATGCCTAATAAGATTCCAAAATGTACATGTCAAAGATATGTAGAAAGGATATGGAGTTTTTTTTTTGTGAAGCTAAGTTTGTTTTTTGCGAAGCTAAGTGAGGGTGGAAGATGCCAACTATTTGTTGAAATGATGAGGCAACTCAAATTTAGGCCCACCATAAAGGCTCTTGGGCTAAGATTTTTGAATGACTCAAGTGAAAATTCCATTGTAAAGAACTTGATGAGTGCATACGAGAGCGTGGGTTCCACCTCAGACACGAAGGATAGTTGTGCCACACAACGTGTGATGAAAAAACTATTAAGCAGTCAAACAAGGAACAAGGTGAACCTTACAAATGCAAGTAAGTCTTTGAAAATAAGTAGATCATCTCTAATGAGAGCCAAAGGAAGGCATGAAAGAGTGGAGGATCCAAATAGCAATGAGTTATGGGCATTTTCAAGTAGAGTTCCACGAAAAGACACAAGAATTGCTCAGGGCTTGAGATCTTCAATTATTGGAAGGATAACACAAGGACCTCTCCTAATCAAAGAGATGTTGTAAGAAGGAGAATTGGTAGTAAAAACCGTGAGCCACATCCAATGCATTATTTGGATACCACTCAAACCCAATTTTTTTCTGACTTTGTATAGAAGTTTCCTGAAATTAAAATATGTTAAAGGTATTTTGAAATGCTAAAGCCTTTTTAAGTCAAAATAAATCACACATGCACTACTTCTTGTTGTAGGTTTGATATTGAGTTTTCTAACCATTATGATGTTTATCGACGTATATGTGTAGATATGCACACTGACAATGTTTTACAGGAATGTAACATAATGCCTCCACCTAAATCATCAAGGAAATTTTTGTCTTCCATTTTATGTGAAAGAGAGGATGGTCAAAATTTTTACAAAAAATCATGTTTGGATGGCACATGTGATCATTGTGGTGGCATGCAACATTTTCCAATTTTCCAACACATGGCTAGTACACACACAATTGGAGACAAAATTGTGGAATTTGGAAAATATAAGACAGTGACATACAGTCTAAAAGATGGGAAAGAAGCAAAGAAGTGTGAATTGGTCAGTGATAAGATTCCAGTGTATCAGTTTAGGGGCATTTTTTGTGATCAGGTGGTCTATGATTATGCAACGCATACACACAGAGCACAATGGTTGGACTCACAGTTCAAGTTATGCAAGGACACATTTCCACTTCATCATATCATTTTAGTTGTCGACATCGCTGAGAACTACACACTACAACCACAGAATGAGGTGCAATCACAGTACTACAACTCCATGTAGGTTTCTATATCTGTGCATATAGCATTCATTCATGCAAATGATAGTACAAAGGAAAATAGGAAAGTATTGAGGGAGGATCACTTTTACATTAGTGATGATCGCACACATTCTATAGAGTTTGTTCAAGGTTGCTTTCATATGTTCTATGCTGATCTGGCTAGCAAGGGCATATCATTTAGTCAGCATATCATATGGTCAGATAATTGTACATGACAATTCAAGAATGCCAGAATGTTTTACTAGTTGAGTAGGATGCATAGGATTAGTGGTGTTCAGCATATATGGAACTTCTCAAAGGCTGAGCATGGAAAGGGGGAGCATGATAGAGCAGGTGCATGTATCAAAAGAGCCCTAGCATGAGAAGAGTTAAAGTACACATAGTGTAAAGTTGATAGATGCAAGATCAACTGTCTAGTGGTGCAATGGTTCAATGGGTTCAGGTAGTGAAGGTAATTCTTTAGTTCATAGATTTTTTCATTTAGTAGATGATACTAACATTGCAAAATATGAGGATTGTTGTACACTAACAGGATCGAGTGAGCTACACTCTTTTAGAAGCTCTAATGCAGGTACATGGACCATCCATACAAGGATTATGGCATGCTTTTGTTAGGCATGAACACTTCAATCATGGAATGATTGCGAGTCAATAGAGTGGGTTGACGAATGGTCTGTAAGAAGTCTAACCCCACTTGACACTTATCAGCTCCCGATGGCTCTACAAATCATGGAGATGCAATCATCCATTGACTTTGATCATGTATCGGACCTACTAGAACCCGGTAATATATCTTACTTACAAGTTTTATTATGTTGCTTAGTAAATAAATCTAACAAGATGAACATATCAATGCAGGGCACGTTTATGCGGTGATTGTAGATGAAGACAATGAAGAAGGTACAAATTATTACCTGTCGTTGTATTGAGGCCAAAAATAAATTGGAGTCCCCAATTATAGACGGAGAAAACATAGAATATCCTACAGGTTTGGTGGTTGTTACTGGAACATGGCTTTGAAGGTATCCAGTTAAGAATGTTGTAGTTTGGTTGTTTGAGGACTTCGACATGCATCGAAAAATTCTTCACTATTCGAACCTTGTCGTTGCCACCAACATTCATTTGATCAAATATAAGGGTAGACTTATGAACAAGAACTTGTGGAAAGTGTGTGAGTCTGACCACGAGGCAATACTCAACACAATAAAGAGTAGAGCAGACCCAGATGGTTCCCTGGATTGATTTGTAAGTATGCACAGTGAATTTGTAAAGACATGTTATTGATCACTCTTTTGAACCAACACCTTGCAATAAGGCTTTTTCACCATTACTGTTTGATGTTATATGCATTTACGACTGTCATTGATCCTTTTCTGATTGTGACTATAGGTAATACTAAAGTTTGTCAAAGTATATAAGAAAATAGCAACATCGATTGTTGGTGCAAGTGTTCAGTGGTATGAGAAACATCGGTTGCTAGTGCATTTTCTGGTTGTCATATTCTCTTTTTTTTCCATCTCCTAGATTTATTGGATTCTTATATGCTACACGTTTTATGTTAAGCCTCTCAGTGATATATTTGAAATTTATACGTAGGGTCATCGAGAGATGATAAAGTAGCGAAGGGGCACATCACCATTGTAGGACCTTCAATCAACCTCCTTATCTAGCATGCATGAAGATGATAGTAGGTATCATTAGGTGAATGGATGACATTATTTAGTTATTGCTCTTTTAATGATTTTTATGTGAGTCTATGTCTAAGATTGAGAGGCTTTTGCAGGTTTTTTGTGGACCAAATTCCTATGATACTACACAACCACAAAGAGGCTACTACCCATTTGTTCCGTAGGGAGCAAGGGATGTACATGTTTTGAACCATTTTGGAATGCAAATAGTTGGGCCAGCTGAGGTGGAATGGAAAAAAGAAACTGGGCAGCAACTCCTTTTGTCCTTTCTCAAGTACAATATATTTCATGATCTGTGTTGGAAATGGGAGGATTATTTCCTTGCATGTATTGCTACAAGTATTGACAAATGGGAAGATTTTCAAGATGTTCTTCCATCACTATTGTAATATTTGTCATTGACTTACTGTATTTTTTGATGTATTAAAATCATGAGAAATTAATACATGCAAATGTGTATATTCCTTAATATATGCCTCAATTAAATGTGTATATTACATTTAAAATTAGTTGTAATGCTTTATGGTTTACATTTAAAGTTGTCTTCATTGAATTCCTCAAAACTCACCTATTGACATATGTTTCCCTTGCAACAGTTGGAAATCAGTTTTTCAGACTTTTGGCCTAACTTTTTCAAAACACTTAGGAAACTAATCATGGATTCAAATACCCTATTGTTGCATACATAACCATAGCTCTTGGATTCTTGAGAAACTGACTGACATAGACTTGATGGTCATAGGACATTGACTGTGGTGAGTGAATTTGATTGTCAAGCACTTTATAATCATACACTCACTGTACTTAACTACTGATCACTACTCATTTATAATCTGTCCTTTTCATTTGCACATTGCCATGTACAGTGACCCTTCATAGTTCCTTTGTGTTCATACATTCATGATGCTTGTCTTAATGAATAACCTTCCTTTAAATCTATCATCCTTTGATGAAATGATGGCTGTCTTCATACCTCACTTCCCTTAACATTGTCAATTGAGTGTACATTTGTTTGTTTCCTATCCAATTCCAGCTCTCCTAGATTGGATCTTTTCAATACCCTAATAATAAGAAAGTGAACGACCTCAAAGAAAGGATATCCAAAAAGGGCATCATCTTCATTACCACTTATAAAAACTACATCATTTACTGTTGCACCCTCCTTGCTAAATGATAACCATGGTTTATTAATCCTTGGCTCTAGTTTTATTCCTTGAAAGTGCAAAAGACTAGCAAGAAATACCAGATTATCTAGCCTAAAAGCCACAAAAGAAAATATTATATTCATCTAAAGACTGTCTAACCTCATTCACAAAACCTTCTAATGGACTTTCAAATACCCTAACCAACTGTTAGCAGTGATCTTCCTTGAAATCCTGAATGGTCCCTCTATCTGAACATCTAGGGTTTCTTCAATCTGTGTTATCTCTTGATGATTTGATATGTTGCTGCTATATTTTTCCAATTAACTGTCATATGCCATCACTTCACTCCTTTTCAGTATCAAATCTACTCCTTTGAGTTTATTGGCATAGTCCCTTTTGATCTCTACCTATTAGACATTGTCCTTGCCCTTATATTCTCTTTTTGACACAATTGTCACTATTGTTCAAATTATCAAAGCATACTCCCTTAGCAGTATTTTGTTCATTTGGGATAACTAAATCTGATGAGAACTACTGACAGAAGATCATAATCATTCTCTATAGTTTTTTATCTTGCTCATGATGTTGTGCTACTATCTGCTTCTTTAGAGACCACCCCAGAATGATTGTAAATGGTACTCATGTTAACAAGCATGATGTAACATATAAATATAACAATTTGGTACATTCTGCTTGAAATATATGCTTCATCTTGGAACCAACTACTATTGATTTACAACCCTCTATGCATATTGCCTGAGTGAATACAGTTGCACATGTTGTACCATCTCCAACTACACCAGTTGTTGGATTAGCAACCTATTGACAAGGCTTGCCCTATTATTCTTTACCTCATCCTTGTATAGTCCATTGAAGGTTGATTACTCATGAATACTTTATTTGTATCTATGACTGCCCTCATTTCTGGTAGACACCTCACAAATTGAGGCTTTATGAAGTATTTTCATCTATGCAATTGATTACTATAATATCCATGGAAAAACCATACTGATGAACTATAACATATGCTTTTGCATATACAGGGTCATTGAAACCACTTTTAGAACTCTTCATTTTGTCGTCTAGTAACTGTATCTTTTTCCTTCTAACTTGCTCAGGATTCTCCTCTTGAAGGTTTCATGCTTTGTGTTTACCTCATTATTTCTGAGACACTATCATACTTTATTCTATTTTATTGTCATCACGGTCCTCAACTTTGTGCAACAATTTTTAGTGGAAACGTTTTCCTGGACAATCCATTTTTTGGATCATGATGTCTTTTATCTAGAATAATGGTTGATTGTTAAGCTCCCCAAAAACTAAACCTACCTCTACTAAGTCATTTGCAGCAACCTTTCGTGCAAGTTCTAGCTCTATGTTTACACCAGCCTTAGCACTCTTTCTCCAGCCTTTATTGAGAATAAATGCTTGAATGAGCTTATTACATGTTGCTCTATTGTAATAAAGGAAATAAGGGTTTGCTAGATAATATTGCTATAAGCATCAAAAACCTCATCACTGTTTTTAACTCCTTCAATCTTCCTTCACTTGTCTGGTATTTTTGCAATCTCAAGTTTTGGGACCTAAAATTCTTCATAGTGACCTAAAATTCTTAAAGTTGAAAGCCTCAACTTTCTTACCTAACATTCCCAAATCAGTGAAAGAAAACAAGGCATTTGAAATTTTATCAACTCTAAGCTCTGTATGGTAACCTTTTTATCTTTGTTATTGATTTGCTCTGTCAATGTATACATGCCCTCTTTAAAATATTTGGAAAGCAATACTATTAGCAACATAAGCATGGTGGTTGTGGTATCTCCTTATAAAAGATATAAGGGTTCTTACAATAAGAAAAACACCAGACCTGTAAAAATCACCTCTACGTGCACGTCCTTGCATGTACTGAAAATGATGATCTCCAGGGCTGCATAAGCTTTCCCTTACTTCCTTTACTCATCATGTATGCATTTCCACGTCAAACTGCCCTACAACAATATTTCTAAGGCATCTAAACTGGAAAGCAATGAGTGTGGACATTGCAATACCCCTTTTGATGATGGAGATTAAATGTAGAAGTGTGAGAACTGACATTAACTTCTTTGTAGTCTTCCATTTGAAAGCTTGTAGCACATCTGACTGCCATGAAAGCTCAAAAAATTGGTAGAAGAGACCTAAAAGATAACAAAACCCTAACGTCTCAATTTAGTCTTTATTAAATTCAATCATAAAAAAACAACCTACTCATGCATGTGAATTTGACTCATTCAAGGCATTAGAGACTAACCTCTTACAAATTTTAAAAGAAAAGGTTGTTTTGAACCTAAAGGATTGAAAATAGACTAACAATTGTAATTGTTTGGATCTACCAATTCATCCCCCCTCTTAGTTGATTGTGTGCCCTTTGCCCTTGGCCTTTCCATTATTATCATAACTTTGAAGAAAAATATCAAAAACTACTCCAAGTGCCTAACAATGATATTGCCTCACATTCATCATCCTATATTGATCCATCCACTTTAGCCTCATCATCCACCTCACATAAATCCTTTCCAAATATCAAGGTCCAAATATGAGACAAGACAAGGGTTGTAGAGACTATGGTCTTAAAGGGTATTTTTATGTAGGACAACTCCCATCTTCTCCTAAGACATATGGAAAACCATAACACATAGAAAAAATCCTCTTCTAACATCAAATTTGAACCCATGGTTTTCTCCAAGTGGGGAGAGCTAAACAAAGAGGTTATAGAGGAGTCATCTCCAAATTGTTGTACCAATATGAGAAAGAGAAAGCAACCCTACCAATAGATCAATGTGGTAAGGGTTTCCAAGTCATTAAGAACATGGGGGATTCACATGACATGGTAGCCTTGGTCTACATCAACAAGGAATAAGATAACCCGTTTTTCTAGAGAAATGACAAAAATATCAAGGGCTTGGGTATGGTTCATTATACGTTACTCCTAACATCGAGAGTACCCCTAAAATCATATTGCTTAGGGTTGACAAGGTAGGGGCAGCGTATGCCTCATAGAAAATCGATGCAACCTAGGTCATCTCTAACATCCTTAGGGTATGACATTCAACAAAACAAGATATATGGTTCAACTGACTCGATCCCTTAAGGGTGCAAAGTGCAAAAGGGCAACAATATTTGACAGGGTATTACTTGTAAACAGTGGCGATTACGAAATCTTTGTTTGAACCTACGAGATCACGTTGGACTCCTCTACAATAACCTATATCGATTATTTATTGCTATCTCGGAGGCATTTTCCTGTGGTGGCGAATTTTCACTCTGGGAAAGAGTTGTCAAATGCAAGTAGTTGAAAGTTGCAAAGTCGTGCAACTTTCGTTCTGCAGCTCGTGTGACCAAATGAACTATTCCAATGCATCTGGGTGGGTACGTTTATGCTAGGCATGGTCCTCTTTTGCACCCAAACATGCAGAATCACTCCGAGCTATATTCAACTAGATCGATCCCTTAAGGGTCCAAAGTGCAAAATGGCTGCGAAATTCAACATGCTATTACTCAAACACCGTGATCCTTAGAAACTTATCGTCTAATTCTATGGGATCATGTTGGGCCCATCTACAATAACCTCGCTCAGTTTTTGCTATCTCAGAGGCATTTTCCTATGGTAGTGAATTTCACCTCGGAGAAAAAGTTGTCAAATGCAAGTAGTTGAAAGTTGCAAAGTGGTGCAAATTTTGTTCTGCAGCTCGTGTGACCAAACGTACTATTGCAAGGCATCCGGGTGGGTACATTTATGCTAGGCATGGTCCTCTTTCACACACAAACATGTGGAATCGTTCTGAGCTACGTTCAACCGGATCGATCCCTTAAGGGTCCAAAGTTTAAAATGGCTATGAAATTCAGCATGCTATTACTCAGACACCGTGATGCTTAGAAACTTCTCATCTGATCCTATGGGATCATGTTGGGCCCATCTACAATAACCTCGCTCGGTTATTGCTATCTCAGAGGCATTTTCTTGTGGTAGCGAATTTTCACTCAGGGAAAAAGTTGTCAAATGCAAGTAGTTGAAAGTTACAAAGTGGTGCAACTTTCGTTTTGCAGCTTGTGTGACCAAATAAACTATTCCAATGCATCTAGGTGGGTACATTTACGCTAGGAATGGTCCTCTTTCACACCCAAACACACGGAATCGCTCCGAGCTACGTTCAACCGGATCGATCCCTTAAGGGTCCAAAGTACAAAATGGCTGCAAACTTCAGCATGCTATTACTCAGACACCGTGATGCTTAGAAACTTCTCGTCTGATCCTATGAGATCATATTGGGCCCCTCTACAATAAACTCTCTTGGTTTTCACTATCTCAGAGGCATTTTTCTATGCTGGTGAATTTTCACTCAGGGAAAAAGTTGTCAAATGCAAGTAGTTGAAAGATGCAAAGTGGTGCAACTTTCATTCTACAGCTTGTGTGACCAAACAAACTGTTCCAATGTGTCCAGGTGGGTACGTTTATGCTAGGCATGGTCCTTTTTTGCACCCAAACACGCGGAATCGCTCTGAGCTACATTCAACTAGATCGATCCCTTAAGGGTCCAAAGTGCAAAATGGCTGCGAAATTCATCATGCTATTACTCAGACACCGTGGTGCTTAGAAATTGATTGTCTAATCCTATGGGATCATGTTGGGCCCATCTACAATAACCTCGCTCAGTTATTGCTATCTCAGAGGCATTTTTTTGTGGTGGCGAATTTTCATTCGGTGAAAAAGTTGTCAAATGCAAGTAGTTGAAAGTTGCAAAGTGGTGCAACTTTCATTTTGCAGCTCGTGTGACCAAACGAACTATTCCAACGCATCCGGGTGGGTATGTCTACGCTAGGCATGGTCCTCTTTCACACCCAAACATGCGGAATCACTCTGAGCTATGTTCAACCGGATTGATCCCTTAAGGGTCTTGTTGTCAAATAAGGTTTGCACCCTCGCTAAGCTTTTAACTATAGCAACCTATTAACACATGGGAACACTTCAAGGTTGTGGGTGACCAAGGAATGAAGTGGACCTCCAGATTATGGGCTGGTTCCCTTTAGATTTTTTGGTAAAAACTGAAATATGAGAAGGAAAAAGGTAGAAGGATATGCTTGAACTAAAAACTATCATTAAAAGGTGGTACACCAGAAGTAAGAATTCTGACCGAAAGCCATTGAAACTCACAAAAAGGCTCAATAGAATAAAGCAATCTCACAACACAGCAGTATATGTCTGGAAAAATGATTCTATGAAAGGT
Source organism: Sequoiadendron giganteum (assembly GCA_007115665.2). Classification (NCBI taxonomy): domain Eukaryota; kingdom Viridiplantae; phylum Streptophyta; class Pinopsida; order Cupressales; family Cupressaceae; genus Sequoiadendron; species Sequoiadendron giganteum. The sequence continues at coordinate 334,179,897 of CM021102.1, forward strand.
TCTGACTTTTTTAATGTTTAAACACAAGGAAAACAATAATGTTTCCACAAATATAAAAGCATAAAAAGAGATCACTAGCATAGACCTGCACTATGACATAAGACTTTTTGCATTCAACATGGAAGGAATCTGATAAAATAGAGGATTACATAGGATTTTATCATGCAATTCACAACCAATACCAAACAACAAAGAGACAATGTGGAGGAAAAATGTGAAGTATCTGCCTCAGCAAAAACTCCAAATCAAGAACTAACTTCAACAATGAAAGATGAGAAGGACTTATAGAATTGATCTCCAAATTTGGAATTAAAATTTGGCTCCAAAATCTGATGTGTTGTCAATCTTCTCCTCCAAATAGGGTATGTAACTGCCATCTAACTCCAAGAAGAGTTCTCAAATTTTCACCAACTTGGTGAGCCGTATGCAAAATAAAAGCCCCCCAAATCAGGATCAAAACTGAAAGTAATAAGCTGCCATGTGTCTCAAATCACTCCTTGACTCAAGTCAAGTCAATAAGAACTCATAACTGAAGGAAAACCCCTGATTTTGGGCTCCAAACTCCCTAAAATCACTCCAACATGTTGGCACTGATTTCTCAATCTGACTAAGTCTTTGAAAATAAATGTCAAAAGACACTTCATTCTTGCATTTCAAATATCTTATATTAAAATGATTTATAAGTATCATTTTAATAAATATTTACATTTTGAATTAAATGCAAGTAATGAAACATTTATCTGAAATTCTATTTAAAGTGATTTATAATATCACTTTAAATAAATATTTTACAATTTGATTTAAATGCAAAAACCAATAAATTCTTGACTTCTAATTTTACATTTTCTAGATAACTTTATTTAAGTGGCTAACATTAATCACTTAAATAAAATTATTTAAGCTTGTAAAGATGTAAAATAAAAGCCTTCAAAAAGCCGAATAAGGCTTCACAAGACCTAGCCTTAAGAAACTCAAGACTTTTCAAAAAATTAAAATGGAAAAAGAAAAAGCATATCAAATGCCATGCATGAGGAGAAGTGAATGAAGTTTTAACAAAAACCTAAGGCAAAAAGCCTTCTCTATCGAACTTTCTAGGGTTCAAACCCTAATATGAATGTAAATCATTCATTTCACTTTTCATTTGTAGTTGATATTCCTCACTGCTGCACCGCCACCATGGAGAAAAACCCCAGGCTGAGTTTTGAAGATGAGATTTTCACTATGGATGACGCCATTCTGTGAAGGAGTTTGAAGATTTTCATAGAAACTTGAGGTAAGTGTTGATTTTTTGAGCAAATCTGGGACGTTTCTTTCATCTTAAATTTTTTTTTGAAGGCTTTACAAGCTGCGACCTCACAATTTTCAGATGACATTCCTTTGTTTTCTTACTATTTTGCCTGTGGCCGCCATGAGACAATGTTACTTGGAGCTTTGTCTAGAAACCAACGCCATTTGCTGAAAGTTCTAAAGATTTTTACATTCTTTAAAAGCCATTGATAGCAAAGAATAGGCCGCGACCATCATTCTTGCTGGTATATTTCATGCTGTGTGAAAGTTCGTTCACTTTTTGTGTTGGTATTTCCTGTCGGCCACCATAAATACTCTCAGGCCGAGCTGGTTTTGTATATTCTTTGCATTTTCTGTTGATAGTGCCTTCTGTAGGATTTGAGAAATACAAATCCACAAAACCTGATCAATACCTACATGCAAAAGACTTGTCACAGAGAAAGAGAGAGATCAAGACAAGGGTTTGGCTCTCACAATGTGCAAGATGTATTCCAGAAAAATGAATAGAGCATCAAAAAAAATACAAGAGATCAATCCTTATAAAAGGAGATCAAAACCTAAAAGGAAAAACTAACCCTAAAGGTGAGTGCATTTAATAATTAATATTAATTATTAAATGACTAATATGTGTGCAAGGCGAAATCTTAAGAGGAGAGTAAAGTTAATTAATTACTTTACTCTAACACCCCCCCTTAAGATGAGCAAGAGTGCAGCTACAAACTAGTGCAAGAAAGCAAAAGTAACTACAATGCATGAAGGTAAAATTGGGTCCCGGCAACTAGGCCTGATCAGGTACCCAAGTACAAGGAAATCTCTATGAAACGGAGAAAAGGAGAAAACCCAGTGGGAAAAAACTCCTCTCCAAAAAGAGATGCAAAAAGAAAGTACAAATGAAATGTCTCAAGAGACTCTCTCAAGAACATATGCAAATATACAATCACATACCCCCCCATGAGAGAGAGTGGAGACTCCAAAGCCCCCCCAGAATGAGAGAACCCCTGTGCCAATGATCAAACCGATGTGTCACCTTGGAGGAAGAAACAGATCCAACAGTCGAAGAAGAGGAAATCCCTGGATGTGAGGTGAAAATGGAAGTCCTGGATGATGCACACTAAAGAATGAAACAGCAACATGAGTGTATGAAAAACAAAATGGTGAATCAAACAACTCAAGATGATCCTGAAATGGAATCTCCAATGAAGAAGGGATAACAAGTGTGCTGAATCTGTCATCTGTGAGGAAAGGTATATCCTCAGATATGGCCTCAACAACTGCACTTGATGCCTCGATGAGTGGAGCAACAATGTCAGTCACAACTGAAGAGGTATCCTGCTGAACAAATGTGATCTCAACAGGAGGAAGAGGTGTAGAAGTCTCAACACTAGTCTCATGAACAGATGGAAGAACACATAAGTTCAAGTGATCGAACTTCTCCTTAGATACTACATGCTCTCTTGTAGAAAGAGAGGGAGATGGTGGACCAAAGTGTGTGAATGCATACAATCGGGAAGAATGATCAACTGTCCCTGTTGCAACAATGTTGCTAGTCTAAATGTCTCTGATGTGTACTGAATCAAGTGTGAACTCAACTGTCTTCCCTGTCCCACTGTGAGCAATCTGATAGATGGAGAGAAGGTTAGTGGACAAAGATGGAACACATAGTACATCATTGAATGTACCGTCATCAATATCGATACAACCTTTCCCACATACACTCATATAAGTGTTATTACCCATCAAGATGTGTGGTGAGGATGCAACCTCGAAAGATGAGAACATGTCCTGAGAAGATGCCATATGGTGTGAAGCACCTGAATCCAGTAGCCATCTAGATGAATTTGAACTGGTGGTTGCACATAATGTATGACCCTTATGTGGGGCCTATCCATCTATCTGGAATGATGGTGAAGAAGAAGACCCGCTTGAAGTAGATGAAGAAGAGTGATGAATATGGTTTTTCTCAAGAAGAGCTATCAAATCTGAAACTTGTTTTGCATATCCATCTATCTTCTTCTCATAACACTTGGACTCAACATGTCCTAGCTTAGTGCAATAAGCACACTTAGGTCTATCTCTCTTCGATGATTCCCCCTTAGTAGAAGGTGAATCAGAAGTCTTCTATGAACTAGAATCCTTCCAATGCTCTGTGGTCTG
>CM021102.1:334183437-334207700 GCA_007115665.2 Sequoiadendron giganteum
AAAACTTATGTTTTTAAAAATTATATATTTATTATGACTGAGAAAGATAAAGGGAGGGAGGAGGATAGAGTAGAGAGAGGGGGGAGAGAGAAGAGAGAGGGGGAAGTGGGGAGAGAGAGGAGAGAGAGTAGAGGGAGAGATGAGAGAGAGAGTGGAGATAGATAGAGAGGGAGGGAGGGAGAGGGAGAGAGTAGATAGAGGGGGAGAGAGAAAAGAGGGGGTATGTTGGAGAGAGTAGAGAGAGTGGAGGGAGAGGGAGGGAGAGGGAGAGAGAAAAGAGAGGGTGAAGGGGTAGAGAGGAGAGAGAGAGGAGATAAAGAGAGAGATGCAGAGGGAGAGGGAGAGTGGGGGAGGGAGAGAGGGAGAGAGGGAGAGGAAGAGTGAGGGAGGGATTTGCATCATAAAACATCATATACATCTCATATTGTGTTAAATGTATAACCAATTATTTTATGTAGTCAAACATTGTCTCCAAGTTCGATCCTATATTTTAGAACATATCTTTTATTTGATGAGGGATGAGTATGATCATGCCAAAAAACTTGAGACCAAGTTCCTAACACCAACTTCAATCTTATCAAAATGAGAATTTCCTTATGTCATAGTATCATCCAAAACCTTTCTCTTTTTCACATATCTTGTGAGTTTTCATCCTACTTAAGCCAATTTCACTTGAAAGTGAAGAGAATTGATGCTTTCTTGTCATTTGTGGACTTAAAATAGATGTCAAGATCACCCTTATTAAAATTCTCTTATTCTCTGATCAAGATTGGTTCCCAATGGAACCCAAACCTTGTTTAGCATATTCAATAATATTTAAGTCTTCTAAGCCTCATCTTTTTTTATTGAGAAATCTACACTTATCGATTTTAATGGCTCTTTTAGGTCATCACAAAGAAGTAATATTGATAACAATTAGGCTTCACCAAGTGTATCATGAATTTTAAAATAAGTCAATTATTTTCTTTGAAGCTCTTGTAAATGCCCTCTTAGCAGTAGTAGTAGGTTTTTCAACATAAAACATTGATTTCTTAATATCTAATTCAAGTAAATGATTATATTTTTGTAAGAAATTTTTCTCTTCACCTCTTTAATTAGATTAATAGTATGAATATAAAAAGATGGAAGTGATCCTAACTGCTATCCAACATTAAACTATGTATGGTCCTCCTCTCTAACAACAATTGTCTGTGCAACCTGGGTCTCCATAACATCAACCTTGTCTACTACAATCCCTCTTCTCCCATAATAAAATTGGCTTAGGGACCTCTACTCCACTTTCCATTTGTTGAGTCACTATACACATATCATGTAAAAAAGAGAAGATTCTAAAATATATAAAATATAGATTATTAAAATATGGATCTAAAGCTTCAAGGTGATTATGAAATTTCAAAATGAGAAAGTACATTAATAATTACAAACTTAAAGTTAATAATAGAGAAAAAAGTGCACATCCTAACTAATTTTCCTCTTGTAAGTTACATTTCATTTGACACACACTTATGTTCTTAATGTGGCCCTACTACAAAAGGAATGAACTTGAAAAATTCAATAAAAATGATTTAACACACAATAACACTCAACATGCACAAAGTATCATTTCAAAATGAGCATAGTTGAAATAAAATAGGTTAAATAAAAATATATCATTGTTTTCATAAAAATAGAAATAAGGGCACACATAACATCACATAATAGATTAATCAATAGACCAACATAGTGAAATTATGAATCAAAATTAATATTCATATCATTTAAAGATTTTACATGATCTCAATTGCATCATATGAACAATATGCTTATCATAATTTTAATAACATGCACATGGAATAATTCTTAATTTACACTTGATCATTCAAAATATCAAATTGCAATGACCAATAATTGATATTATTAATGAATATATACATTAAACATAAAAATTGGCCCAGTTAACATCATGAATGAATATAACCAATCCATATTTAATTAACTCATAGGTCACACATGTACATAGAACAAATATCTTGTAAAATTAAGTTAGGTAAAATATACTACAGCAAAATAGGTTAGACAAATATATCCTTGTTGTCATAAACATAGAAATAAGGGTGTGTATAACATCACATAATAGATTACTCAATATTGATCAACATAGTGAAATTATGAATCAAAATTAATAACCATATATCATCTAAGCACTACATGATCTCAATCGCATCATATTAAATATGCTTATTCATCATAATTTTAATAATGCATGAATAATTCTTAATTCACCTAAGCATTCACAATAGCCAATTGTAATGACCAATAATTGATAATATTAAAGAATATACATTAAACATAAAAATTAGGGTTAAAACCATGCATGAATTATAGGCAATAAATCGAGACAAAATTGAATAGAAAAAGTGGGCCTTACACCATTAAGAAACTTCTTATTTAAAGTGTTACGAGATTAACAAAATTAATAAATTAGGTCTAGTGTATTCTTTATTTAAATATTTTTATCAAAATTATAGATTATATTATCTGATTTAGATTATAAAATAGGCATTTGACTATAACCTAACATAAAATAACTAACTTGAAAGAGTTTCTCAACTAAAGGCACAATCTAGAAATAAAATTAGGAAATGAGAAGTAAAAATAAGAAAAACATTTAACTTAGGCACCTAAAAATTGGAAAGTGATGAAAAAAATTAAGAAACTATAGTAGACACCTAAAACTGACCTAAAAATATCGCATACTTGATTTCGCATACTAACACCATTTCTATTCCATTTCATCCATTTTATTAAATAATTTCAATTATTTGGTTAAATTCAATTTTCACCTATTAATTGAATGAATCGATTTCATTTACTTCATTCACTACTCTTCATACTAATTTCATTTTCATTTGATTAAATAATGAAAATTATTTAACTAATTGTCATTAGTCACACTTTGATCAAATAATTCATGATTATTTAATTAAAACCTATAACCTCATCCACTTGCACAATTAAATAATTTAAAACAATTCATATCTTAGCAATAAATGGTCATTTGTCGGGAGTCAATCGAACTATGATGTCTTTGTGCTTATGTAGGCAAGGCCATCATCAATGAGCCCCCAAGGTACTAGCTCAATCCCTATTAGGTTTTTCTCTTGATCTAACCCTTGGAAAACACAACCATTTAATTTTTTTGAAAACCTTAAATAGGGGAGAGGAGCCGATACGTAAGCGGGGGCCCGAACGTGCGATGGGACATGCGCTCATTGGGGCCCACACCTATATGCCAGTCCTCCATAACATTAAGAAAATTTCATCCATAGATAGGCTTGATCACATCAAACATAAATTAGATATAAAATGCACACAAGATAGCATTAATTTAAAAACTTAACAAGTACACGCTGGCAGCCAAACATGATGAAGTGTATCCAACTTGTATCTGACATATAACAAGTAGCATTCCGACATGGAATTTAAATAGCCCAAACATTAATACATGCACCCTTTCTCGTAAACTGGTAAACCCAACTTTCACACCAATGCAAGCGTCACTTTCACATTAATCAAAACTACACAACATAAACAAGGTGCCATGTCAACAACTTTGAAACCCATTCGACCCATCTTTGACCGACTGATGAACCCATTACAAGAATGTTTCCCATCGTAGCATAACCAAACCAACACGCAAATGCATTCGCCTGTCCCGTCTACCATGAGATCTATAACATGTATTAGCTTCAATCTATCCCATCTTACCAAGTGGGGTACGCACGTATTGGAGCCAAACACAAATATCCCACCTACATCCATTTAACACTCCTGTAAGGCTACCCACCCCCAATGCTAGGAGATAGTAACAAGGATACATGGTCATCCAACAACCTCTAGATACAGGCTGACTCATACCGACTCAACCAAACATATGAACCATACAAACACAAGGTCACTTTGTTTCCAGTCAACACAGTCTTTTACTTCACAAAACCAACACATAGTTGACCTAGGAGAAATGTCACCACATAGGTGCATGAGTTACTCGTCAGATCTTCACCGATCCCGACCCCCATCAAGATTCACTCTCCTACTATCAACATATGGAACCCAACCACTTCTAATCCAAGGAGACAACATATGTCAAAACCCACTCCAACACTGGAGGCACACACATAACTAACCCATTCTATTCAAGGAGGCACAAATCCCCATTCGTGGAAACTGGGTAAATCACTTACATGACTCCATGCACTACTCAAGGGAAATACAAACGGTTGACATAACAATACGACAACCCCATCATAAGAAACTCTGGAAGACTTACATATTTAAGACACACTTAACCCATTTCCCCAAAACGAAACTAGAAGAAATAGTTACAAAGGGCAATCAACACAATTAAATAAATCTAATGTTTGGATTTCCTAAATCATTCACATTGAGAAGAAAACATTATAATAATTTATCCAATTTCACTAATTAAATAAAAAGCCTTTCATATTCAGAGAGAGGAAAAATCTAATTTTATTTAAACCCAAATCCTCGATTACTTTTAAAAGCAATAATTTTTAACTGCAAAATAACTAAATCAATTTCTCCTACTATGCATTTAAACATGCACCCATGTAAAATAAAATGGAAAATATATTTTAAATGTATATATACATAACATATATATATATAATTATGTATATAATTATATATATACCTTCAATATATATATACATTAAATATATACTGAATAAATTACAATAAAACAATTATTTAAATATATATATATATATATATATATATCAAATAATGTATATATATATATAATATATACCTAACATATAAAATATTATTTAAATTTAATAAAGGCAACACACTAAATTCGTTGCATTGTTTTTTATAAAAACAAATGAAAAGCTAAATATTGTGTGAGTCAACTGTGTAAACACAACCAAGCCACACCATAGACACGGTAGGGAGGTAGCCAGGGCTTCCCCCACCGATCCCTCCCAATTACTATACATAACAATAAACTCGGAAACAACATGGAATAATTCCAGCATTTTTTTTTAAATCCTTATTTCGTCATCACGCCTTACAGACGACACCTACAGCATTTCAATCTGAATATTATTAATATTATATATATATATATAAGATATTTAGCATAACAGAATAATTGGGAAAATTTTCCAAAAAGACCCTCTATAGGTGAATTTTGCAACCATAGTCGGGAGTCCAAATTTAACATAAAATTTCATAGAGAACAATTTCACAAACAGAGTTTCCTTTCCAAAAAGAAAATTTATAAAGAATTCATAATTCTTTCTTTTGTATAAGAGGAATTTTACAAAGTTTACAGAAAACAAAATATAACACATTCTACAGACGGTTGTTCAATCTTATTATAGAGGTTCTCAATTAAATCTTTTCATAGATGCTCTCAAATTTTTCTTTAAATAGATAAATTAAAAAGAGGAAGATTATAGTTTTCTACAAAGAATATTACAAGATCTAACACAAAGGTTTTAAAATAAAATTTCCTAATTCTCATATTGGTTTCCTCTAATTTTTCTCCCAATGATTTTAACTATTGAATCCATAGAGGATTCTCATATTTTACTCTCTGATTTCACTATAAAAGATTCCTATAAAGGCACTAGATTTACTCACGGAAAAACTACCAACACAGAAGCCTAATAAAAGCTTCTACAACAGATCTAGCATATCAATCTTTTCTACAACAATTAATTTTCATTTAAAGCTTAAACAAAGACAAAGATTTTAAGAAGGGAACCTATTTCCAACAAAGCTTTTGGAGTAAACAAAGTCTTCGGTGTCGAGCCTCCTCCAAAGCTTCCAGCAAGGCTTCCACGACTTCTTCCAAGAAATCAAATTTTCCGAGCACAAAATTGATTCTAATACAACAACAATCTTTCCCAAAACAAATATGAGAATGCACAATTCCCAACAATTTTCTACAACACAAAGTTTCTTTCCAATTTTTACACAGCAAGCAAATCCTCTCCCTTTTGTAAAATTTCAATACACCAAAAATATCTTGTGCTTTTTCCGTGAAGAAGCTTTCCGCTTCCTCACCCAAAGCCAAGATTCCCTCCGGGAATTAATTTTCCCAACAACCCAAATTAATTAACTCAAACTTGCTGGCAAATAACAAATATCTTTTAACAACCCACAAATATTTTCTCAAAGATATTTAATAATTTCATATTCTAATTTAAATTTGAAAACAAATTTAATTCTTTTAAAATATTTGCTTAATAAATAATTTAAATCAATTATTTTAATTACTTAATAAATAAATTTAACCACAAAGATTAAATTGCTTTACAAAATAAATTAAATTTAATTAATTAAATTAAATAGAAAGCTTACATCAATATTATCTAAAATTAATTAAATAAATACTAACATCATTTAATACATAATTTAACATTTATTTCCATAACATAAACCTTGCAGAATTAAATAGCAATAGACAAGGCAAATGAAGACACACTGAACATGGACTAATAACACACTGTGGCTAGGGTGTAGACTTGACATAGGTAATCTAGCTATTATATCCCAATCAACATACCGTTGGGTCGACACACTCAAACCTGTGAAGCCAGGTGGAGTCGATGTCTTGAACCTGCAAACCTGTATCCAAGTCATCAATAGCATATGTATATAAAATCATCATAAAACACACCGCAAAGAGGAAATCATGGAATCGTAGGGCGCTCGCAAGCGAGTGATGCAAATCCGTCCCCTTCACCAATACAATATCACTAAACTAACAATTCCATCATTAATAAAAATCATGAGCAATAATCATGTCATAATAAACCATTATTCCTAATCAAAGCATGTCAAGTATAACATCAAGTAATGTACATCTCATCACGCACATAGTCCATGTCGCTCTATAAGAAATGATAAAATAATAAAAGATCATAATCTAACATAAGAGAAAAACAGAGGGTTGTCACTTAAATTATTGAGTAAAATCTCAAGGTGATTTCTTTTTACATATTTGGATACCCGTGCATATGAACTTTGATAGATTTTCAGCTTGTCAAACTACAAATGGATTAAAAAAGCCACAACTGCTTTATACATCAACCCTCACAACCAAACTTTGTTTGTAGGAAGATTTATTTGTTGTATTGCAGGTTTCTAACTACTTGGGGGTAAATACTTTCCACCCAACCTTAATGGGTCGTCGAGTTATCAAAAATCTCACCATAGCCCTAAGCCAAGATAATTTTTAAGACCCTACTAGATTCCACATAGACAACTAACATAAAACAAACTTGACCACACACACAACATGGACTCCACATAACATGGACTAGTACAACAACCAAAAATCGCATATTCAAGAGATACACAACCATTTAAGGGAGAGTTTTAGATTTATGTCTCATCACAAGAATACAACAAGTTCAACATAATGGTTTCACAAACAATGGAGTTGAGAACTTGATGACTTACCTCCCAATATGGACATAATGTCAAGATGCAGTCTCTTTTCTCCCTTCCATTCAACCAACCAACAAGATAGTCTCTCCCTCTCCCCAAAACCCTCCAACCCAGAAGAAGAAATAAAACATAAAAATGAATGAATGATCCCCCAAACATAACTCAAACTCCCTTTTAACCTCCTATTCACATGCCCTCCCTTAGACATTGGGTTGGGGTCTTTTAAAATTACTAAATAACTCCAATTTCCTTATTTTTCACTTCTTAAAATTTGCCTCCCAAGATGCCCACGAGTTAAACTATTCACATCCCATTTAAGACACCCAAAATACACCTCCATAAGCTCACCTAGTCAATAATCTTCTCATATCAAAATAACCTAAGACACAAAAATAAAATAACACAAACAACACATTAACCCAAAATGTGAACTAAGGATGCTTAGGGTCTTAAAGGTTCTCTTGTTTCCCCATTGGTGCTTTTATATATATATGCATAACTTAGTGAAATTTTTAGTGCATCATGATATCAATTTCTCGAATGAGATATTCAAAATTTTATTATCAATTAAATAATAACTAAACTTACGTACCTCAACATGGTTTGGTGTGCTTCTTTGGAATGATCATAATCCGGACTTGTGTTGCAGTACAACAAATCTCGCCACTCGATGTTAGCCATTTGTAATTCTCTCTTTAAGGCTTGCAACCTTAATTACTAAATTAAAACATATCTAACTAGTCTAGCACTCTCATAAAAAAAATCATTCAAGAACACAATTAGCACTTTCTTGTCCATTGTCCTTTTATTTTATTTTATTCTATTTTGTCACAAAGCCAATTTGTATTGATATTAAATGAAATCAAAATTATCTAAATAGTGATGATCCACATTAAACTTCTTTGTTTTGCACTATTCAAACTATATACAACTTTTCAAATTGAACCCCTTTTTATACTTAAATTAAATTGCTATAGCTAGTAAATTATTATACAGTAACTTGTAGATTCCACATATTAACATCCACATTGGTGCATAAAAAGTATCATCTAACATAGAAACTTGAGAATTTTTTTGAAATGTCTGCCATGATAAAATGTTAATATTTAGACAAGGTCAATTTCTTATTATTTGGATGACAATATAACAACACTCACCAATTCATAATAATAAATAATTTCAAGGACCACTTTTCTTTTCAATCCTAAATTACAAGGTAAGAAACCACAAAAGTGAAGTAATAGTTATCTTAGTTTGATATTGCTTGATGGCACACATAGAACCTACTAGTGGTACTACCTTACGTATTATATTAACATCATATGCATCTAAAATCCAACAAGGAATATTAACAAAACTTGCAAAACTTGATATCTCTATTCCATCTAAAGTCACATGATATAAACTTATGGTACTCAAAATCATATTGAGTGACTTTTTCTTGATTGAGTTTATACATAAAACATTAGCTAAGTGTATTGGCATGGTTAATGTTATATCCACATGGCCCACACAATGATATCTATTTGTATTATGTGAACATACACCAGAAGGTTCATACTAGATCAATGCTACATAAATAATTAGTTATCCTGACTAACTGCTAGAAATGAAACTTACCAAGGAGAAATGAGTTAAAATAGATGTATGTAGGGTGGGACCTTACATCCTGAACTTCTTCTTTTGTTCTCCTCTTTCTTAGCCTCCTATATTGACATTTTATGCTATTTCTCCCGAAAACAAAGCATTTAAGTTCAATATTTGAGAAGGGTTATGAATCTTCTTAACTATGGAATCCTCATATCTCTTAGTCTAGACGCCTCTACAAATCAGTTCCCTTTCATTCTCATTTGATTCCTCATTCCAAAAGAAAGCTTGAATGTGCAGTTGTGGGGATCATGAGGGTTTAAAATTGTTTAAAGGCCTCACCATGCTTTCTCTCTGTTCTTGCTTCCTCCCTTTTGCCTAACTGGTCTCTTTGGATCTTCAAACAAATTTTATCACTTTGGATCTTCAAGAGATAACTGGTAAATTTCATTGTTGATCTCAATTTGATCACCCAACCAACATATATATTATGTTTATGGGAAAAGGAAATCCCTATTTTGTACATGGGCTCTAAGAAATAAGGTAGATGCAAAGGAATCTATTTAAGACATACATCATGTTTATTGAAAAATATCAGCAAAGCCTTGATAAATATCCCTACTACATAGGGCAAACACTTTTTGGAAAAATCAATACAACACTAATAAGCTCGACGCTATGCTACACCCCAGTGCTAAAGAAAAGAAAAGAGGGTTCATCTTTTACCAATGAATAAGGTACTTTGAAAGTATATCTCATGGTTATTCAAGACTCACGAGAGGACAAGTGATTTATTTTAATGGATTTCAGTTATAAGAATGTCAACATGCTAATTATGCTTTGAATGCATAACTGATATATTAGGAATTTAAGATCATCAATAGAGGGATTTAAAACCCTTACACACATATTCATAGGCAATAAATAAAATCTCACTTTGAAAACACACATGGATATTAGCAAGTACCTGATAAAGACCAATAAATTGAAAGCATTTTTAGAATAGAATAAATTTCAACTTTGAAATCTTATCTTTGGCATTCCCAATCAATTTTAAAGAAATGAAAAAAAAAATCCTATATTGGGTGTACCTCTATGTTTGTCAATATTTTTCCATTTTATTTTGTTCAAGCCACAAACTGAACTAGCATTTTTATCACAAACATCTCATTCAACAAGAAATACAATATTCTACATTCAAAATTTGAAGACATATATTGAGGCTTGAATATTTTCAAGTGTGAAAATTCTATTGCAATTATTGATTATTAATCTCCTATCTATAAAGATTATTTGACTGCCGAAAATTAATTCACAGCAAATACTGAAAAATAATACAACTGCAACTTCACAAATAAAACTCACAGGAATAGAAAACATGCAAAATAATAAACACAATATTTTTGGACAAATTGTCCATGGAAAAACCCAGGAGGGAAAACCAGTACTGCAGATGAGGAATTATATTAATCTTCAGCAAATCAAGAGATACAAAAGAAACTGCTTGCCTCTTACTGACAAAGCTCCGGCAATATTCTTCTCTGGAAATTCTTCCCTCAATTTCTCCTGCTGAAATTCCACTACTGCTACCTCCAATGCTATCACTGCGCCCTTGCTATCACTGCAATACTATTTGCTATCACTGCAAAATTGCTTCTCAAAATTGTGTTCTCCAAATTCCCAATGACCCCCTTTTAAACTATTCTCATTGGAAAACCAATGGCCATGATTTAATCTTAATCAATGGCCAAGATTAATTAGACTCTAACAAACCCTAACTAACTGGTTTCTAGAAGTCTCTAGAGGAAATAATTATTTAATTAAATAATTAAATATCTGGACCTAACTAACTTCTTTCTAGAAGTCTCAAGAATTAAATAATAATTCTTGGAATTGGAGAAAACTGTTGTTTGAGCTACAATAAATTAACACTCCCTCTTAGCAAGGAAGGTGTTCTACATAACACCCAACATATCTCTGAAGAAGATGAATTTTGCCTTCCCCAATGCCTTTGTCATAATGTCTGCTACCTGTTGATTTGTAGGTATATACTATAGCTGAATAATCCCACATTGTACATAGTCCCTGATGAAATGATACCTGATTTCTATATGCTTAGACATATCATGAAACACTAGATTCTCAGACAAATTGGTGCAACTCTGATTGTCACATTGTATCACTGTAGTCTCAACCCTCTGACCTAACAAGGCTACCAGCAACTTCCAAAGCCATATTGCCTCACATGTTGCCATGCTAGCTGCTATGTATTCTTCCTCTGCAGAACTCAAAGCCACAGACTTCTACTTCCTATTGTACCAGGAGACAACTCCTGATCCCAAGCTAAAGCAACACCCTGAAGTGCTTTTCCTATCCGTTGTCTAGCCTACCCAATCTGCGTCAGTATAGCCTATCAACTTGATACCATCACCTCAAGCATATTTGATCCCATACTCAATTGTGCCACACAAATACCACAACACATGCTTTGTTGCTGTCCAATGCACTCTCTTCGGCTCAACCATGAACTGACTAAGAGAATTTACTACAAAGGATATATCTGGTCTAGTGTTGACCAAATACATGAGAGACCCAATCAACTGCCTGTATAAAGTGGGGTCTACATCCTTCTCCTTGGATGAGTCTACCTTCTTCCAATTCGTGATCATAGGAGTAGACATGGATCTGCAATCCTCCATCTCGAACCTCCTCAAGATTTCAATGCAATATTTCCCTTGTCCAAGGAAAATCTCACAATCTATTTGCCATACCTCAATGCCTAGAAAGTAGTGCATAAGCCCCAAATCCTTCATCTTGAACTTTGCTGCAAGGTCCCTCTTGCACTCCTCTATGAGCCCCAGTGAACCTGTTAAAAACAAGTCATCCACATATAGAACAAGAATGAGAATCTCACCCCCAACCACCAAGTAGTAGAGATTAGCATTTGCCTCACTCTTCACAAAGTCCAATCCCTGTAAGTATTCATCAATGCGCTCATACCACACCTTGGGAGCCTGCTTGAGTCCGTACAAAGCTCTCTTCAATCTGCACACGTGGGTTTCACTATTGTGTGCTACAAAGCCCTCTGGTTGTTCTATGTATAATTCCTCTTTCAATTCACCATTAAGAAATGATGTCTTGGCATCCATTTGATGGATCTTCCATCCCATCTGTGCTGCAAGAGAGATCACAACTCGTATAGAAGTATACCTAGCCACTGGAGTGAATATCTCCTCATAGTCTATTCCCTCCTTCTGAGAGAAACCCTTGGCCACAAACCTTGCCGTGTATTTCTCAATGCTACCATTTACACTATGCTTGATCTTATAGATCCAGTGAGATCCAACCACTGCCCTATCGGTCGGTCTAGGCACAACCTCCCACACATCGTTCTGCACTATTGAGGTATATTCCTCAACCATCACATCTTGCCACACTTGTTGCTGTGTGGCTTCCTGATAACTGGAAGGCTCACTATCTACCAACTGACTAACTAAAGCCATATAGTCATTATGCCTAGTTGGTTGTCTCCGCCGCCTACTACTTGTCCTAGGAGCTCCCACAAACTCATGAGTATTGTATTGGTTACTGCTACCAATTGTAGAGGATGAAATATCAACCTCCATGTGTTCCTGATGCATCTCTTGGATCTGATGCATCTGTTGCTCCATACTCTGTGAACTCTCAGCACCTGAGCTTGTGCTTGTACTAGTCACTATACTCAATCTTTGTTGTCCTTGATCTGATTGCTCAATCCTTGGAGCTTTTGTTGGCTGCTCACTCTAATCATCTGTTGGAAAATCTCTGGACCTTCTAAATGCCTTGTCCTCCATGAACTTGACATCACGCCTAACTATAATCCTCCTAGCCCCTGGAATAAATATCCGATATTTCTTTGAGGTTTCACTATACCCCACAAAGTACCCTCTCTCCGCAGTCTGATCTAACTTAGAACATGTAGCACCTGGAATGTGACAATATGCCAAACTCCCAAATATCCTAAAGTGGCTAACATTTGACTTCTTCCTTGAGAATGCCTCCTCTGGTGTCATCTTGCCCAATACCTTATGTGGAACCCTATTCTGTATATATACTGTTGTACTGGATACCTCTACCCATAAGTAACGTGGCATATCTTGGTCATACAACATAGCCCTTACCGCCTCTGATATAAACTGATTCTTCCTTTCAGCAACCCCATTCTGCTGTGGGTTGTAAGGAACAGTCCACTCTCTCTTGATTCCTTCTCTGGTACAGAACTCCTGGAACTCTTTCCCTTTGTACTCACCTCCATTGTTTGATCGAAGAACCTTTATCTTCCTTCCCGTCGAATTCTCCACAAGAGCTTTGAACTCTTGGAAGTGACTGAAAACCTCATCCTTGGTCTTCAAGAATTATATCTAGGTCTTCCTAGAAAAATCATCAATAAAAGTAACAAAGTACTCGTATCCTCTGAGAGACTTCGTCGACATTGGTCCACATATATTTGAATGTATTAGAATTAGAACACCCTTGGATCTGGTGTCACTCCTTGGAAAAGTTGCTTTCACAAACTTCCCCAACACACATCCCTTACACACATCATCAAGCTTTGTGCTCACCTCTGGAACACCTGTCACTATCTCACGAAGCAATTTAAGTGCTCCATGATGTATATGGCCCATCCTCCTATGCCATAACTCTGGTTGATCTCTAGAATTACCACTGCTCATCAGTGCCTTATGAGTATCAAACTACAACCTGTAAAGTCAGTTGCTCCTAACTCCAATAGCTATGGGTGATTTCCAATCCTTGTGCTTGATTAACACATTTTCCCCTCTAAAGAGTACATTGTAGCCTTTATCCTGAAGGACAGATACACAAATCAGATTCATACCCAAGCCTGGAACATGCAACACATCATGAATGGGAATCGACTTCCCATTCTCCCTCTAAAATAGAACAGTCCCTTTCCCAACTGGATTTAGTTTGGACATGTTCCCCACACAAATTTGTATTTCGATGTCCTCCTCCTTATAATTGGAGAAGTGTTCTCTAACTCTTGTCATATGAAATGATGCCCCACTATCTATATACCAAACACCCTGTGAGGTTGAGCTAACCATACAAACTATGAGTGCAAACTCATCTTCCATTCTGCTAGAGAGCTCATCTGCACTTGCTGAAGTTGTCATCTGCTTCTTTCCTTCCTTCCTTTGTGGGCAATTGTTGACATAGTGGCCAAAATCGTGACAACCATAACACTTGACTTTAGACATAGTGGCCAGTGTGTTGATGGCTTCCAGTTCATCATTAGAAAAAATTTCTTCAACATTATAATCAGAGTTGGTAAAGTGTTGAGTTCCTTTGTCCTCTTTGATTCCTTTTCCTTTTTTGGACTTTTGTTTGAATTCTTCTTTGAAGGTCTCCAAATCCTACATGAATACAATCAGATTGGGTTGCCCCTACTGCCATGAGTGCCCATACATGATTTCTCTTTGGTGGATGAGTACCATACCATCCTTGAGAAGCTTTAATAACTTTCTCTCCACAATCTCCATAGTGGCTACAACCTTCAATGCAACATTGAAGAATGTGAGTCTTTTATTTGACTCAATAGGATACCTCTAAAACCCACTATGTTTATCCTCATTTCTTGCCTTCCATATAATCCACAAGATTTCAGTTGTAAGAAGAAACGTGAATAAATGAAGTTCTTTGCTATATTTAGAATCAAAACCTAAAAGAATTTATTTCCAACTGATTTTCCTATTTGAGCCCCAAGTAACATAATCATTCCAGAACAAATTCCAAATTTTATTAGCATACAAGCATTCAAAGAATATATGAGAAACAGTTTTAGGTACTCTGGGAATTCACAAATATCGACATCTGTATTCTTTAATTTAAAAGGAACCTTTTTCAATATAACAAGCCATCTAAATTTTTTTTTTTTGCATCAATTTCATTATGCCACAAATGGGAGAATGCCTTTTTCCTGTCTTTATTTTCAAGGTTAGTCCTCTAGACTTTGTTAAGATACTTAGTGGAGTGGAAGAGGTAAGGATTTGTTTATAAATAGTCTTTGTTTTGACCTCCTACAAGGGGAGAGTACCCTTCCACTAGATGTCAATTAGCTCATCTTTCCATGTTTCCACTTGGAGACTTGGAGGCCAACCCTTCCAAGATTCTTTTAAAACATAATAGGTTTTGAAATTAGAAGAGGGTAATCCATAGACCTCTCTCAACTGGTCCCAACCAACCGATGAACCATCCTTAACAATATTGAAGAATGTTTTGATGTTGATTTGGTTCCACTTCTTTGTTGATCAGCCTTGCAACAAGGCTAGAGGATTACCATTATGTTCAAGGTTCCACCAAATAAACCTACCTGGATGAATCCAGTTGTTGTGAGGACTAGTTAGGAGAGGGCTAGTGAAACTATCCATTATAGCTTCCCAAGCCTTCCAAATGCTTCTAAAGACCAATAAACTTGTAGGCACTATTGGGTACTTGGTGATGAGGAGATCACTGAAAGGCAGTGTCTTCAAAGAAGTTTTCAATTTGGGGACAACTTGTGATGTTATTCCTTATTAGAAACTTCCAATGTTCATTTCCATCAAGGGCCTTGATGACCCACTTTGCTACTAGAGCCACACCATAAAAACGCTCTAATTTTCTTTTGGACCTCATTGACTTGATAATTATTAAAGAACCAAACTAAAGCAAAACATAGAGTGTAGGAGGATATAATCTTTTGGAAAACCTCCATCCTACGAATAAGAGACTGTATACACCTAAAAATGGTCTAGAGAATCTAATTAATTAAATATGACTTATTTGATTAATTACCCTAAATTCCTCTACTATTAAATAAATAGAAATATTTATTTATATAGTTCATCTTAAATTCTTTAATCCCTATTCTATTATTTTTGTCTTGATTAAATAAATGAATTTCACTTTGTTTTATTTAATTATCATAGTTAAATTCATCTACTTAATAAATAAATAGAAATATTTATTTATATTAGGTTCACTATTAATTCTTTTATTTTTATCATAGTATTTCCTCTTAATTAAATAAACAAATTTAAATACTTTGATTTATTTAATTATTATTATTATTATTTTCTTCTATATTTTATTCATTTATTCTATCTTGATTAAATAAACAAACTTCAAAAGTTTGTATTATTTAATTATCTTATCATATTTCCTCTTAATTAAATAAAGATATCCTAAAGTTTTTATTTAATTATCATATCCCTTTTTATTAAATAAGAAAATGTCAAATATTTGTTTTATTTAATTAAATATCTTATTTTGCTAAATTAAAATATTCAAATAAAGGGAAATTTCCTCTATTCAGTCACCAATAAAATTAGATATTTCATATCTAATTAATTCAACTGGAATTCACGGGAAAGCTTTGGAGACAAACTTGTAGGAAATCCTCTTCAATCTCCTTCCTCTGATTCTTCCTATCATTTGGCCTGATGTTTTCATGGGGAGGAACCATTCCCATGATCAGCTCAAGCTTCTCCATCTCTCACCATTCAATCTTCCAGATTGAATCCAAGCCCTTGTTGTGCTGTCTCTTTGCAAATATGTTGCCGTGAATCTATAAATACAGGCTTTCTCCATAGGAAATGGATCCCATCTTTATGCAATCTTACTCTGCAGGAAAAGCAATCAAGCATCTTAGCATTCAAGCATCATAGCATCATTAGAAGTCATATCACAACTACATATTAGTTTTATTGTAGCTTTCATTTATCAGTTTTCATGTTAGAATAGATTACAATAGATTACAATAGCATCAATATCATTTAGAAATCACCATATAGAAGTAGGTCATTGCATTTAGCATTATTCCATTCTCTAAATTGGCATTTTAACAGCCATAGTGCTTACCAAATCTGAGAGCCCTCTGTGATTTAATAAATCTTTGGAGATAGGAAACAATGAGACGCTTTCAAGTTTTTTGTAATTTAAATTAGTTAATTGTTGTTAAATCTTGATATAATGTTTCATTAAGAAGTGTTTCTAGTTTTTTTTTACTTATTTACTTATTCACATCTAAAAACACCACTCCCCCACCAACTCAATACAACATTGTTGATCAACTACAGAAAATACTAGCACAAATATGAATATTAGAACTCCTTAAACTCTCACCATCCCATAAGGAAGTTTTAGAAGAAGCTCTTGTGACCACCACGGTACCCAACAATCTGGATGTTTGCCAATTTCAAGCTATGGTGGGATTTTTGACCACGCCTCATTGTCTATCATTCTCTAAACAAGATGATGTATCACTTAATCATCCACACAATACTGCACTTCACATTGAAGTTTTAATCCACAAACATCATGTTAAATGTGCCTTAATAGATGGTGGAGTTGGTTTAAACATTTGCACTTTGAAATTGGTCTGTGCACTAGGTTATTTTGATAATGCTATTGATTCCTGAAGGAAAATGACAATAAAAGCCTATGACAAAGAAGAGAGATCCTCCAAGGGATTGATCATGTTTCCTTTTCAAGTAGGACCAATGGTGAAGAATATGGCTTACCAAGTACTAGAAAAAGACCTAACATGCAATATACTCTTGGGATGTCCATGTATACATGAAATGAAAGTAGTTCCTTCAACTTATCATTAGTATTTCAAATTCTCAGTCAATGGACAAGAGGTGACTATATCAGCTGACTACAATAATCCACAACATTGTAACACGCTTAAAGCATCTCAAGACACTTTTATGCCCCATAATAATGAAGCAAACATTTTTGGTTCATCTAGTAGTGAAAAACAATCAACCAGTGTATCTAAATGGGTTGAGAAAAGGGGTAAATCAAAAGAAACAAGTGGTGTTGATTCTACTTTGGCAGACAATAAGGGTCCTCTAAATTCTCTATCACAACAATTTCAAGAAAAGATTGAGTTAACCAACAAAGGCATGGGACAATATTCCATTGGGCAATCACTATGTCTTTCACAGTTGCTGCCATCCCCAAGGTCATATAGACAACCAACATCAATAACACCACAACCATCACAAACTACCACAGTTCTATATGAAAGATTTTTCAAAGTTGGTACTCTAAAAGATGAATCAGAAGACAAGGCCATTCTCAATTGTCTATACAAAGATGAAGAAGCCTCAATATCAACAAACATCAGCATAAAGACGGATCAGTATGGGAAAGAAAAAGCTATCCTAGAGAAAATGGGGTATGAGGGACAAGGACCTATTGGAAAAAGAAAGGAAGGCATCATAGAACCCATCCAACCTCTCACACTTTAGTTGAAGGAAAAAACAAGACTAGGTTATACAGGGGAATCAAAAGAAGAAATGACTCAAAAAACTGTTGAGAGAATCCTTCAAATGAGAGATAGTTCAGAAACAAATTCCAATGAGTATGAATGAGATCTTTACTTTGATGTACCATACACAAACATCCAAATTGATGTCATAAAGGAGTATGTACCCACACACAAGGAGGGACAAAGCTCGGGGACTAGACCACTTGTATTTGAATCACAAAATATTGATGACTCAAGTGAGGATGGATAGACATCGAGTGAGCTACATGATTTGGAGGAAAGTAATATCATAGACCTTGACATCCCTAATGACAACCTTGACACCATAACTGTTCGAACCCTTAATGTTGTTGACCAAATCCAATATGATGACTTTTTTCCCTTAATACATCCTGAACTTATCGACTGGGAACCCACTTAACCTATTAATGTACCCATCTTTGTGAATGATGACACTATTGTAAACTTCCTTTGTTATGATGAACCTAACACAAGTTCTAATCATAAATCTCATAACAGCACGGTTAGACAGGAGGGTGTCAAATCTTCCAGTTGCAAAATTGAAAACAAGAATAATGGATCTAATGGTGAAAACCATTCTATGGTAGCATTAGATCTCAAAAAAGTAAAAATAAAGAACACATCGAATGGTGAAAACCTCTCTAAGGCACTGAAAGATGGGAGATTTGACACCCTTCCGAAGCATTATCATGAGAGGTCATCAGTACTGATGGAGCCTACACAGTCTATTAACATTGGCACAACAGAAAAGCAAAGATTTTGCATCTCATAGCATCGACATGACTAAATAAGAAAGACCTAAATTTATCAAGTTCTTTGAAGAAAGAAGCGTTAACTTTGCATGGTCATACTCTAATATTCCAGGTTTAGATCCAAATCTTTTAATGTATCATTTATCTCTACCTACTGGAATTAAACCTGCAAAACAAAAACTAAGGAAGATGCATCCACATATCGCCTTGATGGTAAAGGCTAAGCTGAAGAATTTTTTAGATGCAGGATTCATCAGGTCTATCGATTATGTTGAATGGATATCAAATATTGTCTTTATATCAAAACCAAACAATAGCATTAGAATATGTACATATTTCAGAGATTTGAATAAGGCATGTCCCAAGGATGATTTCCCCTTACCTAACATCAATATCATTGTGGATTTAACAATAGGACATGCCATGTTATCAATAATGGATGGTTTCTCTCGCTACAACCAAATCAAGATAGCACCAAATGATCAAGAGAAAACCGCATTCACATTTCCATGGGGAACATTTTGCTGGAACATCATGCTCTTTGGTTTGAAGAATGCAGGTGCAACATATCAACGTACAATGACTACAATCTTCCATGATATGATGCATACATTTATGGAGGATTACGTTTATGATATATTAGCAAAGTCATATTCCAAAGGACATCTAGATATCCTAGGAAAAATATTTGCAAGGATAGAGAAGTTCAATGTCTGACTAAATCCTAAGAAATGTGTCTTTGGGGTTACATCAGCAAAACTCCTAGGATACATAGTGTCAAAGAAGGGTATCAAAGTAGATCCCGCAAAGGTTAGAGCAATAATGGAAATGTAGCTGCCAAAGAATATCAATCAACTAAGGTCTTTACAAGGTAGGCTACAATCAATTAGGAGATTTATCTCCCACGTAGCAGATAAAAGTCATCCATTTAATCACTTGTTGCATAAAAATGTCTTGTTCAAATGGGATCAAGGGTGTGAAATGACCTTCAACCAAATAAAATAATATTTGATGTTTCCACCTATTCTCATGCCACCTACAAAAGGTGGACCTTTACTATTATACATTGCAACAACAAACATTTCTTTAGGAGCACTGTTGGCACATGAAGATTATGAAGGAAGGGAACAAGCCATTTACTACATCAGCAGGACTCTGAATGGCTATGATATAAATTACACCTTCATTAAGAAATATCGTTTGGCAGTGGTATTTGCTACCCAACAGTTGTGGAATTACATGTTGACTCACACAGTCAGGATCATAGAAAAGATTGACCCGTTAAAATATCTACTCAACAAAGTTGCTTTAATAGGAAGACTAGACAAGTGGGTCATGCTTTTAAGTGAATTTTATATCCAGCATGTGGAAAGGAGAGCCATAAAAGGTCAAGTGATTTTCTAACAATTATTTGAAGCTCCATTAACTGATGATCATCCTATGACAATGGAGTTTCCTGATGCATACATTCTTATTGTAACAACACAACAATGGAGGCTTTATTTTGATGGGTCATACGCACAAAGAGGATCTGGAATGGGAATATTGTTTGTTACACCTCAAGGACACACCATCCCAAGGTCTTATAGACTCATGTTTCCATGTACCAATAATGTAGCTGAGTATGAGGCACTAATCATTAGCGTCAAGGTAGTAATTGAATGGAAGGTAACAGAGCTACAAGTATATGGAGATTCTAAATGGTACTCTTCTCTGGTGTCTAGAACATAATGAATCTGACATAGCCTTATGTGAGGTTCATGAAGGTATTTGTGGAACTCGTTCAAGTGGGATAACTCTAGCAAAGAAACTCATTCCTCTGGGATATTACTGGCCGAACATGGAGAAGGAATCTTATCAGTTTGTTAAGAAATGTCATAAGTGTCAGATCCATAGTAATCTAATCCATGCACCAGCTCAAGAATTACACCCATTCACATCAACATGGCCCTTTTGTTAGTGGGGACTAGATCTGGTAGGAAAGATAAACCCATCTTCATCCAATGGGCACAAATTCATAATCATAACAACAAAATACTTTACTAAATAGATAGAAGTGGTTCTGCTAACAACAATCACTAGAAAGGAGATCTCATCTTTTATACTAAACTACATAATCTATCGGTATGACATACCTCAGTCCATTATCACTGATAATGGACGACCATTTAAGAACTAGGACATCAAGGATTTGTGTGAAAAATTTCATATCCAACATCATTTCTGAACACCGTACTATCATTAGGGAAATGGCTAGGTAGAGGCCTCCAACAAGACAATTCTGAAAATACTCAAGAAAATGGTCAATGATGTTGGACATGATTGGCTTGTTTAGCTCAATCTTGCATTATGGGCCTACAGAACCAACATCAGAACACCGATAGGATCTACACCATATGCCTTAGTATATGGATCAGAGGCCATTCTACCCATTGAGGTGGAGATTCCATCACTCTATGTGTCATTAAAAGGAATTATTTCAGATGAAGATTATAGAATATTTAGGCCTCAAAAACTAAAACTGTTGGATGAACGTCATCAACAAGCTGTCAATCATCTAACGACATATCAACAGAGAATGTCCAAGAGCTACAATCACAGGGTAAATCCTAGAGTCTTTCAGGTTGGTGACTTGGTCCTAAAGGAAAACCCTAGGAATCAATAGGATAAAGAAAAGAAAGGGAAGTTTGAACCTAACTGGCTAGGTCCCTTTGTCATCATATCAGTCTATGGATCAGGAGCCTATCAACTATCAATACATGAAGGGGATTTATTTGATGAACCTATCAACAACATCCATCTCAGAAAATTCTACACCCGAATCACCTAGTGCATGGTTCAAAGTCCTAAAAAGGATTGCTTGGATGAAAACCTAGAAAACAAGTGTCTCGGTGATAGAAAAATACAAAAAAAATCATAAAATATGAAAACATGCAATAAAAACATGTAGCGAAAACCTGGAAACAGGCGCTATTTATGATTTAACCAGCTTTTCCATCTATTGGATGGATGTCATAGTCATTACTTTCACTGTCACTTTACATCCATTATCGTATCATTGCAAGTGGTCATGTCTCACCTTAGCTTGGGGGCAATAAACATCAAGCTTAACAAAATGGAAAAATAGCAGTATGACAAACACAACAAAACCAATGATCGAAACACAACCCAACAAGGAACTTTAATCATTATTGGAAGCACATTGTACATCTGGGTAAGTGCACCAAGATGGTTCCCAAAAAGGGGACTTAAGTGGATAGCTTTTTTCTAAGATCAGGAAATACTGACCTTGGACGTGAAATTGAGGATACTTAGACTCAAAATTTTGAGATGGAACAAAAAGAAGGATTCAAGTGCTCTGAGTCTACTTTCTAAACTACTAATTTATTTTGAAAAATGGTTGAGATTAAGGGGTTCAAACAAAGGACATACACAAATTGGTGTTGTTTTTGTCAGAAAAACATAACATAGCAACTCTTGGACGACCCTCGTACGGTGAATTTTTTTTTAGTATTTTTAAAATCGCAATGGTCAGAAGTTAGCTAACAGTATGTAGTTGATGCATTATTTTTCTAATAATTTTTTAATGAATATTTTATTTTTTACTAATTTGCAAAGTGGACATACCCTGAAAATAGAATTTTGTTAATGCTACCCCTACAAAAATTTTGGAAACTAATTTATTTGTTTTTTTTTTAATTTTTTAATTTTGTAGAATGGAGTCTCGTTTCTAAAAATGTAATTTATTTGAAAAATTGATGAACGGTTAATTTATAATGAAAAAAATACCAAACACTGCTTTTTGGCAAAAAAAGACATACAGATAAAATAAATTACATCGTTGGATAGCTAAGAGATAACCCAACATTATCCATGTGCTCGATTTTTTTGATATTGAACCACGTGCAATCCTGACAGTGAGCACGAACTTGATTATGAGAAATATGGTGGACTTTTTAAAAACACATCTCTGGTTGTTGGGAATGCCCTCCAAGCCTTTGGGTTGGTATTCGAAGGCAAATACCAAGCCTAAGGCTGAGGAATTCGCAAAGAAAGATATAACGCGAGCGCGTTATAACACGCTCATGTTATATCTCACTCTTGACATGGTTTTTGCTTCTGTGGGGAACATGTCTACTAGCACATAACGCGAGCGCGTTACAACACACTCACGTTACAACGCACTCGCGTTACAACGCACTCGCGTTACAACGTACTCGCGTTACAACGCACTCACGTTATGTCTTACTTTATGTTAAATGCCAATATATTAATGTATGCTGATATATTTTTATGTACATGTATGTCATGTATGTATGTATGCTTGTATGGATGTAAGATTATATGTACATCTGTATTATGCTTGTATGTATGCATTTATGTATGTCTTTAGACGAAGGGAGAATTTAGAGAGAGTCTAGAGAGATGGAGAGGGGGTTGAAGTGAGATTTTAAGAGAGAGGGAGTGGGAGAGAAGGGGTTGGATTGAGGGGGGCTTAGCTAGGTAGGGTGGGAGGGATAGAGGGAGGGAGAGAGAGAGGGGGGTGGGAGAGAGAAAATTGAGGGAGAGGGAGAGAGAGAGGGGGGTGGGAGAGAGAGAATTGAGGGAGAGGGAGAGAGAGAGGGGGGAGAGAGAGATACAAAGAGAAAGAGAGAGTTATGTAGGTAGGGTACAAAAGGGAGAGACTTGAGAGTGTGAGGGGGGTGAGAGGGAGAGACTTGAGAGATAGGTAGTGAGAGGGAGTGAGAGAGAGATGGAGTGTGAGAGAGAGGGAGTGTGAGAGAGATGGAGTGTGAGAGAGAGCGAGTGTGAGTGAGAGAATTGAGAGAGGGAGAGGGTGTGAGAGGTAGTGACCTGATAGAGGTAGAGAAAGAGGGGGGTGGAGTGAGAGGGACTTATCTAGGTAGGGTTGGAGGGATAGATAGAGAGAGGGGAGGTATAGAGGGAGGAAGTCTTTAGATGAAGGGAGAATTTAGAGAGAGTCTAGAGAGATGGAGAGGGGGTGTAAGTGAGAGTTTAAGAGAGAGGGAGTGGGAGAGAAGGGGTTGGATTGAGGGGGGCTTAGCTAGGTAGGGTGGGAGGGAGGGAGGGAGGGAGAGAGAGAGAGGGGGGTGGGAGAGAGATAA
>CM021102.1:334208960-334240718 GCA_007115665.2 Sequoiadendron giganteum
AGGGATTAAGAGGGTATAGGGGTTGAGGGATTAGGGTTTAAGGGTTGAGGGTTGAGGGTTGAGGGATTAAGAGGGTATATGGGTTGAGGGATTAGGGTTTAATGGTTGAGGGTTGAGTGTTGAAGGATTAAGAGGTATAGGGATTGAGGGATTAGGGTTTAAGGGTTGATGTTGAGGGTTGAGGGATTAAGGGGGAATAGGGGTTCATGGATTAGGGTTGAAGGGTTGAGGGTTGAGGCTGAGGGATTAAGAGGGTATAGGGGTTGAGGGATTAGGGTTTAAGGGTTGAGGGTTGAGGGTTGAGGGATTAAGAGGGTATATGGGTTGAGGGATTAGGGTTTAAGGGTTGAGGGTTGAGGGTTGAGGGTTGACAGATTAAGAGGGTATAGGGGTTGAGGGATTAGGGTTTTAGGGCTGAGGGTTGACAAATTAATAGGGTATAGGGGTTGAGGGATTAGGGTTTAAGGGTTGAGGGATTAGGGTTTGAGGTTTGAGGGACTAAGAGGGTATATGGGTTCAGGGATTAGGGTTTAAGGGTTTAAGGTGTAGGGATTAAGAGGGTATAGGCATTGAGGGATTAGGGTTTAAGGGTTGGGGGTTGAGAGATTAAGAGGGTATAGGGATTGAGGCATTAGGGTTTAAGGGTTGAGGGTTGAGGGATTAGGGTTTGAGGGTTGAGGGATTAAGAGGGTTTAGGGGTTGAGTGATTAGGGTTTAAGGGTTGAGGGTTGAGGGTTCAAAGATTAAGAGGGTATAGGGGTAGAGGGATTAAGGTTGAATGGTTGAGGGTTGAGGGATTAGGGTTTTAGGGTTGAGGGTTGAGGGTTGAGGGATTAGGGTTTAAGGGTTGAGGGTTGAGGGTTGTGGGATTAAGAGGGTATAGGGGTTGAGGGATTAGGGTTTAAGGGTTGATGGATTAGGGTTTGAGGGTTGAGGGTTGAGGGTTGAGGGTTTAGGGTTTCTCCCACTCTCCCCCTCTCTCCCTCCCACTCTCTCTTTCTCCCACTCTCCCCTTCTGCCACTCTCCCCCACTCTCTCCCACTCTATCTTTCTCCCACTCTCACCCTCTCTCCCTCCCTCTCAATCTCCCACTCTCTACCACTCTCCTCTTCTCCCCTTCTCCCACTTTCTCTTTCTCCCACTCTTCCCCTCTCTCCCTCCCTCTCTATCTCCCACTCTCCCCCTCTCTCCCTTCCACTCTCTCTTTCTCCCATTCTCCCCCACTCTCTCCCACTCTATCTTTCTCCCACTCTCACCATCTCTCCTCTCTCTGCCTCCCACTCTACTTCCCACTCTCCCACCTCCCCTCTCTCCCTCCCTCTCTCCTCCTCTCCCTCTCTCCCATCCCACTCTATCTCCCACTCTCCCTCTCTCCCTCCCACTCTCTCTTTCTCCCACTCTCCCCTTCTCCCTCCCTCTCTCTCTCCCACTCTCCCCCTCTCTCCTTCCCACTCTCTCTTTCTCCCACACTCAAAAATATACTAAGAAAACCAAATTTCACATAATGCGCTCATGTTATAACGCGAGCACTTTTTTTACTCCACTAAAACGGTAAAAAACTCTATATACCCATGATTTGAAGACCCACAGTCTGCATATTTCCCTGGTTCTGTGTGTGTTCCGATAAAAATGTATCTTTTTGATGATGTTGTGAAGTGTGCAAGCATATTTTTCACATTCCATCACCTTTTCCATGATCTTTTTACCACCTTTGCATGAAATAGTAGAGTTTCCACGTTGAAAGACATATAATATCAATTGAAGTTTGAATTCCATTGAAAACTAATATACAATTGAACTGTGGAAGGGAACAAGATTTTGAATAAGTCAAATTGTTGTGGAGTTTGAAGAAAGAAGAAGCTAAGGCTATGTAATTGGGTTGAACTCCTCCATTTGAAAGTATGGTTTTTAAGGTATGTGAAGTTCTTACACATTTTATTTCATTCTATTATGGCTTGCTTTCATTTTTGTTTGTCATTATAACCTTAGGTTGTCAATGCACATTTTCAATTACCATTATATACACAATTATATACACTTGCCAATTACCATTTTAATCTTGATGTAGAGCATCTACCAGGATCCACAAATCATCAAGGGTACTTCTAACCCTAACTTAAATTGAAGAAGATCAACAAAAAAACTCAATCATCTTTTCATCAAAACATTAGAACTTGGTTTCAACTCTTTTTCAGACTCAAAAAAATAGATTAACCATCAGAAAATTGATTGTACCATAGCATAAAGCTGATTAGAAACTCAGAACCATTCACGAAAGTTCATCCTTTAAGACAAATCCAAGCCTCTCCCATTCCTCTGAAGGGTCCAAACACCTTCCAATACCTCTACACAAACTAATGCAGTACAAAGGAAGAAATCAACACCTTTCTTGACACACTTATTCAACTATATTTAACTTCACAAAACATTTGATTCGTATACTCAAATTAGCATTAAGAGTTCCCAATTCCTTAAGGACCTTCAAAACACCTTGAAAATCTTGAAAATAACTGATTACAATCAACTAGGTTCCACAAAACATCAACCAATGATTATGTCATTCACAAGTTGTCTTAAATATTCCACAATGGCACCATTGTTTACAAACACAAACTATAATTCTTAATGCACAACCAAACCATTATTTGCTTAATAAATCTTTGTTTGAGTTAGTACAACAAAAATGAAACCTTTCAAAAGTCTTCCCTTACACACAAACTTAGTTCCTTTGTTCACTATCCACATTACTAGTAGCCAAGCATCTGCAAACTGTCGCATGTATCTCCCAAACCATGCACAAACTTCAAACTGTGATACTCATTTTTGATGCAGAGTCAGAGGACCCAAAACCATTGAAGATGTCAACTTTCCTTCAAGAGGCATCTAAGAAGATTAAAAAGGTGTAATGGACCAATCCCAACACTCCTCCAAGATGGACAACAAACAAAAACATTATTTTCCACATTTCACCCTTGGAATCTAGTTACTGTGCAAAACCAGTTTTGGGCCCTTAACTCCAAAACTTTCCAAAACACCAGGAAAATAAAAGAATGATTGTAGCACCAATTTTAGAGTTGTAAGACATACCTTAACCCATCACATGACTCCTTTGGGAGAACTTCAAGAAAACTGACCTTTTCACTATTTTAGGCCTCCAAGTAGGCCAATTTTACAAAGGAACTAACCTTAGATCTTCACACCAGACTTCCAAACCCAAAAATAGTTTTAATTAGGTCTCAAAACAAGATAATTTCTAGGTCTTAGGACCTTACCTGCTCAACTAGGCTTCCAATACAAAAACCCCCATTTTTTAATGCAAAGAGGGAGGGTTTATAGAAACTCCTATACTCGGGCCTTCCCAAACCATTCCAAAGCATCAAAAATCTTCAAAATAACTTGAACAAGGTCAAAAATTCATTACATAGACCACTCCTTCAACACTTTTTCAAAATCACTCCTTGGTTCCTCAAATTCTCATGGAAAAGTTCTTGTTTGAGCTAAGAACCCCATCCTATTGTCATTAGTTTCATTCCAAGGCATGTTCAACAATAAAAGACCCTAATCTAACAATATACATTCCATCCCACCAAGAAACAAGTCATAACAATAGGTGGGATGGTCATTTCATAATTAAATCCTACTCAAACCCTTGACTGGCTTGAAATGAGCAGTTTCAAAAAATTGTCAATTGCTCCCTTCAAACGTAATGATAAGCCCTCAGAACTGATGCATTATAGAGTTAAGACATGTTACTACAATATTATATTACTTTTCTATCAAGGGGAGGCTGTATAGATGTGTACAAGTGCACAAAAGTGCAAAAAAACTAGTGAATTTCTGCAAAAAAGCATTTTTTTTATAAAAAACATGGATTTCAAAATGAACAAAAATCCTCCCTTCGAGCCAATGGAGGTTGTTTAAACATTTTTCAATGACAACCAACTCCCCCCAATTCCTATAACTAAAAAAAAACCACCTTTGAAAGCTCATATAACTGGTACATGGAAAATGTCTTTAATGACCCTCTTACAACATGAAGATGCCCAAAATTGAATCAAATTTCAAAATGGAAGCATAGATTGTCAAGGTGCTCCTACACCACAAAATTATCAAACACTCACAATTCCATTACACTCATTAGTTTTCAGAATCACCATCATGGTTATTCACTTTTAGTTAGGAATGTGCTCTGGCCAGCCTAGTGCTTCCATAATTTGTACACATTTGTCTACATGCTAGGTTAACTTTTGTACAGGATGATTGTAAGTATTATTTAAATGAAGCCTTCAATAACAGATATTTTTCAATTAACTTCAATGGATACATTTCTCAGGAACTAATATTCATCTCATTACCATGGTACAGATAAAATTATCCGCCATGCCGAAGAAAAAGACAAAGAGGAAACTAACAGACGAAGAGAAGGAAACCTTGAAAGAAAAGGAGACAGTTCGGGTGGTGACATATTGTGAAAAGAAGAAATTGGAAACGATTGATGAAAACAACCCGATTGTAGAGGAACCTCAACCATCAAAAAGAGAACAGGAATTGGTAGCACAATAGGCACGAATGCGAAAGCATCGTCGTAAGATAGATTCAAATACCGTAGTGGGAGACACACCCTCTACAACAAGTGAATATGAAGGGACACCATTAAGCACAAGCGAATATGGAGGGACACCATCTAGCACAAGTGGTTATGAATGGACACCATCTACTACAAGTGAATATGGAGGGACACCATGTACCACAAGTGAATATTCTTGGACACCATCCAACACATCTCAAGTTGACAGTACATAATCACTCAGAATTGATGAAGAAGGTATGCCATCATCCCCATTTGAACCTCAAGGTATGTCTTCTTCTCCACCCTTGATTGAAGGTACGCAATCTATCCCACCTTAATTAAATATTGATGAAATTCCTAATGTTGAGATGTATGTACCTAGGAGAACACCACCTAGAATTTTGCATAGAAAGCCAAAGTATTTGATTAATATTGATGATGAAATTTTGCAGAACATGGAAGTTAAGATTTCAAGACGCACTTGTAGAATATATGCTGATAAGATTTGGGAACAATTCTTTGAAAGGCTAAATGAGACTGCAAGATGTCAACTATTTGTTAAAATGATGCGGGGTGTAAAGTATAGGAACATCATGAAGACTCTTGGGTTGAGAACATCGAATGCATCGAGTGGAGACACTATTGTGAAGAATCTAATGGATGCTTATGAGAGTGTGGGTAAGACCTCTTGCTCAAAGGATAGTAATGTCACCTGACGTGTCATTACATAGACTTTGGTAAGTTGTCAAACAAAGAGAGCTCGTCTAATTAAAAAGACTAGTGAACAAATGGGAATTAGTAGAAAAACTTTATCAAGAGCCATTCAAAGGCGACAAAGAATTGAGGGCAATGATACAAATGAATTATGGGCATTCTCGAGGAGATTGTCATGAAAAGATAAAGAAGTTTTCCAAGCCTTGAGAACAATAATTGAAGAGTATTGGAAGAATAACACAAGGCCATCTCCGAATCAAAGGGATGTGGTAAGAAGAAGAATCGGTAGTCGGAATTGTGAGCCACATCCAAAGCATTTTTTGGATATGACTCAAACCCAATTTTTTCGGAAATTTGAAAATGATTATCCTCAAATTAGTATTTCTCAAAGATTTATTGAAATGCTTAAACCTTTTTATGACAAGATAAATCACACATGCACTACTTATTGTTGTAGACTACATATTGAGTTTTCTAACCATTATGATGTTTATCGTTCTATATGTTTAGATTTACATACTAACGTGTTTTGCAGGATTGTGGCATAGAAGCCCCACCAAAATCTTCAAGAGAGTTCTTATCAAAAAAATTATGTGAAATAGAGGATGGCCAGATATTCTATAGGACAACATGCTTGGATGGTTCATGTGAGTGTTGCGGTGGCTTCCAGCGTATGTCAGTATGTCAACATATGGAAAGCACAAATGAGGTGGGACAAAAACTAGTAGAGTTCGGGAAGTATAAAATAGTGGCATATGCTACAAAAGATGGGTCTCAAGCAAAAAGGTGTGATTTGGTTATTGAGAAGATTCCAGTGTACCAATTTATGACCACATTTCGTGACAGTATACTGTCTGAGTATGCAATGCATACCCATATAGCCCGATTGTTGGACACATAGTTCAAGCTATGGAAGGACACCTTTCCAATTGGAAGCATAGTATCCATGGTTGAATTTGCAAAGAAATACACTCTACAACCACAACATGAGGTGCATTCACAGTATTACAACTCCACACAAGTTTCGATATTTGTGCACATAGCATTCATTCACACATCTGATAGTATAGATGAGCAAAGGAAGGTATTGAGGGAGTACGACTTTTACATTAGTGATTATCGCACACATTCTCTAGAGTTCGTGCAAGGTTGCTTCCAGATGTTCTACAGTGGTTTGGCTCAGAGGGGCATAGAATAAGATCAACATATAATATGGTCTGATAACTGTGCAACTTAGTTCAAGAACTCGCGCATGTTCTATTGGTTGTGCAGGATGCATGTCATTACAGGTGTTCAACATATGTGGAACTTTTGTGAGGCTAGACATGGAAAGGGAGAGCATGATGGTGCAGGAGCATGCATGAAAATAGCATTAGCATGAGAAGAGTTGAAGTATAAAGACAGTGCAAAGTTGAAAGATGCAAAATCAATCGTCGAGTGGTGTAATGCTTTGATGGGTCCAGGTAATGAAGGTACATCTTTAGTTCATAGATTTTTTTGGTTGATGGATGATACTAACATTGCACCATATGAAGATTGTTGTACACTAACATGATTGAGTGAGGTACACTCTTTCCTTAGCTCAAATTCAGGTTCATGGAGTATCGATACATGAAAGATGGCATGCTTTTGTTTTCTTCATGTACAATGCAAGCCTGGAATGATTGTGAGGTAGGGGAGTGGGTTGAAAAATGGTTCACAAGTTATCTTAGCCCACTTCACATGTATCACCCTCTGACAGCATTGGAATTGACACAAATGGAATCATCAGTCAACTTTGATCACGTATTAGATCTAGTTCAACCAGGTGATATATCTACTTTCCTAGTTGTTGAAATTCCATATCGTTATCTTACTTTGTACTGTATTCGTAATGTTGACAAATTTCAAGAGATTTTTTGCACATATCAATGCAGGGCATGTTTATGCAGTTATTGTAGATGAAGACAATCAAGAGGGAACGAACTATTACTTGTGTCGTTGTGTTGAGACCAAAAAAAATTGGAGGCCCTAGTTATAGATGGAGAAAACATCGAATACCCTACAGGCTTAGAAGGCACCCACATTCAAGTGTTAAACATTGGCTATTTCAGGACTTTGACATGCATCATAAGATTCTTCATTACTCGAACCTTGTTATGGCATCGAATGTTCATTTGACAAAATATGGGGTAGACCTTTGAACAAGACATTATGGAAGGTCCGTGAGTCTGACCATGAGGCAATACTTGACACAATAAAGAGTAGAGCAGACTCAGATGGTTCATTGGATTAATTTGTAAGTATATGCACATTGGTTCTTATTAATTTATACTTGTATGCACATTAATTTGTTTTATGCCAATACTATCATCTTATTTTACAGTGATTGGTGTCCCCTTGCAAAAAAAGTAGATATATGAGCCATCCAAGAGAATGTCAGCCAGAAAAGCAATGCAACATCCTTATTTTGATGCCTGCATGCAACATCTGTAAGTGCCTTCCATCTATTTTTATTTCATTTCCATTTTGGATGGTCTTTCTTTTTCTCTTTTAATTTGCGTATTTGTAACTAAATTACTAAAAATTGATTGATCTTTCGTTGCAGAAAATGCTGATTTAAGAGACATCAAACAGAATCTAAGCCAAAAAATCAATGCAACATACTTATTTTGATGATTTTAACAAATCTCAATTTTGATTTCAAGCCATTATAAGAGAGCATGTGAAGCTTAGCAAGGGAATCTCAAGTTACTCATTTGAATTTAACCTCATAATGAGCACCTATGATGTAGACATTTAAAGAGAATCTTGAATGTACGAGTGACATTGCAAAAGATCTGAGAGAACAAAGTGCGAGAGGAATTGTAATAAGATTTAATTAAATAATGAGATATACTCAAATATTGTAAGGTTGGAGTTCATGTTTGGTGTAGTAGCACCTTGTTCTATAAATGCCTTGAGTAGGAAAATTTACAAACTTTGGATTTTGAAATGTAAACAATGTGAAAAAGGTCATGTAAACAATTTGTACACATTTTTTTGCAACTCATGTGACCAAGCGAATTGTTCCAACACGTCCGAATAGGTATTTTTATGCTAGGCATGGTCCTCTTTTGCACCAAAATATGTAGAATCGCTCTAAGCTATGTTCCACCAGATCGATCCCTTAAGGGTCCAAAGTGCAAAATGATTACAAACTTCATCATGCTATTACTCAGATATTGTGACACTTAGAAACTTCTCGTCTGATCTTATAGAATGGCGTTGGGCCCCTCTAAAAAAACCTCTCTCGGTTTTGGCTATCTTGGAGTGATTTTCTTGTGGCGGCTGATTTTCACTTGATGGAAAAAGCATCAAATTCAAGCAGTGCAAAGTTGCAAAGTGGTGCAACTTTCATTCTGAAACTTGTGTGACCAAGTGGACTATTCCAACATGTCCAAATATGTATTTTTATGCTAGGCATGGTCCTCTTTCACACCAAAACACGTGGAATCGCTCTGAGCTATGTTCCACCGGATCGATCCCTGAAGGGTCCAAAGTGCAGAATGGCTGCAAACTTCAGCATGCTATTACTTGGATACCATTACATTTAGAAACTTCTCATCTAATCCTCTAGGAATGTGTTGGTCCCCTCTAGAAAAACCTCTCTCGGTTTTGGCTATCTTGGAGTGGTTTTCTCGTGGTGGCGGATTTTCACCTGATGGAAAAAGTGTCAAATTCAAGCTGTGCAAAGTTGCAAAGTGGTGCAACTTTCGCTTTGCAACTCGTATGACCAAACTAAATATTCCAACACATCTGAATAGGTAATTTTATGCTAGGAATGGTCTTGTTTCATACCGAAACACGTGGAATCACGCCAAGCTACGTTCCACCGGATCGATCCCTTAAGGGTCCAAAGTGCAAAATGGCTGCAAACTTCAGCATTCTATTTCTCTGATACCGTGACACTTAGAAAATTTTCATTTGATCTTATAGGATCATGTTGAGACCCTCTACAAAAACCTCTCAAGGTTTTGGCTATCTCAGAGTGGTTTTCCCGTGGTGGCAGATTTTCACTTGATGGAAAAAGCATCAAATGCAAGCAGTGCAAAGTTGCAAAGTGGTGCAACTTCTATTCTGCAATGTGTGTGACCAAGCAGACTGTTCCAACACATCCGAATAGGTATTTTTACACTAGACATGGTCCTCTTTCAAACCAAAACACATGGAATCGCTCCGAACTATGTTCCACCGAATCGATCCCTTAAGGGTCCAAAGTGCAAAATGGCTGAAAAATTCAACATGCTATTACTTGGATATCATGACACATAGAAACTTCTTGTCTAATCCTACAGAAAGGAATTGGGCGGCGGATTTTCACTTGATGGAAAAAGTGTCAAATTCAAGCTGTGCAAAGTTGCAAAGTGGTGCAACTTTCGCTCTGCAACTCGTGTGACCAAGCCGGCTATTCCAACACATTTGAATATGTATGTTTATGCTAGGCATCATCCTCTTTCATACCGAAACATGTGGAATCGCTCCGAGCTATGTTCCACTAGATTGATCCCTTAAGGGTCGAAAGTGCAAAATGGTTGCAAACTTCAGCATGTTATTACTTAGATATCGTGATGCTTAGAAACTTCTCGTCTAATCCTATAGGATTGCATTGAGCTTGTCTACAAAAACCTCTCTCGGTTTTGGCTATCTTGGAGTGCTTTTCCAGTGGTGGCGGATTTTCACTTGATGGAAAAAACATCAAATGCAAGCAGTGCAAAGTGGTGCAACTTTCATTCTGCAACTTGTGTGACCAAGTGGACTGTTCCAAAACATCCAAATAGGTATGTTTATGCTAGGCATGGTCCTCTTTTGCATCAAAACACGTTGAATCGCTTTGAGCTATGTTCCACCGGATCGATCCCTTAAGTTGGAGGAGTCTAAAGTTGCAAATTTGTAAGTTGCTTAAAGCAACAAATTTGAAATGATATTGAATGGCCTAGTTAGCATTCATTGCATTAGGTGATGCTCACAGAGGTGAGGCACTAGGCCTTCCCGGGAGGTCACCCATTCTAGTATACTCCAACTCAAGCGCTTAACCACGAAGTTTTTTCCCCAAGGTTAAGCCCACTTAGCTTACAACCCCATTTGCAAAACCTTCAGCAAGTGTTGTGCCTTATGAAACATTCATTATAGAGCCCCTTTAGCTCATCAATTGATAAGTAGGAGGTATTTTCTACAATGTGTCAAATTGTGATATTGCTATAAGGATTCCATTGAGCAGTCATTTGTAGTATTAGATATAGCTCTAGCTTCTACAGTATTGCACATGATTGCAGACAGTTTCAAAGATCTAGATGACATCAATAGTTCACATTACTCAAGAAGGATGAACATCTTAGAGACATTTGCGGAAATCAGGACAAGTAACCTTCTTGTGGACTTAGGGTTGCAATATTTGATCTACAACATGTTCCACCATTTCTTCAGTAGGATCAAGAACACACATGTAATGAAGGTGTGTTTGTAGCCATGAAAGATTATGGTTCGAACTATCCAGAAGAGTGATGTTTTATCTTGACCAACCATATCTATACCATGGTTTGTTTGGAAACAAGGATGGGTTCTCTCTTCATCGACATATACATTATTCCTCGATGTGTTCACACCAATGTTACAAGACTAGGACTCGCCTCGAACTTGACAAGCCATTTTTTGACTTGGACTCGGGCTCGGAGCCCAGACTCAACAAATAGAAAAACCTAAGAAATTCAAATATTTTTAAGGATTTAAAACTTGTTTCATGCACCCTTTAATAAATAAACCTTAAAGACACAATAGCATCATCAAATAGAAATTACTATGATCCCATACACAAACATACATCAATCACATAAGTATAAGCACAAATTTTAGCTGAAGGAAATAACACATTTAGATATATAAATATTGTGATATTGCTATCATGATTCAATCATGTAGTTTTACAAGTCAAACTCATTGACCCATGATTCATGAGTAGTGGTTCACAAGAACCCATCTCTCATGATAATGAATGGTTCATAAGGAGGAAGATAAATCTTCATACATTTCTTCTATCTCAAATGAGATAAGTGCTTGGTTTCATGAAGGTCATGAGATAACCATTAATGGGGAGTGGATACATGAAGAATTGATGGAGAATGATAATGGCTTAAGACTTGCTATAAAGGAAAAAAAAATCCATTTCAATGATGCAAGAGGTTTTTGGTTTCACTACCAAAATGAGCCTATGAAGAATGCATGTGAAACTCCTTTTGACCTTGAGGGTGTTCTTACTCCATCTCAATGATCATGCATTAAGGATGACATAGATCAATGCTAGGGCTAGCCAATTAATAATTATACATGTGAATAAGTCAAACATGTACATGTCAATAAGGGAAGTACAAGTACTCAAAAACATGTAAGCCTCAAAAAGTATACACACGAATACATAGTATACACAAATTAAAAAAAAGTATATGCACGAATACAAGGTATATGCATGAAAAAATGTAAGTCACAAAGTATACATTCGAATGCACGTAAGTCACAAAGTATACACTTAAGTTGTAAAGTATACACTTGAATACACGTAACTCATATCTATTGAACCATCAATTTAGAATGCAAATATGGACAGGCATCAATAAAAGATATTTGTATTAACCAAATAGCCATGTAGGAATACATAAATATATATCAATATAAGTATGAAATATATGTACAAAATAGCCATATGGGCTTACGAGAATGCCATCTACGCATACAATGTCAAATATGTCCAATAAAAAATATGTACAAAACTACCATGCAGGCATAGAACAAAGGACTCTGGAATCAAAAGTCATTGCTCTCTATGCCTTGGAAATAAAATCTTTCCCTTTCCTTTTCGTTCGGATGGAGATAGGTCTGTTACTCATTTTTGTTGCGCTCGTGGAGTGCTCCTGCTACTCCTCCTAGGGTTTAGTTCATGGTGAAGTTTTAACTGTTACAATAAGAAGTAAAGACATGAATATATAGAAATTAAATTATAAAAAATGATATATTTGACAAAATAATCAATTACAGCCATCTCACAATCTCTCTCCACCAGGGAAATATTCTCACACCCATGCTCAGG
The DNA here is from genome assembly GCA_007115665.2 of Sequoiadendron giganteum. Lineage (NCBI taxonomy): Eukaryota > Viridiplantae > Streptophyta > Pinopsida > Cupressales > Cupressaceae > Sequoiadendron > Sequoiadendron giganteum. Next base: position 334,221,344 of record CM021102.1, read on the forward strand.
CATGCTCAAGCCCATGCTCAGGCGTGCTACCCATTTCCATGCACCCGCCCATCTGTATCCCAACAAAAAATCCGAAAACAAGTCAAAAAAGTCAATCTCAAAAAGTAAAAAATATGATTCTGTGTTAGTCAAACTACGTGGTCTCTGCATGTATAATGTAGGCAAGGCTAACCTTTGATCAGCCCCCGAGGCACCTAAGATAGGTCTTTAGGTTAGGTTTGATTTCAAATCTCATAAAATCACAAAAACATCATAAAATCAGGATGGATGATCTAATCTAACTAATCGTTGAAACACTTTAAGTAAATGTTGGATATGTTGTACTTTGATTATTTATTATCATTTCTTTGGAGCAACTCGATGATGTATTGAACTAGAGAAACAAGGAAGGACAATTATATTTTCATTTGTCTGTTGTTTGTGAATTAATTATTTATCGTGTGAATTTTCGTGAGATGTGCTCTACAAATGTATCATTGATGACATTCAAAATTCACACACTAAAATAAATTAATCCTTGTCTATTTACGCAAGAATTTCTCAGGTCAAATTGGTTTAATTATACCTAGATGCTTGTGTTCACTTGCAATATAAAAAATCATGAAATTAGTACTCAGGTTGTCATTAGTCTAAAATATACCATTAATGCTTGTACCCACCTTCAACATTTTTAAAGCTCTATGATGATACAAAGTACAAAAGTACTATTAGAATGCCGATATTTTTGCATATAGGTGTGCATGATAAAATTAGATTACATTCATAATAGTTTTTACATCTGCAAAGTGTTTTGTTACAAAATCTCGTGAAGGATTCAAATTGATGATTATCTTTTCTCATAATAGATTGTGTATACTTGACGTTAACAAAAACATCATCATGATCATACAATTGCATCATCATTTTCACTTGCATACACTAGAAAGCATTTTTATTTCTCATTTCATCATTCATACATTTGAATCAAATAATTTTGCATTCATCATATCATATTTTTCGTATCACATAAAATTTATAAAAGAACATTTCAAAAATAAATCATATCATTTCATTTATCCATCAATCATTTCTCATATAACATATAACATATATCATTCATCATTTCATTTATCATACATTTATAACATCATATCATTGCATTTCATTCATCCTTTTATTATCATACATCATTATCATCCATTTATTACATCATAAATCTACATTTACATCAACATAAAAATTAACACATCCCATTTAAATAGCATATCAATAAACTATTTAAACCATTACATCTACATCCATGTATATAGACACATCATCATATAAAATAAAAATCATCATGCATCCATGTATGATACATCCATACATCATCATTAAATAGAACATCATAAACCATATCATATCATCCTGATCATAAATACATATATAACATATCATGTAAATCATCACGTGGCATATAGAACAAGGAAAATAAATGCATCCATCATATAATCATAATAGAACACATCATAGATCGATAAAAGTCTATTGCATATCATATAAATCTCAAAAAATCATAAATGTCAAGTATACAATGAAGTTTGAAATAAAAGAGATACAACATAAAAACTAGCTGAACCGACGTATACATCATGTCTCAAATCTATCAAAAATTACATCAGACAGCTAGAATCTACTACTACCAGACAGTGTAGGAATCTCAAGACTAGTACCTACTCCGCCAGATGGACCAGTACCTCCACCACCAAATAGACCGAGACCTCCTGGATCTCTGCATTGCGGCTGAGTCACACCCTCACTAAAGGTCCGAGAATGGGTCCTACCTAATCACGATGGGGCATAACTAACTCTCCACTCAGAAGGAATGACATCATGGTATTTACCTCTATAAAATTCTACCTCCCAACCCACATGAAGAACCTCCCTCATATAGTCACCAACAGTAGTACCATCGGCTATCCATTGTAATCTCTCTGCAATAGCCTGTGCCTACTCTGCAATCTACCTAGCACTATCCCGCTCCACTATCAATATGGAAATATGCATCTGTGTAGCTTCCAACTATCCATGTACCTGTGCAATAGCCTATGCATGAGCCTGGGCTTGGGTCTGCATCTTCGTCTGGGTCTGAGCTAACAACCCATGTGTCTGAGCCAACTGACCCTATAACGTTTGTATTTGAACCTGTAAGCTGGCGATCTATGTTTGATTTGTAGAGGATGTAAGCACTGCTTGCCTCTTATGAGGCACACTAGTAGATGGACCTGTACTACCTGCCACATCCCCTCTGCCACCATCCCCTCCATCATCTCCATCATCACTATTGTCCTCACCACTATCCTCCTCTCCACTGTTCTCATCACCACTTCCCTCCTCCTCACCAACATCCTCTGCCTCGACATCAACATCCTTCTCCCCCTCCACATCCTCCTCTCACCTCCATCACTGACCAGGTGTAACAACAACCTCCTCCTCCATGGGTAATGCTACTCGCTCATTAGCTTTAGTGGTATGCGGGCATGGATGTAATGCAAGATACTGTGCATACTCTGTAGTCACTAGTGCCTGTGCAATATCATGACGCATGTCCCAGGCTAAAGGTTTTAGGGCATGGTGTCCCTCTACTATGGTATCATACAAAAAACATGGTCCCCAATCTATTGTATCACTCTATCGTCAGGCATAATGCACAACGCTCTATGGCATACACTGAACAATCCCATACTATCTATAAACTCTCTGAAGTAGAAATCTCTCTAATATGAAGTGGGTCATGCCAATCAGGTACATAGAATCACATAAATAACCCAGCTCTGCATCATCCTCATACCAATGCTCACAATCCAAATATGGACACCATGTCACAACCTCTAGGTCATCCAAGACATGCGTCCAATGCTCCAATTTACCCATCCTAGATTGGGTAAGTCGACCTCTATATTTGAAAATATATGGCCTAGTGGCAGTTCTCTCTGATACTAGCATTGGTTGTGTGACAACAATATGCTCCCATGACCACACCTAAATCAAAGTGGCTCTCGATGATAAGCTATGCCCTCTCAAATATACAATTTCATGTAAATCATGATACAGATGTGCCAACATGCACATCCCCCAAGCATATATAGTCTCGTGCATGACCATGCTCTCTAGTACATGGCCCCATCCAATAGATAGTCCCTTTGACCTACGATCAGGACAAAGGAACCCTCCAATGAATCCTGCAAGAACTGAAGGTAGGGTGGCATATGCGTCCACCATCTCCTTCCATGGGATCCACATCCTAGCAATATGAGGATCTTGAAAAACTCTACAAAGAGCATCTGTCCCACCCACCTCCTGTGAATCATATACTATGACCTCCCCAAAAAATGGTATCTGTAAAATCTACCAGACATTCTCTAGGGTGACTATCATCTCGCCAGTGGGTAGGTGGAAGGTGTTATGGTCATTGTGCCACCACTCTGCTAATGCTATGAGGAGACCTTGATTAATCCTAATATGGGGAATGTCAAGAAGTTACGCTAGTCCACATCGAACAATGATCTGTGTCTCTTGTGGTGTAAGCTGTGGTATCAAGTCGAACGTCCACTAAAAACACTCTCGTATCTAGAGGTTATCCAAATGCTCCTATCATCATGAAATGTTCAAAATCAGTACACTTGGTCAAAATATCACATGTCAATTATCCTATCAAATCTAATCAGCACTTGGTGTGAATTTTGATCAAAACTCATGAGCAAGCATCATCAATCCTCACCTATCATGAGGTCATCATTATCAATATTTAAATGTACCTTGCCTATCATGAGGTTCATCACATTTGTAATCAACCTCGCCTATCATAAGGTTCATCAAATTTGTAATTATTCCTCACCTATCACGAGGATAATTCTTGTCTATCAATCATCAAAACCTTGCTAATCATGAGGTTGAACATCATCAAGGTTATTCAGATCATCAAATCATATCAAACCAAATGGATGACATGATCGGAATCAAAAAAATCAAGGACAAATTTGACAAATTTTATCAAATCTAACTTAGATGCGCTAAAATAGGCATTCAAGGTGCTAAAATATCAGAAGTGCCATTTCTTCAGTCAGAAGCACTAGAACAGACTATCAAAGCACCACATCATTCAAAGCGTTATTTCAGGTGGTCAAAGCACTGGAACAGTAGCTCAAAGCACTAAATCCTTCGAAGAGCTACAATTACTTATCAAACCGTTAATGTTTTTTAAAGCGCTAATCTATCTTGTTGAAGCGTTAAATTACCTAATCAAAGCACTAATGTTTTTAAAGCGCTGGTCTATCCTATTGAAGTGCTAAATTATCTAATCAAAGCACTAATTCTTTCAAGTGCTTAAACAAACCCTAGGAGCACTTTACCATAGTGTTGAAGTGCTACAACGCATTGGTTGAAGCGCTAAACTATGAAAAAATTCAAAATGTAGAAAATTGCACGAAAAACAAGAATGCACAAAACACGAGGAAGTTTATGGGTACGTACCAGAGGTCAGTAAATGGCAGGGCATTGGTGGCGTCGCACACGTTCAAACTAATGGGTGTGGTAGGGAATCGACATTTTTCTCCAATTGCTCTCTCTCACAAGATTTCAAAGCTCACATGTACAAATGCATTTGAAAATGACCTTTTTGAACATTTATAGGTTATTTTAATGGGATTTATTTATTTTTCTCAAGGGAAATTAATTCCAATTCATCTAGGGCCAAAATTTCTACATTTTTAATCTTGAGATAAATTATTTCACCAACAAATCTTCAACAAATCATCATCAAATCATTAAAAAATTCAAAATTTCCAAAAAATCCAAACAAATCAAAAAATAATTAATTTATCTCCCAAGGGGGCATATATTCATCAATCACCTGAAAATCAATGTCTAGGGCATACTGATTTTTTTCGTCGATAATATCAGTAGCAACAAAATTCTCTTTGAAGCAATGTGTAAGCACATCACTTTAAAGAGGAGAAAAATGTTACACCTAAAAATGGTTTGGAGAATCTAATTAATTAAATACGACTTGATTAATTACCCTAAATTCCTCTACTATTAAATAAATAGAAATATTTATTTATATAGTTCATCTTAAATTCTTTAATCCCTATTCTATTATTTTTGTCTTAATTAAATAAACGAATTTCACTTTGTTTTATTTAATTATCATAGTTAAATTCATCTACTTAATAAATAAATAGAAATATCTATTTATATCAAGTTCACTATTAATTCTTTTATTTTTATCATATTATTTCCTCTTAATTAAATAAACAAATTTAAATACTTTGATTTATTTAATTATTATCATTATTATTTTCTTCTATATTTTATTCATTTATTCTATCTTGATTAAATAAGCAAACTTCAAAAGTTTGTATTATTTAATTATCTTATCATATTTCCTCTTGATTAAATAAAGATATCCTAAAGTTTTTATTTAATTATCATATCCTTTTTTATTAAATAAGCAAATGTCAAATATTTGTTTTATTTAATTAAATATCTTATTTTGCTAAATTAAAATATTCAAATAAAGGGAAATTTCTTCTATTCACTCACTAATAAAATTAGATATTTCATATCTAATTAATTCAATTGCCATTCATGGGAAAGCTTTGGAGACAAATTTGCAGGCAATCCTCTTCAATCTCCTTCCTCTGATTCTTCCTATCATTTGGCCTGATGTTTTCATGGGGAGGAACCATTACCATGATCAGCTCAAGCTTCTCCATCTCTCACCATTCAATCCTCTAGATTGAATCCAAGCCCTTGTTGTGTTGCCTCTGTGCAAATGTGCTGCCATGAATCTATAAAGACAACCTTTCTCCATAGGAAATAGATCCCATATTTGTGCAAACTTACTTTGTAGGAAAAAAATCAAGCATCATAGCAATAGCATCTTATCATCATAGCAATCATAGCATTAGTAGAATTCATATTATGGCTATTAGCATCAATATCATTTAGAAATCACCATATAGAAGTAGATCATTGCATTTAACATCATTCCATTCTCTAAATTGGCATTTTAATAGTCACATTGCTTACCAAATCTGAGAGCCCTCTATGATTTAATAAATCTTTGGAGATAGGAAAAAATGAGACGCTTTCAAGTTTTTTGTGCTTTAAATTAGATAATTTTTGTTAAATCTTGATATAATGTTTCATTAAGAAGTGTTTTTAGTTATTTTAGTTATTTACTTATTCACACTTACAGAGACAAATAGTTCCTATTCCACCATCCAACTTCTTGTCTATCTTGGATTTTAGCCATTGCCACATATCCTTTAAGTTGTTTGAAACTTAGAAGGGGGTACCCAAGTACCTTATTTTCTTGTGGCCCCCCCACTAGAGGTCAAAATTATGCACCCAATTTGTAGGGGTCTCAAGCCATCCTAGTAAAATAGATTTAGCCTTTGAGATCCTAGCCCTAGAGGCTAGGCATAATAGATCAATTTTTGCCATTAGCTTGACCAATTTCTCTTCTTCCAATTCCACAAAGATAGAAGTGTCATCATAAAATTGAATATTTAGGAGCTCACTATTATCAAGTAGGATCACCCCCTCACTTTAGGAGAAGCACAATTATCTCTTAGTAGGTAGTGAAGAGCATCTAATGAAATAACAAACAAGGCAGGGGCAATGGGGAACCCCTGCCTAATTGATCTTTCCAATTGAATAGCTTCAAACTTGGATTCCTTCACCTCTTTCAAAGCAGAGGCATCAGTAAGGAGAGTTGTGATCATTTTAGTAAATTCATGTGCAAACCCGAAGGCTTCCAGAGCCATTTTTAAAAAGGGCCACTCCACTTTGTCATAAGCCATCTCAAAATCCAACAAGCATTGCCACATTTGGTTGAGACCTCTTGGCCCAATCTAAAACCTCCTAGCTAGTAATCAAGTTTTCAAGGATATATATCCCTTTAATAAACCCAGTTCGAGTGGAGTTTATGAATTTAGGAAGGATATTGGTTAGCCTTAAGGCTAAAATTTTTGCAAGTACCTTGTAGGAAACATTCAAAGGGGTAATAGGCCTCCAGCTATTAATCAAGGTTTTGTCCCCTTCTTTAGGTAGCAATTTTATAAGGCTATGGTTGATACAGGGACCCAAGGAACCTTTAGTAAGGGCCTCCATGTAGTACTAGTATAGGTCCTCACAAATCCAATCAATTCAGACTTTGTAGAAATCCATTGGGATCCCATCTATCCCTAAAGATTTATCATTACTCATGGATAGTATTGCTCTTTTAATATCCTCTTTGGTTATAGCAATAGAAAGTATCACCTTCTTGTCCTCTTTAGAGATTTTTCAAGCATTAAACTCTTAAGTTTGTTTCTAGCCTCCAAGAAGCTTTCTCCCTTATCCTTAGATCTGAAGAGATCTTTATAGAATAGTGTAAACTACTACAAGATGTATTTTGTTTTTAGTGTCACACCATTATGGAAAATCTGGTCTATTTTCTCTTTCATGAATTTTTCTTTAATATATCCAAAGAATAATTTTGAGCCTTTCTCCCCATTGCATAGCCAATCGAGCTTGGACCTAACCTTAAGCCCCTATATCTTTCTAGCTTGTAGTTTCCTTAGTGGGGATTTAACCTTATTGAGCTCCTCATAAAGTTGCACATCAATATGCCTATCTTGGACTTTTGTTTCAATAGGTAATAACTCATCTTGGAGTCGGTTTTCTTCCCTCTTCCTATTCAATTCCCTCTTTTTTCCAATTGTTTGGAAAATAAATCTCCAGGATTTAACATTTTCATTTCATATTTTAATGGGGCTAGAGTCTTTTAGCATCCACCTATTGATACTCGCAAGGTACTCACAACCTCAATGCAATCTTTATCCCTTAACAAGCCAGTTTTAAGGATGAAAATGTCCCTATTCTTGGGACTGATTTTGACACGACTGTTTATGGATATCCTAGCTTTAATTGGATGATGATATAAGATAGTGTAAGGTTAAACCAAAATTTTGTTTCCTTCTTTGAAAGGCTCAAAACAACATAAATCCTTGTTGGTATAAAACTTGTCCAACCTACTATAGATCATATTGCTTCCCTTCTGAGAATTACACCAAGTAAACCACACACCATTGCTTTCTTGTTTCATACCTTCCAAGGGGTCAATAATATTAAGCTTGTTCTTCATTTGAAGCCAATAATGTAGTTCATTCCCTTTCCAGTCCATATTCATGCTACCCTTTTTATCTTCCTTGTTCTCTATCATGTTAAAATCACCACCTATCACCCAAGGGACTTCTAGGAGTATAATTAAACACCTCCACAATTCACTCCTAAAAAGATAGTCATTTGGAGGAACAAATACCAAACTTGGCATCACCCCTCTCAAAGGTGGACCAAACTTCCCTATTGTAGGGAGAGACCACTGAATTGGTAAGGTAGGGTGTCCTTTTATTAGCCACCAAGATGGAAATACCACCTTTACCTTTTTCATGCTTGGAAGCCAAGGCCAAGGAGTTTCCCTAGATGAATTTTAAATTGGTCTCGAGCAAGAAACCCACAACCTTGAGCTCTTGCAACAAGACAAAATCCTCATTCTGCTCTAAATTTAGAAACCTTCTAACCACATACTTCATGTCAGGGGATTCTAAAACCCTGTCATTCCAAGATGTGCAATTAACTATCAATACTGCATTTAATGGTAAGGGCCTCTTTGGAATTCTTAAACATTTCAAAGAACTTAATTACAAATTATTCATTTTCAATTCTCTTGGGAGAGGGAACACTGAGTACTATGTTGGTTTTCTTTCTCTTCCCTTTGTTAATGCCTACACCATTCTTGCATATAGCAATGGTGTTTCCTTTATTACCTCCTCTTTTCTTAGGATCCTTAGGAGGATGGGGGTAGATTCTCCAACTCAGGTTTTAATATTCTACAGAATTATCTTAGAGTATTTTGCAATTTCTTCACCATCCGAGGAGGGTTTCATCCCATCACAAAGGCTATCCCCATTAGGCTCATTACTAGAGAGGCCCACTAAGCTTCAAGGGGTCTCCTCACCATCAAGTTTCCCAGTAGGGCGTGCAAGATAACGTATTAGGAAAAGGATAGAGTTTGCAACTTGGGGTGCATCGGTCTTATCTATATACCAGTTCCTAACCATGTTGATCAAGGATTCAAGGGAGTCCTCCATTGGGGAAGATTTAGGTCTATCACATTTCATTGTTTAGGCATCCTCACCCCTTCTTGAGACACCAAAGGTAGAGGCATCTTCGATGCAATCTAGGTTTAACTTTTTAGAGCCAGATCTCGAAGGACTCTTGGTGGAATGATTAGACTCAAAGTTAGAGATCAAGTTTTTTACCATGGAGGGATTTTAATTTTCTTTCTTATTTTCACATTATTGGGTGTTAGAGATTACTGTTTCTTCATCCATAATAATTCCATTAATGTAGGTTTTAATAACTTCAATTTTCTTTTCATTTTTTTCCTTATGATTTTCACCTTTTTTCATGATGTTCTAAAGAGCTAACTATTGTGTATTTTTTCTCACGGTGCCTATTTGAGCATTAGAAAAAGAACCATGGGAAGCACCCTGTGAAGAGGAAGGCATGCCAAGGGAAGACATGGGAACATTGTCAATTAGAGGAGAGAAAATATTATGGGTAGAGACCATGGGTAGGTAAGGCGGTAGAGAGGGGATAGCGACAGGGGAAGAAAAAGAGGAGGAATGGTTGATATTGGGTAGGGAGGGAGAGATAGGGTCCCAACCCAAGGGGGATGAAAAAAAGGAGAAGCCTTTGAGCTGAAGGATGGCATGAGGCCCTCACTAGAAACTACCTCCTTCTTGTTGAAAATGAAGGTAAGACTGTAGTAAAAATGTAGCTTAAAATTTGTAAATCCCATGTAACTGTCGATTTAACTTTAGTATTCTTTTTCACAATCTCTTGTGTATGATTAATCTTGAATTAGATCAATTTTAATGTTGTAGAAAGTAGACAGAGGATTGTAGAAGAAATATAAGACAAAAATAGAAAGGACACAGTATGTACATGGAGAAACCCTTTTGGGAAAAAACTCCACCAGAATTGGTCTTTCTTGTATTATTTAACCTTTGATTAAGATTACAATAGTTCACTGATCCAATTCTCGTTGATATGCTTCTTTTGTCTTCAATAAATCTACTTCACAACTTGCAATATTTTCTCATAAAATTTCTGCAATAATAGATAATATTCTTGCTTACAAACTCATAAGAGCTATCAAATATATAATCACAAAGCCTCTTGAGAAAATCCATGCCTAGGGTTGCCACCTCAGGTTCTCATATGAATGCACAAGTCAAACAAGAGTCTCCCTCATATTTGGCCCCCAACACTAAATTGTTAACCTCATAGTTGTCAAAAATATCTTATTGAAGCGCATCCTCAAAGTAGGTGCCCAAACTGGGTCCCACTTAACTGATCATTGAAAATATATTTTCCATGCAATAGTTGTAACTCAAAGATGCCAACTTGGGTGTCTAAGGTGGGCCCAAGTTAATCTTTGTTAACTGAAACACATCTATCACCAATTCTTGAAAACAATATGCATGAATGATCCTCCATCTGTTAACTGAATGTATCCACCTGTTATTTGAACATACAACTCAAGTCATTGAAGTTAAATAACATGCAACTGAAGATAACTGAAACATAATTGAATTGAATTGAACTAAACTAAACTGAACCTTGTAAACATCAATCCCTATTTTATAGAAACTCAACGTGCATAAATAAAAATCCCTATTTTGTAGGAACCTAGGATGCATTTATGAAGTGTACTCAATTCACCAACCAGTTAACTAAACCAAGGTGGATCCCACCTCCCATGTAGGCACACATGTTCTCCTATTTTGTAGGAGCTCTCCCAAGGAATCCCTACATGCTCCTATTATTTAGGAATAACTACAAATGTCAAATTAAATGTTTTTTCATTCCAAATTAATCTCTTCCTAATCCTAGTGTTGTGAAACATAGTCCAAAGACTTAGGAGATACATGAAATATTTTTAGAATGCAATTTAATGGCATCCTATTCCCAAAACTTCTCAACTAAAGAAGCCATTTTTTTTACGCCAGCAAGCTACTTAGAAAGAGGGTGAGTGCTACCACCTTGAATCAAAGGAATTTTTTTCTCATATGTCCTTCCTTCCTACAAAGATAACACACACCAATTTCACCCAACACTTCGACAGGGTAGATATGGATAGTGCCTTCAATTTTAAGACCAATATTCCCAAGCAATTCCACCCCCGAGTTAAGAGAAGCAAGAAACCTAGTGTTTAGGTTTGGTATTGTAACCTTGGGCCTATCTACCTTGATCACATTCCCAAATGGTTCAATAATTTATGGGATAAAAGACCACAGATCTTGAGGAATATTCTTAATTAATATCCATCTAGGACTAGATAGGGTGAGAATTTAATCACAGTTGGCACCTAGTGACCAGGATAAGACCCTAAGCATAAATTTTCCAACACTCCAATAGGGTTTTTTAAAAATCTTTGTTTGCATTTCATGAATTTTGAAATATATTAATAAAAGGCCCTTTTGAATCATTCGACACAAACAAATTTTCACACTTAAATTTTTATTCCACACAAAATTAAACCAATTGTCTAAATATTTTTTAGCGGGGCGATTCTCCATATTGATGGTAGCCATGAAAACTACGACCTTAGAGAATCTACCCCTCTCTTTGTGAATAGAATCTAGCATATCAAAATTTGGAGCAATCATAGTGGTATCGAGAGGAAGCTTACCTTGTGGTCTTCCATTAGCACCGGTGACCTCTCCTTCACCTGCTAAATCAAAGACAAATTTAACACTTTCCAAACACTTAGGGTGATCAAAGGCAACTCACTAGTAGAATTTGACAAATAAATGACTACGTGACTAAAAGTTTTAGCCACAACAACTAAAAATGACTAAATTCTACTATTTTTTTGTAACTTAGCTATAAATAAGTAAATAAATGACTAATTTGGTCATTAACTAAAAAATTATTTAGTCACACAAATAAAAATGACTAAATAGTTAGTCATTTATTTAGTCACAATCTATTTGAATAAATCATTCAATGAATCAAGAATCAATAGCCCGCAAAAATACTCTAAAACTTTAATAAACATACTCTAAAACTTTTGTTGAAATCTTATTTTTAGGTGTAGCCCACCAAAACAGAGTTTTCATTTTAATAAACATACTCTAAAACCTTCATCAAAACCTTATTTTCAGGAGTAGCCCACCAAAATGGAGAAGTGTTTCAGTAAAGAATGACAAAGAATGGTAAGGATATATGTGTGATAGGAGGCATAGGATTTGTTGCTTCTTATCTCATTCCTTCTCTACTCAACAATGGTTACATTTTTCACACTATTGTTTATAATCCAAGAATTTAATTAACATATATTTGCATAATTTCAATTTCCTTTAGATGATTTTGAAGTATCAATGTATCCTATATAGGGTTTAGAATGATTTCTTTTAATTTTAAAAGATAAATAAATGATATATTTTCTTGTGATTAGATAATGTGGAGATATCCTAAATCTGCCCTAGCTCACTATCCTCTTTGACATTGTATTCATTACTCTAGCTGCTAGGGTTTTGCATGTGACATCTTTAATATCTTCATGATAGTGGATTTTAAATAGATCTCAGTCTTTTCTTTAATCTTTATCATGGTAACCCTTGAGTTCCATAATCCACCTTCAATCTCCTCTAAGAACGTTGTCTTCAGCTAGACTACATAGTATGCATATAAAGAAAGTCCTTCATACCCGCCATGTTGTTTCAAACCACCACTCACTACCTTGCTTAAAATGCTACCTCCATAAGCACAATATCATGTTTTCAAATCATGGTTGCCAATGATTGACCATTCAGTTCAATACTTTCATCAAGATACAATGAGATTTTTATCTTCAAACTCAAGGCATTATGCAAGATAACATTGTGAATTGTTTGTTGTGTAGGGTTTGATTTTCTCACAAATTTAATGGTTTGTTAATAACCCTTAAGACTAGATATTGCACCCTCAGCTGCAATCTCAAATAAATCACTCAATGTCACTTGAATATTCCTTTCATGAGCATCCTTCTATAAAATCAAACTATGCCCTATAGACTGCTTGCTTACTTACTACAGGGGACTCATTGTTTCATGGTATTGTGGGTCTTAAGATCCTCCAACCTTATTGTCACTACTTCAAATTCCACAAGGTATTATTCACTATTCTCCCATATTTGATGACTCTCAAAACACTTCTCAAACATGCAATCCACTACCTCCATTATACAATGGCTAAGAAGAAACATTTAACCTATGATTACTACTATTACTTGATTTGGACAATCATTCCGTGATTGCATTTTCCTTGTCTAACACTATCAATAGCATTTGAAAAACCCTTAAGGTCAGCAAGGGGGTAAGGAAACTCACTGTTAAAATCTCCACTTTACTATGCAAAGTTTGAGCTTTATTATCTTGTCACTGCTTATCCTCTTTTTGACTATCACACCTCAAGTGATTGTCATTCTTCTTACCATAGATTGAATTTACAAATATCACTTAGCTACATATTATGTTCTTGCCATGAAGGAATGTCATAAATCATTGCTATAAATTATAAGCCGTATTCCTTATCATCCCTTTTTCCTTAAAAAAGTCTCTATTACATTCAAATGGATTGTCACAAGGTCTTATTCTCAGTCATAAAGACTAATCATAGTCATGTATCAAGGTCACTGTCGCTCTAATATGTTGCATTTAATCATGGTGAAGAATGAACTTCCTTCATCTCTTCGACTATGGTCTATAAGGCTACCTCATAAATCATTTAATACCATAGCAGCAAATATCTTTTGGGGAAAAAATCGACAAACCAAAAGTATAAGATTTTTTGAAAAAAATAATGAAAAATTTGAGAAAAATATAGAAAAAATCAGATTTAAAAAAATGTAAAAAATTATAGAACAAGAGATAAAAAAAAATTCTTGAAATTGAAAGGAATTTTCATAACATAAAGATATATAGAGAAAATAAAATAAAGATTTTAACTAATGAATTGTAAGAACTAGATTTTTTGTAGTTTATATTCATATCGTTGATTACATTGCATTGCAAATCTTTCAAACTCAAATCATTACTTCGCATTGCATAGTTAATAAATGGATGTTGATAAATGATAAAATTTCAATTACAATACAGTTTTTACAAAGACAAGCTAAGTAGTTATGTAATTACGTCACATTGCATAACTAATAACTAGGAGCAGTTGTCAATTGCATTTTCTTGTCATGGCATTCCATGAGACCACATTTCTTTGAGGCATTTTTTCAAACAGTTCACTGCCTTGTCTATGCTACCACATTTTTCATACATGTCTACCAAATCATTTTATCAAACACTTCATTTCCTTCTCTATGCTACCACATTTTTCATACATATCTACCAAAGCCTAAAACAAGTGCATTCAAACAAGTTATGGATGCTTGGAAAAAATCTATCAAAGAATAATAGTTAGCAATAACATAGACAAGGAAATGAACTATTTGAAAAAAATGTCTCAAAAAAATGTGGTCTCATGGTGATGGAATTCCATGACAAGCAAATTGCTATGGACTATGATGGCATTCCATCACCATGAGACCATGTTTCTTTGAGGCATTTTTTCAAACAGTTCATTGCCTTGTCTATGCTACCACATTTTTCATACATATCTACCAAAGCATTTTATCAAACAATTCATTGCCTTGCTGCTATGGCTAAAATCCTAAAATAGGTGCTTTTGAACAAGGTATGGATGCTTGGAAAAATTCTATCAAAGCATAATAATAAGCAATAGCATAGACAAGGCAATGAACTATTCAAAAAAATGCCTCAAAGAAATGTGGTCTCAATGTGCTTGTCATAAAATTCCATCACCATGAAACCACATTTCTTTGAGGCATTTTTTCAAACAGTTCACTACCTTGTCTATGCTCCTGCCATGTTGTTATTAGAATATGCATGGTCGTGACATTATTATTTATTCAACACTTGTCTTGAATGTCCCTTTTAGCTAGTATTGTAGACATCAAAAATTGGTCTAGGCCTGCGAGTACCACTTTTGACATAATTTTCTAATGTCCATGGTCACGATTAAATAATGTTAGTTATTTAATTATTTCCTAAACACATCTTTCTTCTATTAATTAAATAACCTTTAATTATTTAATTAATTCATTATGACATGTATTCAACTTTGACTATCTAAATAAATCTTATTTATTTAATTACGTCACTAATTAATTAATTATTTTTCTGAATTAAATAATTTATTATTTAATTTACCTTTTATCATATTTCAACTATAATTAAATATTATTTTCAAATTATTTAATTATTCAATTGACATTTTCAACAATCAATTAAATAAATCATTATTTATTTAATTAAATCTTTTCAATTTCAAATGTTGAATTAAATAAACATTTAATTCATAAAAAGAGTTATTTAGGTCACATTCTTCTATCGCCCACTTAACTAACTATTCACTCACCATCTGACTCGAGATCTATTTGAATCCATCAGTTGTCCCTTGATTCAATATCTGATCGTCTCTGTGAAGAGACTCTCTATCACAACCAGTCAGTTATCTAGTTAAAACTCATATGCATGAACATATTTATTAATTAAATATCTTTATTTAATTAATTAATTCATGTGTGCATTTGAACAAATCGTTGTCAAATTCTAACTTTATCATTTTCATTCAATTCTTATCTTTCTAATTTTCAAAGACTTTCAACTGAAGATTAAATCATTTATTTAATCTTGAACTCTTATTCAGTCTATTTTCAAACAGTTTTAACACCAGATTGAATTATTATTCTAATTTAATCTTTATGTGCAGAATTTCCCAACTCACGTTCTAACTGACACAAAACTCACATCACATGACATTCAACAATATCGATCGTTGATCTCTCTTTTGAATATGAGCCAATCGTTCGAAAACCAATTTTCTATAAATTGGTTGACTTTTTCCATTATTCCTCCTCCCGAAATCAATACTTTTGGAAGAACTTGTTAATCTTCAATATTTTTCTATAATCACATACATCAAGGCTATACTTGCACACTTATTGAAAATCTGAGGGCAAGAATACTATCACGACAAAATGGAGAAGGACAATAGAGATTATTCATGGAGCTACATCGATATTTGGTGAGATTGTTTATATTTTAGCTATTTCCTTTGTGCTTTGTTGTTTAATGTAGGTTAGTTTGATTTTGTATTCCTTTAATCTTGCTTTCTAGTTTTCCTACGTTATAAGTACTACCCTTATACAAAGATGTCTTTTGTGATAATACTATGACAACCTTTATGACTATCCTCAACACTATCTTCTTTAGGATGAAACTATCCTCTCAATCAATAATGAAATTGTATGTTTTGAAGAAAATTTTCACCTTCCAGTGCACCTTTCTTATCATTGTGATCTCTCCTTTGGTGCTATTGTCACTTGAAGATTACTATCCTCTATATCATGAAACTTCTAATAGTGAATTGTCATTGTGGTTCAGTCATGCATTCTACTCTTTAAAAGTTCCCTATTCTCATGAATTATTCTTACCCTAGGTCATAAGCACTTCCATTAACATTTTTCTTCATGAAGAGTCTAACAATGCCTTGGAATTGTCATCTATTGAGTTTTGAATTTATTGTTTTTATAACTGTCCAAGGTGGACTATGATTAAACCCCTTGAAATTGAATGTGGTAGCTCCTTGAGATATTTCCCATGTACTCCTTAATACACTTGTAGGTTGTCCTCTTTTGAAACTTTGTGAGATGGAAATATTTATTAGTTTACCATACTACTTTGAAGACAATGAAGTACCTTTGACAAGATTTATGATGTTTTAAAAGCCCTCTTGACTGCTCAGTTACTTGTATTTATGTATCTTTTAAAGTCCATTATACTACCCTATCACTATTATTATTACTTTCAATGCCCCCTTCATGGTTATGTCATGGACTAACATTATTTATTTGAATACTCATGATTGTGATCTCCTTTTGGGAATCTATAGGAAAGTGTCATGCCTTACTTTGAAGTCCATTTCCTTGAATCTTTGCTCTCTACTCGTTGCTCCTATCCTAGGGCTTGGGGTCTCCTTTTTATCTTTTCCCACTACATATCTTGAAGTCCTGTATGTTGATGTGCCATAGACTCCTTCCAATCTAGGAATTAGACTCCATTTTATGAGAATGAATGGTCAATAAAGAGTCAAAGTTTGATACTACTCCCATTGACCCAAAAATTATTTTCCTATGGGTTTTGATTCTCTTGGATGTTCCTTCAAAGAAGGAACTTCATCATCATCTTGAATCAAAGTAACCTATGCCTTCAAATCCTCTAAATTGAAACTTTATGCAATGATTCGACAAATGCATTAACTCTATCCTTTTATTATAATGTCTGTCATCTTTTACATTGGATTTTCACATTATGATTTTGATCAATTGATCACACATTCATATTAAATCATGTCTATTAATTGTCCTTTGTAAATATTTCTTCATTATTTCCCACTTTCACTCTTTACCTCTTAACACCATGGCTATAATGATTGTTATTGCTCTTAGATAGAGGCTATTGTCAATATCATCACCATCTCTTATTCTTTTGAAGACTTTGTCTCTATTATTCATGCTTGACAATCATCTATATCTTCATCTTATCCTTCAACCTTCTACAAACATCTCTTCCCTCTTGCATAGGTTGAAGAGTTATCATAAGAAACTCCTTTAGTAATGTTTCCTTTGCATTCTCCATGGACTATCATGCTTGTGAGGAATTTTCATGAATTTTATACAATAATTTTAGGTTTATATGTTGGATTGAAACTATTTAATCTCATGATATCCTACACATTAGTTTTCATTTTATTGTATATGAACATCTGTGTGTGTCTTGTATCCTCTACCCTCTAGGTTCTTTTCTAAGCATTCCATACTCTTCTTTCCTATCTTTTCCATTATTTTTTCATTATTCCCTACTTATATGACTATGATATCTACCTTTAGCATGCATCTACACCATCATCTAGGGCTTCTTGGGTAGGATTCAAGAAAATCAATGTAGGAGGTGACAAAACAATAGCAACAAAACAACATAGAATCCTTCAAGAATATAACCTAATAAGATGACTGAAACAAGAACATATATCATAAATAAATTCCCTAAAAACCATTGAATCTCATATACCACTTATATATATCATATGTCATAGTTACAAGTACCCTGCTAGACATAAATGAAAATGTGGAAGCATAGACAAGGCAAGCAAATTGTTTCAATAAATGTCTTGAAGAAATGTGATATCATGGATACCCGCTCTGACAAGCACTTCAAGTCATGCCTAACAAGAGTTGCATTAACTAGAACCATATAGAAATAATTTTGGTCAATATCTTCATGCTTTATGAATTTAAGCTATGCAAGGTAGACATATATATATTTCTTAAGCATTATCAAGAGTGGGATGGTGTCTTTATGGAATTATTTGGTGTTTTCAGAGGCGTAAGTGCAAATGTTGTGACCCAAAAAATATGTTACTTTTGTTTTTTACCTGAAATGACCATTTAGCAAGCGCTCACCAAATGGCTCAAATGATCAAGCCTAAGAGTTGGTATTTCTCAATGCAACCAATTTGATGTTCACCAAATGTGATCCATGATTTTTTACAATACATTTCCTTAAACTCTTTCTGCTTTTTTGATTTTATCTTTCTATGTCAGGAAACTATATTTAGTGTATATAGTTTCAAGATGTTTAAGAGTGGTTTTCGATCTCTTGTAGTTATAATGCAAATTCTACTTTTTAGAATATACTATAACTATTCAGACTTTATCAAATTTCAGTAATCAAAATGTCAAATTTCAATAATTAGGAGGTCAAATATCAATAATCAACAAGTTGTATCATCTTTCTCTCTCTATCTCACTTATTGTTTATCTCTTACACTCTAGACCTCTCTCTATGACTATATCCATCCCTTTATTTGACTCTCTCTCCCTTGAGCTCAAGACTTACCTCTCTACCTATCCATCGGCTTCCTCCCTCCCCCCCTCTCTCTCCCCATCTTTGTCCCTCCCTCCCACCAATCTCTTGCAGTTATAATGCAAATTCTACATTTTAGAATATATTATAATTTGTTAGACTTTATCAAATTACAGTAATCAAAATGTCAAATTTCAATAATCAAGAAGTCAAATTTAAATAATTAGAAGGTCAAATTTATGTAATTAGAAAGTTTCCTCTCCCTCCCCATCCCCCTCCTCCTCCTCCTCTCCTCTTTCTCACTCTCTCTCCCTCAC
>CM021102.1:334240738-334316747 GCA_007115665.2 Sequoiadendron giganteum
CCTCCCTCTTCTCCCTCTCTCTCCCCTCTTCTCCCCCTCTCTGCCCCTTCCCCCCTCACTCTCTCCCCCTCTGTGCCTCCCCCTCCCCAATCCTCTCTCTTCTCCCTCTGTCCCTTTCCCCCCTCCTAATTACTGAACCAGCCTGAAGATGCAAACAATCATTTTCATAATTCAATTTTATTGAACTATTATTTGGGATTAAACCTACTCTGCATGCAATCACATTAACATGAGAACACTACTGAACTATTATTTGGGATTAAACCTACTCTGCATGCAGTCACATTAACATGAGAACACTACTAAACCCCGACTTATTGCTGAATCCACCTCAACACAAAACTGTAATGAAACAACCAGATTTCTAGAATTTCCAACTCTAGGCCCAGTTTGATAATAGTCAAATAAAACTAGAGTGAACAATGTTAAATCAATTGACTGAAATACCTGAAGAGCACGATGCAGGGGTCGAGCGGGACCCTTTGCAGCATGCGAACCAAGCCATGGCGTATGACGCCACACAATTTTTCCGTTGCTTCTAGCATGAACTTTACTGTCCCCCAAAACCAACTCCATTGACCACATATCTGGCATCATTTGCCACAAAACAAAGCACCCATTTTCTGTAGATACCATTTTGACTTTGCCTGCCATATATGAACTCTTAATCGAGTTCTGAAACTTTGTACAACCAGTTGCCGCTATGTATTGCTGCACAATGTATTGTGCTGACGATGCTTCCTGCCCAAATCAACCAATCAATAGAATTGGGGAATATTCATTCCTGCTCGAAGTCAAAAAAATTAGTAAACAATCAATTCTCTACAAGTAGATTTAAGAAAGATCTTTTCGCAGTTGAAATTCTTCAACTTGGGCTATTACAATTGATTAAATAGTGCATGAATAATATCCTCTATAAAGGTCAAAAAGGCAACCACTCCTCAAGCTGTGGTCTAGCAGTAAGTTGGAATGCTTACCTCAGTGGGTATGCACCCAGTGATAATGGAATGCTAAAGTCTAATCTATAAAATAAAGTACCCTCTAATGCATCGAAAGGGGATTTCCAACGCAGAAAATATCAAAGAGGAAAATAATGTCTTTCCAAAAAACTAAAAAAATGCAAAAGTAGAAATATGCTATTTCTATATAGCCAAGGCCTTCCAAGCTCGTTCTCCATTAAATGACATCAAAAATGCCCAGAGAAAAGCATATTCTCTTGACAGCTAGGAAGCGATAATCATAAGACTGTTGGGATTTTACAGTTTCAAAGGTTGGGTTGATTCCTTTTGTAATCAGGTATAAATCAATGGATTACTGGGATCTCCTGGCCTTGGGGATTTGTTCTTACCTATCTGCAGCCAAGCTTTGAACTAGGACAATCCTGATAAGCGTGGCATAACATTCTAATCGTTAACATCACTCCATAAATAGTTTTGGCAGGGCCGTGAGTTGATTGTGTATAAACCTGCTATTTACAAGATATAAAGAATATAGAGCTTATACATAAGCAAAAAAGCAACTCCTTGATCAAGCACCCAAATCTTCTAAAAATATCACTACTGAATCTGCTATAAAAAGATAATTCTGTTTGTACTCCTTGTATTGCTACTCACTCCAATACACATAGCAATCTTATTTTAGCATGGAATAATCACAACCATTTGAAATGGATGCTGTCATCTTCCATAGCAGATTATCCTCTTTCACATGCTGGTCAACTATCTATTCATAGATGTGCATCCTTAGCAACAATTATCTACCTCCTCCTAGATAGGTGTGCCCTCCTCAATGCAATTAAAAATTCACAAAACAGATGCATATTTCCCCGTATCACACACATGCCTCGCAAAGCAAAATGGAATTTTCAATTTGCACCCTGAATTTCCCTTTATAGCACGTGCACCTCTATATAGAAGAAAAACAAAGATATCTTATATTGGAGTGTGCACCTATGTATTGTGAAATCATCAAAACAAATTATATTCACAATTATGTGCACCTCAATATGGTGTTTGACCTCAATTCCTATGCATAGGCATACATCTCAACATATATTTAAGACATTGATTGTTGTTTGAATTAACTCCTATCAAGCACATGCATTAGCTAATATCTGTCCATCGTCTTGTTAGAATAGAAGTCCTTTCAATACAACTCGTAAAGCAGCTTCTGCTTGTGTGCCTTGAAGAAGCCTCAAAAAATTAGGAGGTTGTAGGAAGCTTGAATAACTTGAGTGGGGCTCAACCTATCTATGAAATCATCCTCTAGAATTCAAAATAATACTGGACTGACAATGCGAAAATGTTGGGCAAAATGTGAAAGCAACTCCTATTAGGTCAGATAGTATGCATTCAAAACAAGTGCCCCCAATGTCTATCCACCAGCCTCTAGTTCCATTAGCTGAAGGACTAGTTACAAGTTCTTCTCCTTGAGTACATGGGCAAAGAGCAACAAGCATGGTGCAACTTTAATGCAACATCCACATCACAGTTTTGAATTTGTGGGAACCTACAATGTTGGGCCATGTTCTTGGTAGCAATAGTTGGATATTCTAGTTTTTCTTATATTAAAAAAGGTCTCTCCTTTGCATTGGCATCTATCTGTATGTTATAGGTCCCTCTTTTTTGCATTGGCTTCTGCCTCTATGTTATAGGTTTCTTTTTTGCATTGGCTATATAGATTCATGGCAGTAAAAGGTGGAATGGGGATTGAAAGGTAGAAGTTTCTTACTGAGTCAAGAGGAAATACCCAACTACTTTGAAACATATTGGAAATGCCCTTGGCATTTATGATCATTGACAATGTGTTGCTTGCAGTGGTCATTGTCGCCACTACTTATACTCCTCTTGTTTCAATCACATGAAATGATGCAGGCAGAATCTCCATCACAACAAAAGGTTAATGGTATGTTGTAGCTATTTGTTATTCAGTTATGTTCGTTGTTGTTTTCTCAATTGTTTTCACTGGTGAGTTGTAGTTTTGAGTCAATCTTCATCGACCCATTATTCATGTATAATGATTCATAACAACCCATCCCTCATGGTCCACTTAGCACCCACTCCCTGAAGGTCACCCATACCAATACCAGCTCAGCATGCTTGACAGTGCTCCCCGCTACAATGAACTCAATTAGTCTTGCTACCCATTTGGAAAACCTTCAGCAGCCAATGTTGTGCCTTATTTCATTAGAGAGCCCCCTAGCTCAATTATTTCCATATAAGTGGTGTTTTCACAGTATATCAAATTACATGATAATTTATCATAATTCAACTGCATAGTTTTGAGTCAATCTTCATTAACCCATTCGAAACTAAGCAATTGAATTCTAATAAATCATCACATAATTTGATAAATTGCAAAAATACCACTCATAGGAAAACATTTACTTGCTGAAAAGAAATCTCCATAATAGAAATGTTCAAGAAGCAGACCTTGTTTAAGCCTGTCGATCTCAGAATGTAGATCCTTTATAAGAGAAGACTTCATCATTTTCTGGTTAACCTGCATACACAAACAAAACATTCTTAAGTCAATTATTGAAGGCAAAAAATTTATAACAATTGTAGGCATGCATCATGACAAAGAAATAACAGCAAACCTCTGGTTTTTTCTTGATACTCTTAGCTCGATGAGCATAATCCAATGTACTAAGAGTTTCTTCCAGACAATGGACTGAAGGTGAAACTGTAGCAATAATGCAAGTCTTTGTTTTCCCACCCAAAGAATCTCTCAACAGTCTTGTCAGCTTGCTATCTCTGTTTGGACAAGGAAAATGCTAAGAATATGAAATAAGAGAAAATGGAATAAGAAACTGCAGGCTTACAGTCCAATACCTGTAAGGTATGTGGCCTAAATGCTCAGCCAGAGCAGTAATCACGCATCCAAGAGTGAGCAGGCTTTTGTTGATTTCCCTTGCCTTATTGTCCTTGCAAAATATTTATCTTGGTAATTTTGTGATGCAAGAGGTTTATGAATTCATGATTAGTGGATAGGGTTTGAAGTTGCAGTCAAGGAAAAATGTCCCCTGTTTTTTTTTTTTTGTAGAGCAATGTGATTCCATCAAATCCAGTTAATAATTGTCTACAAATGGTGAATGTGTCATGACTCAAACACCGTGGTTATAGATATAAACCACTATTAGTTTGCAGCATACCATGTGAACCTAATTTTTGTCAATAAATAGTCTGCATTTGTTGTTTTATTGGAGTAAACACATTTTATTGCATGTTATGTCTGAGCTCTGAAAGATGCAGTCTCAGATACTGAATTTCAAGTAAGCCTAATTAGATGTTTTACATGTAAATATTGTTTTTGCAGGAAATGCTACCAAAATTTAATCTATCATAATTCATTTCTCTTCAAGGATAAAGTTGTACTTGATGTTGAAGGTGAAATGGGAATTTCGTCCTTTTTTTGGTGTAAAAAGAGGAGCAAATTGTTGAAAGTTCTATTTAAAATGGTAAATATAAGGCTTGTAGGGCATTTCTGTTTTAGTTGGATATCTTTGTTACATACATTCAAAAAATTGGTCTATATGCTTTAGTTTATCATTTTGAGTAATATATTTGGTATTGTTTTATAGTGGGAATGTCAATTTGTGACTCATCACATAACTGGACGCTTGAATCTGGTTGACTTGGCAGGTTTAGAAAGGTACTGTGTCTATTGTAGAAAATTGTGAAGGAATTTTTGTGATTGCACTTTTGCAAGTACAAAAAAATGTAGGATAATTGGAAGTTGAACAACTTATAATAATAATTGACTTAACACTTAGAAGAGTTCGGGTGATGAGGATGAACGCCTGAAAGAGGCCACTGAAGTCAATAAGTCACTTTCAACTCTTGGGTATTGTAGCTTCTTCATTGGAAATAGTGTGGCAAAGCCTTTACAAGAAATTACTTGCATGACTGTATTGGGAAGGTCTTTACAAGAAATTACTTGCATAGCTGTCTATTGGCAAGGCATTTACATGCACTTCATAGAGAATAGTCCTCTTAGTGGATAGATTGCTCCAAAGTATTGACATTCCAAACTTCAAGATGGAAGATCTTAGATACTGACTCTAAAAATTGAGTTGAGTTGATGTGCATATTCCTTATTTCAAAACTAGAATTTAGTCAATAAAACTTGAGTTATACATGGACCTTGCAAAGTTGTTGCTACTTACAAATTGATAAAGCAGATTTTTCTTGCATATTCCAATGTTACTCCTACTAATTTTTAATGATCAGCAAAAGGCGTATTAGTTTCTACATTGAGAACTGATTGAGCAACTATTGAAAAACCATCACAGAGAAACATAATAGGTTATCTCCACAAACATTCTCTACTCACAAGTTTAAGTGACTAACCATGTCTTAATTTACGTTGCAGAATCATAATACTCATAATATTGTTTTCCCTACACCCAGAACTGCTTAAGGCAGGGACTCCAGCTCGCGTAGAGCCCTTGTTCTGAAAAGGAATTGGATTAAAACAACTACGATAAGATTTGCAAGTTCATTTAGTTTCATCTTCAAGTTAGAGGACACTACAAAATACAGTGGAAAACAATGAAAAATCATCAATATAAAGTGCTTGTTAATGATATCACTAGTTGGATATATAAAGGTGATAATATATTGCAGTTCAACTAGCAACTCATGTTTACAATCATTATAAACTTGAAAAGAACAATTCCAACATCAAAACTAAAAATAAAAATTAATTTGAAGAAAATAAAACAGGGGTTAAGAAAACATTGCTCAAGGAATGCTGAATTCTGAGAAGGAGAAGAAATGATTGTACTTCCAAATGTCGAGCTGCACCCAGATGTTAGAGTTGAGGTTCCAACAAAGGTAGTAGAGGATTGGCCAAAAGGACTACTATCAATTCTGAAGGAAGGAAATCTTGAAACCACAGTAGCTGGAAAACTGGGAGAACCAAATTTCTGATATGATGCTCTGAATCCTGTTATACCAACAATTTCCTCCTCCCTCTACCACAATTTGAGCAGAAACAGTCGGCCCCTGCTATCTGCAATTTCTTACGCTGGTTGCGGAGAAGAAGAAGAAAATCTGTGCTTCATGGATCTCCAAAAAATTCCTGCATGATTTTCACCACCTATACTCGCCTTCATCGTGAAACAATCAAAAAATTCCTGCAAATGGGTGTTTTCATCGGTACCCATCTTAACAGAAAAATAAGGGATGGTTTATTTGAAGAACATGGTAAAACGGTGTAACGGCTAGTTCCTTTCTTGAGGGAACGGTTCTGGTTTCTAAATATAAATAAATATGCCCGTTGCTTTCTCGTAGTTCATTTTTTTAAATTTCAAAGAACCAAGCCAAAAGCTCCACATTAACTTATGAGGAGTCTTTTAAGAGTTTTATCTTTCATACCTATTGTACATACCCTTGAATTTCCAATTACTATCAAGTTTTTTGTGTTATTATGGATAAAAGAATAAAGGTCTATAACTTAATAATTTTATCTTTGGTTATGGTAATTGTAAAAAAAATTAATGCATTTTTTCACTTGACTTACTTAAGTTTTATTTTTCAAACTTTGTGAAAATCACCAACTATTTTTTACACAAAAGTAATTGCTTCAAATATTAAAATGACATTGTATAAATTGAATAGGATTGGATTTGAGTAATTTTTTAAAAATCTACTTGATAACTCCAAGCTAGGAATTTTGGACTTTTGATTTGCTTCCTACCACTTAGTCACTGTTGTACTCACTCATTTCTCCAAAGTTTGAGTCTTGAGTGAGCTTATCAAATTTTGTCCTTTCGTTAGTTCTTGGTGTTAGGGATATTGAGCAAGCGTAGATTGATTTTCATTATATTTTAAAAAAAATGTTAATTTTTGAGTGAACTAAGTCTAATTGAACATTTCATTAGGCACTTGAGGTTGAGAATTTGACTCTCATGCATGTTTGTTAAAACTTGGATTCTTCATTCATTTGTTCTTTGAATGAACTAACTCTATTTGAACACTTCACTAAACATTTGAGACTAGATATTTGACTCTCATGCATATTTGTTAAAACATGGCTTCTTCATTTATTTGTGTTTTGAATGAACTAAACCTAATTGAACACTTCACTAGGCACTTGATATTAGAAATTTGACTCTCATGCATATTTCTCAAAATGAATCTTCTTCATTAATTAATGTTTTGAGTTTGGAGGACTTTGAAACTAAAAATTTGACTCCCATACAATTTGTTTGCTCATGATAGAATTCCTAGAACTCATTTAATGAAATGGGTTCCAACTGCCATGGAGGCTAAACGTGCTTCACTATTTTCTAAGTCTCTTAGAGTGTCACTCTTAGTGTACTTATGAGGAGTCTCATAAATAAATAGCTGGTTGTGAAGCTTTAATTGCAATTTAATTTTTGGGGAGGATATTTACCATGTGAGGTGCATAGGGATGAGTTAGGTAAATGTTTGCAAATATGAATTTTCATGTGTTTACATGTTTTTCATAGATTCATCTTACTATTCTAATTTTGATAAATTACTTAGTTTAAATTTTTTATTTGATAATTTAATTTGTTGAGTTTATAATAAAAATTAATAATTTACAGTTTAATCTAAATTTAATTTATGATTTAAAACATCTTTTGTGTACTTTAATTTATAATTTAATTCATAAGTATATAATTTATAATCTAATTTAGAAAAAAATATAATTTTGTAATCTAATTGAGCTAAAAAGCATTCTATAGTAGCAACGGGGTATACATAAAACTAAAACATAACCAACATAGATTTAACAAAAAATAAAACTACAAAATTATAAGTCTTACATAAATAAAATAAAAGAAAATAATTCTTTATAAATTTAAATAAATCCTAAGTAGCTTCCTTAAACTCATTCTAAGGAACTTCATCCACAATATTAAACCAAATACTTATAATTAACATCATAAAATTATATATATATGATCTATTTATGAATTCATAAATATAATAAATTGTATATTTAAAAAAATATATAAATAGTATTTATTATTATATTACTATAATAGCTCACTTTCAATATTTTTCATTTGTACCTTCATGCATACCAAATAGGAATCTATATGCTTAAAATGCTACCTCCATAAGCACAATAACATGTTTTAAAATCATGGTTGCCAGTGATTGACCATTAAGGTCACTACTTTCATCAACATACAATGAGATATTTGTCTTCAAACTCAAGGCATTATGCAAGATAGCATTGTGAATTGTTTGTTGTGTAGGGTTTGATTTTCTCACATATTTAATGTTTTTCTAGCTGCCTTTAAGACTGGATATTGCACCCTCAACTGCAATCTCAAATAAATCACTCACTGTCACTTGAAGATTCCTTTCATGAGCATCCTTCTATAAAATCATTCACCTCAAGTGAATGACTAACTTGAGGTGTGAATTTAACATGAAATCCACTACATTTTTTGACTGTCACACCTGAAGTGACTGTCATTCTTCTTACCATAGATTACATTTACAAATGTCAATGAGCTACATATTATGTTCTTGCCATGAAGGCCTATCATAAATCATTTCTCATGAAAGGAATCTTCAAGTGATAGTCAGTGATTTATTTGAGATTGCAACTGAGGGTGCAATATCCAATCTTAAAGGAAGTTAGCAAAGCATTAAATATGCGAGAAAATCAAACCCTACACAACAAATAATTCACAATGCTATCTTGCATAATGCCTTGAGTTTGAAGACAAAAATGTCATTATATCTTCATGAAAGTAGTGACCTTAATGGTCAATCACTGGCAACCATGATTTTAAAACATGCTATTATGCTTATGGAAAGTAAGCTAACGTCCCACAAACATATTTGTGCATCATCTGAACCACTCAATAGATATCCATGCTTAAAAGGGCTCCATGATAAACCATACCCTTTTGTATTATTACCTCTCAATCTAATATCAAGATTACAACCACCATCTTGAGGCAGCTTTGATGGATGTTTGTTGTAATCAAACACAAACTTTCTCACTAACTGTTTTGGTAGCAATAATAAAAGGATTTTATGGCATATACCGAGCTTTATTGATCTCACCTTTATGATTGATCTATTGTATAACTTGGACCTACAAGAAAAAGGATTGTTGAAAAACCTAGCATAAAAACAAGTGTCGTTTAATCTAAAATTTAAAGTAGTTTGAATCCACCTACCCAAATGAAAAAATTGTTGTTTATGATCAAAAAGATAAAATAGAATAGAGATCTTTGATAATACTAATCAAAATTGATCCATGCTCTTAGTTGATAACATATTAAGAGTATGAAACATAACTTGCAACCATGCAAACCAAACTAATAATGTAAGTCTACCTCAAACGTTGGAATGATATGTTACATTTATATGGCTTCCACTAAATAGTCTGAAAGACCTAAGTTTTTTCATAGATATAATAAATATGATCTGGTGAACATTAGAAAAGAAATACCGAATGGAAACACACATAGATTAAAGAAAAAATTTCTTGGAGCTTATTAATCCCTTCAATTGCTATCCTCTTTTCTAGAAAAATATAGCTTTATTCAAAACAAAAACCATAGTAGGACCTTATGTTGTAGAAATAGTAACTATGTTGGCATCAGCCCATGTAGAGATATATGATTTTTAATACTTCATTCACTCTTAGTTACATGATGAGGCTCTTCCAAACATGATACTTCTAGATAACTATCATCTATGAAGCTCCTCAAGAGAAGGATGTTAACTGCTTACTCAAAACTCTTCTTAAACATCGACCTTGTGTGAAGAAAGGAGAAGTAAGACTTTCTTAATGAAAAATGAAACAATAGTTTAACTTATAGAATCATTAGAATAAAATCCTAACACTCCTCGAAAAAGCAATGATGGGTATGTTATCACAGAAATTAGCAACGCTGATTCCATGGATAACCCCCCTACGAAACCAGTTTGTTTCCTAGGCCTGTGTGTTTTAGGCACATAAAATAAGACAATCTTGAAGTTGTCCTTAACACGTGGTCTCTGATCTTGCCTAGTCCAAGTAGGTGATGATAGGCTCGAATTTTGAGTTTAAAGTTTGTGACTCCTTTCAAACCAGGAGCTAGTCCAAGTTTAACTGTTTTTGGTGCTCGGGCGGTGATTTTCACTACCATTGCACCTAGCTATTTTTCACTCTTGGTGCTCGATCGGTGATTTTCACCGCCCGAGCACCTAATTGTTAGTTATGTTGAGTTTTGTACTCCGCATTTAATGCATGGGTTCTAGGTTAATTTTTAGGTTTTTAACTCATATTATGAGTTATTTTCGCATTTCGTTTATGACTCCTCTCCTCCCATCGCTCCGACGCTATCCCAGGTTGCCTCGCACAAGATCGAATCTTGTTCGCCTCCTCCAATTCATGGATTTTCGCTCTTGTCGTCTTTGTCAATCATCCACCATTTGAGGTATGTTCTCTTCTTCATTTCTATTTAATCGTATTCCTTAAATGCTTTTCATTCCTCGATTGTTTTGGAAATTTTTGGTTCATCGTCCCTTCGTCTGGTCTCTTTCCTTTCTCAGTTCCTTACCTTTGCAACAGTTTCACCACACATAATGTGAAGCACCATCATGTGTTATCTTTCCAACCTTGGGTGTTCGGGCGAAGAAATTCGCCGACGTCGCACGAAATGCCAAGTAGTCTTCAGTGTCTTGGCGGTGATTTTCACCACCATGACACGCACTCATCAAAATACCCAAGTGTCTGGGCAGTAATTTTCATCACGGTGACACTCATTGAACTTCAACATCCCAATGCTAGGGCGGTGAAAATCCCCGCCACGACATTGGCAATGCCAACCCTTAAGTGTTCAGGCTATGATTTTTGCCACCCTAACACTTAGTCTTTTCACATAACATTTTGGTGCTCCAGCAGTGATTTTCACTGCCCGAACACCAAACGAACTTCACTCTTTGGTGCTCGAGCGGTGATTTTCATCGCCCGAGCACCAAAATCTGCATTTTTTCCTAACACTCTGAAACACTAGTTCTCTTCATTTTCGCTTCCACCTTGCATTTCACACCTCGTTTTCCACACCATATGGCCAAATCATAGTGACTCCATATCGCCTGCTTATTTCACATTTCCCCATATGGCATGTATTTCCTGACACCAATGGATCCACCATCCTTGCAGTTTCTCTCCAGATTTAATCAAGTGATCCTTAAGGTGACATTTTCCAATCTAGTGAACTATCCCAAATCTACAAAGAAACCACCATGCAACAGGTGCAAGAAAATCCATTCATCTGCCATACGGCCAATCACAAGAATTCACACCATTGTGGATTGCACCGTTGGTCTGGATGAAAAGTTCATGCAGGAGACCAGGAAGAAATATGAAGACTTTGCGCCCAAGCAAGGAACCATGAAGATTCCTGATCTCCCAGTGTTGAACATTTTGATGCTTCCCTTTATGCATCTTGTAAATAATTTTTGACATCTTAAATGTCTTTTTGTAAAGTGTAGTGTAATTACACCAAAAATATGAGATGTAATTACATAGAGATAAATTACACTCAGTTAGACTAGGGTTTCCTATTTTTGCTCAACTGATTTCCTAAATTTACTCTTACCTCTTTTCTATAAATAAGAGGGATTTCTATTGTAATGGTTACCTTTTGATTTTTTGCAACGAAGTGCTGCTCCTTTGAAACAAACATTGAAGCTTTGTATTCAATTTTGTGAATTTGGATCTAATCAATAAAGAAGAGGATTGCATACCAGACTTTGTGTTGGAATCAATTGTCTTATGATTTGATTATATCGGTGGTGACTAGTGTATGAGATCTAAAGGGTTTCAAGTGGCTTATGTAAACTTTGTATTACATTTATTATTTGGATTTTTTTATGTTTGAACATTTTTGTTGAAGGATCTACAAGACTTTGTGCTTGTAATCATTCATGCGGTCTGAGGAATTGTTGTATCTAAGAAGACTTTGTGCTTCTAATACAACAAACGATACTTCCACAAAATTCGACATTGAAGGAGCTACGGAACGACTTTGTGCCTTCATGAGCTTTCCCTTTTCCTTTTTCTGTTGTTATTATAAATCATACCTAGTATTTCTACTCTGCGCTTTGACAAGATAGAAATATTGGCATTACTATTATTTGTTAAGTTTAAGTTATCAGATCTAAAGCTTTCCATCATGAAGCATTGTAAACATCTTCTCTGAAAAAAGAGAGAAGTATGAATGTAACACACACCCCCCATTTCATAAGTATAGTGTACATTTAGTAAGTATTTCGTTAAGTTTACTATAGCTCCTATTAGCAGTAAGAAGGGCGCCTCCCCTTTCTGAGAGGAGAGATTATATCTCGCATAGCTGTGGCTGAAGTCTAGATAGCGTAATCTATTGAAAAGTTGATTACATTATTTTCACCCAACAGGGTCTTCTTCCTCACATTTGTATTTCTAAAAGAATTTTCTACTTTAACCATAATAGTTTTCTACTATTTTTAGTCATGTAGGTGTAAAAGAAACCACTTGGTGGTGTTTACCTTCAATATTTTTACTTGAATAAAGAGAAAATTTCCTTTGATTACAATTACATAATACATTTTGAGGAATTGGTTGTGTAACTCTTGGACCATTGTCACATTTAGTACTTGTTACAAAGTTTGGGAGTGAATACGTTAAGTATAAGTCTAGTGAATCAAATAACTTGGATTAAGAGAAGATATAACTTGAATTCATATTGTTGAAATCTTATATGTGAGGTTGCATGGTACTTTACAATAGAGAATAGCATCAGTTGTCTAAATCTTTTCATTGTAGTATACACTTTTCATTGAGGTTTCTTAGCAGTGATTGAATCAATGAAGACAAATTATTGGCATGAAGGTCCATATGTTGGATCTTAGATAGTAACAAGACCTCGAAGAATTCTTTCCCTAAATTTTTTTTTATCCCAACTCTAGCATATTTAAACAAGAAAGCAATCCCAAATTAGTTACCAGTCTCCCTAATAGAATAATTTTACCTAGAGAAAGTTCTCAAATATCTCCAAGACCTATGCTAGGTTCAATCTCACAATAAAAATTGTTGCCACTCATATCCAAGATTTTAAGCTTCTTTAACTCCCAAAGTTTCTTTGGAGTGCTACCAAACAGAAGGTTACTTGTAAGATCCATAATCATGAAACTCTTAAGATTCTCAATCTATACATAGTGCCTTCTTATAGCACACTCTCAACTTTGTGAAGATAACTTCCTATGTTGATGGAATTTCTTCTTGGGCCTAGGAGAACTCTATTATAAATGGGAATCTATAAATAATAGGTTGTATTGGTTTATAAAATGGGAATTGGAGGGAAATTGTATTTTTGTATCTGTCTGGATTGATGGAGGGAACATAATGTATCTCGTATATTCTTTCAAATTTAAGGAGAATGATTATGTTGACTTTCTAAGAGGTGATCCGAGAGATGAGATGCAAAAGGAAAGGAGCATGGAAGCATAGGAACATAATTTTTGATATCCCTATTACATGTAGTATTAAAATTTATGATAAACATCCACAAAATAGGTAGGGGTAAGTGCACCAATCTGTGACACAATTTTGGCTCTTAAGATGCCACTTTTTTTTTCTTCTGAAATCAACAAAATCTGATTTGCACGAGAAAATGAAGATAGTTATGCTCAAAATTTCAAGATGTTGCAAGAACAAAAGCTAAAGTGCTCTGAGTCTAGTTTCTAAGCTACTATTTTTTTTTGAAATTAATGAAGATTAAGTGTCTCAAAAAGGGGGGGGGGCGCAAAACAGGTCCTTTTTTTATCAAAAAAATAGTATAGTGCTTGAGGGCTCCCCTCTTTTTGATTGACTTTTTTTTAGAATTTCAAAAATCACAATACTCATAAATTAGCTAACACCATGTAGTTTATCATCGTTCTTTCAGATAATTTTTTTAATGAATATATAATATTTTATGAATTTTCAAAGTGGACACATCTTGAAAAGCTGAAATTTGAGCGTGCTCCCCCCTAGATTTTTTGCAAACTAATCGAAAATTGATTCTTTTTTCATCATGTGTAGAATGGATTCTAGTTTCAAAAAATATAATTTTTTTCACGTTTCGATGAACGGGTCAAAATTTATCCTAAAACTAGTACATGTTGGTTTTTGACCAAAAACAGAGGCATTTACAATAGAAGCCCTAGATCAAAACCTTAACTAAATCAAAATGATTTTTATTTTTTATATATTTAGATAGCTAAGAGAGAGGTTAATGCTATCACAGTTTTTTTATAAACTTGCATTGAAATACGTGCAAATGAGTCGAGGAGCATAGAGGAAAATATGAGAAAATTTGGCAAATCCTATTAAATAACACATCCAAAGCAGGTCATTTGGCGAGCGCCAAATGGCCTGCTTTGCATAGAACTAGAATTTCCCCTCTTTGGTGAACAACTTTGATAATGCTTAGAGTGCACAGTTTATGATCGTAGATGGATAATCGAGGTTTTACCTTTCATACCTTTTCTATCTCGTTACCATAACTAGATAACTCTTTATCCCTCTGAAGTTTCTATCTCTCAGGTCTCACTCCCTCCCACGTGACCTAGACTACTCTCTCAATCCAATCCCCTTTGTCGGGTCTCTTTCCCTCCCACATAGGTACCTAAATAAATCTATCTCACTCCAACCCCCTTTCTCACTCTCCCTCTTTGGTCTTTTTATCTCTCTCACTCCATCTCCCTCTCTTAGGTTGTTATCTTTCTCTCTTTCTCTCTCTCTCAAGTCTCTCCCTCCTACCCCCTCTCCCTCTCTTAGGTCTCACTCACTCACTCCCTCTATCTCTCTCCCATTCCCTCTCTCTCACTCACTCTATCTCTCTCCCTCTCTCTCTCACTCTCTCTTGGGTATCTCCATTCCCCCTATATCTCTCTCTTACTCTCTCCCACTCTGTCTCTCTCCCTCTCTCATGTCTCTCCCTCCCACCCCCTCTCCCTCTCTCTCTCTCTCAAGTATCTTTTTCCTACCCCCTTTCCCTCTCTCTCTTTGTCAAGTCTCCCCTCCTACCCCCTCTCCCTCTCACAGTCACTCCCTCTATCTCTCTTCCACTCCCTCCCTATCCCACTCCCTCTATTTGTCTCCATCTACCTCACCATCTATCTCAAGTATCTCCCTCCCACCACCTCTCCCTCTCTCTCAAGTCCCCCTCTCTCTCAAGTCCCTCTTTCTCTCATGCCCTCTATCTCTCTCCCACTCTCTCTCAAGTCTCTCCCTCCCACCCACTCTCCCTACCTCTTTGTCTCTCAAGTCTCTCCCTTCTACCCCTCTCCCTCTTTCAGGCCTCTCTTTGTCTCTCTCACTCACTCCCTCTATATCTCTCCCACATCTTCTCTCTCTCTCTCTCACTCCCTCTATCTCTCTCCCTCTTTCTCTCCCTCTCTCTCAAATATCTTCCTCCCACCCCCTCCCACTCTCTCTCTCCCTCTATCTCATGTATCTCCCCCCACCCCCTCCATCTCTCTCGAATTCCTCTATCCGAGTACTCCCTCTCCCTCCCACCCCCTCTCCATCTCTCAATTCTCTCTCTCTCTCTCACTCCTTGTATCTCTCCCATCCCTCTATCTGTCACTCCCTCTCTCTCCTACTCTCTTAGGTATCTCCTTCCCATGGGTCCTATCTCCCACTTTTTCTCCCTCTTCTGTCTCGGGTGTCTCCCTCCCAACCTCTCTCCCTCTCCCTCTCTCTTAGGTTTCTCCCTCCCACCCCCTCTCCCTCCCTCTCTCTCACAGTTGAGGGTTGAGGGATTAAGAGGGTATATGGGTTGATGGATTAGGGTTTAAAGGTTGAGGGTTGAGGGTTGAGGGATTAAGAGGGTATAGGGGTTGAGGGATTAGGGGTTAAGGGTTGAGGGTTGAGGGATTAAGAGGGTATGGAGGTTTAGGGATTAGCATTTAAGGATTGAGGGTTAAAGGTTTAGGGATTAAGAGGGTATGGGGGTTGAGGGATTAGGGTTTAAGGGCTGAGGTTTGAGGGTTGAGGGATTAGGAGGTTATAGGGGTCAAGGGATTAGGGTTGAAGGGTTGAGGGTTGAGGGATTAAGAGGGTGTGGGGGTTGAGGGATTAGGGTTTAAGGGTTAAGGGTTGAGGGTTGAGGGATTAAGAGGGTATAGGGGTTGAGGGATTAGGGTTTAAGGATTGAGGGTTAAGGGTTGAGGTATTAAGATGGTAAAGGGGTTGAGGGATTAGGTTTAAGGGTTGAGGGTTGAGGGATTAAGATTGTAGAGGGGTTGAGATATTAGAGTTTGAGGGTTGAGGGATTAAGAGGGTATGGGGGTTGATGGATTAGGGTTTTAAGGGTTGAGGGATTAAGAGGGTATAGGGGTCGAGGGATTAGGTTTGAAGGGTTGAGGGTTGAGGGATTAAGAGGGTGTGGGGGTTGAGGGATTAGGGTTTAAGGGTTAAGGGTTAAGGGTTGAGAGATTAAGAGGGTATAGGGGTATAGGGATTAGGGTTTAAGGGTTGAGGGTTAAGGGTTGAGGGTTGACATGGTATAGGGGTTGAGGGATTAGGGTTTAAGGGTTGAGGGTAAGGGTTAAGGGTTGAGTGATTAATATTATAGAGGGGTTGACTGATTAGGGTTTAAGGGTTGAGGGTTGAGGGATTGAGGGGTTGAGGGATTAGGGTTTAAGGGTTGAGGGTTGAGGGATTAGGGTTTGAGGGTTGAGGGCTGAGGTATTAAGAGGGTATGGGGGTTAAGGGATTAGGGTTTAAGGGTTGATGGTTGAGGGTTGAGGGATTAGGGGTATAGGGGTTGAGGGATTAGGGTTTTAGGGTTGAGGGTTTACATGGTATAGGGGTTGAGGGATTAGGGTTTAAGGGTTGAGGGTAAGGGTTAAGGGTTGAGGGATTAATATTATAGAGGGGTTGACTAATTAGGGTTTAAGGGTTGAGGGTTGAGGGGTTGAGGGTTGAGGGATTAGGGTTTAAGAGTTGAGGGTTGAGGGATTAGGGGTTAAGGGTTGAGGGATTAGGGTTTAAGGGTTGAGAGGGTATAGGGGTTGGGGGATTAGGGGTTGAGGGTTGAGGGTTGAGGGATTAAGAGGGTATAGGGGTCGAGGGATTAGGGTTGAAGGGTTGAGGTTTGAGGGATTAAGAGGGTATGGGGGTTGAGGGATTAGGGTTTAAGGGTTAAGGGTTGAGGGGTTCAGGGATTAAGAGGGTATGGGGGTTCAGGGGTTAGGGTTTAAGGGTTAAGGGTTGAGGGATTAAGAGGGTATAGGGGTTGAGGTTGAGGGTTGAGGTATTAAGAGGAGTAAAAGGGGTTTGAAATTAGGGTTTAAGGGTTGAGGTTGAGGGTTGAGATTGTAGAGTAAAGGGATTAGGGTTTGAAGGTTGAGGATTAAGAGGTATGGGGTTGAGTGGATTAGGGTTTAAGGGTTGAGGGTTGAGGGGTTGAGGGATTAAGAGGGTATAGTGAATCGAGGGATTAGGGTTGAAGGGTTGAGGGTTGAGGGATTAAGATGGTGTGGGGGTTGAGGGATTAGGGTTTAAGGGTTAAGGGTTGAGGGTTGAGGGATTAAGAGGGTATAGGGGTTGAGGGATTAGGGTTTAAGGGTTGAGGGTTGACATGGTATAGGGGTTGAGGGGTTAAGGTTTAAGGGTTGAGGGTAAGGGTTAAGGGTTGAGTGATTAATATTATAGAGGGGTTGACTAATTAGGGTTTAAGGGTTGAGGGTTGAGGGGTTGAAGGATTAGGGTTTAAGGGTTGAGGGATTAGGGGTTAAGGGTTGAGGTTTGAGGGATTAAGCGGGTATGGGGGTTGAGGGATTAGGGTTTAAGGGTTGAGGGTTGAGGGTCGAGGGATTAGGGGTATAGGGGTTGAGGGATTAGGGTTTAAGGGTTGAGGGTTGACATGGTATAGGGGTTGATGGATTAAGAGGGTATAGGGGCTGAGGGATTAGGGGTTAAGGGTTAAGGGTTGGGGGATTAAGAGGGTATAGGGGTCAAGGGATTAGGGTTGAAGGGTTGATGGATTAAGAGGGTATGGGAGTTGAGGGATTAAGAGGGTATGGGAGTTGAGGGATTAGGGTTTAAGGGTTAAGGGTTGAGTTATTAGGGTTTAAGGGTTGAGGGTTGAGGTATTAAGAGGATAAAGGGGTTGAGGGATTAGGGTTTAAGGGTTGAGGGTTGAGGGTTAAATGTTGAGGGATTAAGATTGTAGAGGGGTTGAGGGATTAGGGTTTAAGGGTTGATGGATTAAGAGGGTATGGGGGTTGAGGGATTAGGGTTTAAGGGTTGAGGGTTGAGGGTTGAGGGGTTGAGGGATTAAGAGGGTATAGGGGTTGAGGGATTAGGGTTTAAGGGTTAAGGGATTAAGAGGGTATGGGGGTTTATGGATTAGGGTTTAAGGGTTAAGGGTTGAGGGATTAAGAGGGCATAGGGGTCAAGGGATTAGGGTTGAAGGGTTGAGGGTTGATGGATTAAGAGGGTATGGGGGTTGAGGGATTAGGGTTTAAGGGTTATGGATTTAGGGTTGAGGGATTAAGAGGGTATAGGGGTTGAGGGATTAGGGTTTAAGGGTTGAGGGTTAAGGGTTGAGGGTTGATAGGGTATAGGGGTTGAGGGATTAGGCCTCACTTATCTCACAATCCCTCTTTGTCAAGCCTCACTTACCTCCCATCCTACTTTCTTAGGTCTCTCCTTCCCACCCCCTCTCTCCCACTTTCACTCCCTCTCCTTCTCTTAGGTATCTCCCTCCCAACCTCTCTCCCTCTCTCTCTCTTAGGTTTCTCCCTCCCACGTCCTCTCCCTCCCCCCCTCTCTCTCTCTCTCAAGTCTCTCCTTTTCAAAGGAACATAATTGGTGTGCGCCAAATTTGGTGCTCTCCAAATTTGGCGAGCACCAAATGGGTTTTATCTTGAAATGGTAAAAATAAGGCTTGACCCCATGATTTGGGTCCACATTTTCCTGTATTTTTCTAGTTCAATGCTTTATTCGAGTCAAAAACACCTTTTTTTATGCAATTGACTTCATATTGTACCAATCTATGCTTGATCCATCGCCTTTTTACCACCAATCTGCATGGTAAACAATGTAGAAGAAGACATTTTGAATTTTCTGCATCATTTTACATTATCTGAGGTAATATATTCATTTTGGTAAATTGAAATGTTTGTATTTAGTATATTTGTTTGTTTTTGACAATATAAACTAAATTTCCTTAATGATTTTATTAATCATAACAATTGGACTTAGAATTCAACATTGAATTAGATGAGATTTCCATAAAAAAGTTCAATTTTTATGAGTTTGAAGAACAAAAAAATAAAAACATGATATTTACTTTTGAATTCTATTTGCATTGCTTATAGTAGTCCATTTCTAGCATGGCTAGTGGAATTCACTATATTTCATTCTTTTTTCAACTAATTTGGAAAACCTAATAGCTTTCATCAATGTTAATGCAAGTGTGCATTAATTTTTTTGTTCCATAAAAAATTCAGCTTCATCACATGTGCTTAGATAAATTCAAGTGAGTTGACATAGTTGAGAATGCTTATTATCTTTCTAAGTTACCTCATTGCCAAAGAAATAGTGAATAATTATAAGATATAGCATCACAAACCCTTCTTTGAATCCATATTCTTCATGACTTTGTTGACAATCAAAAATTTGGTTTTGAGAAAAATAAACACAAGATTCTCTAGTTTTTATTTAGGTGGCAACAATTTATACCCTAGGTTTGTGATGCAGAGCAGGGAGACAAAACCTTCAACAATCATAATTAGATCAGTTTCCAACAATCTTCAATCTCAAAAACCTCAATTCAATGCTGAAGTGACCAATTCACATCTAAAACAAAACAAAGATCATCCATAAATAACAAGCTATGCTTTTCAAGAAGACTACCATTCTAAACCTCTGGAAGATTTTAACAAAACCCACCATATGTAAGTCTATTGCTCGAAATATTGTATTTATACAACAGTCACTCCTAATAGAATGAAATAAACTCAATATTACTAGAAACTCTAATCCGTGAATTGTTCATCATAACATTTATAAACAAGTTCAATAATGCTAGTCAAAAGACACAACTTCAAAATCAACGTTCCAGGCCTCTGGTGCAAGAGCACGTTGTAAGCTCAATTTTGTCAAAAATGTCATCTTTAGTTCAAGCATGGTCAAATGCTAGGATTTTAGTTAATGTTGAGTATATTGTGTTCAGTAAGGTCAATTAGACCATTTTGTAATGTATTTGGAGCTAA
Organism: Sequoiadendron giganteum; assembly: GCA_007115665.2. Taxonomy (NCBI): domain Eukaryota; kingdom Viridiplantae; phylum Streptophyta; class Pinopsida; order Cupressales; family Cupressaceae; genus Sequoiadendron; species Sequoiadendron giganteum. The sequence goes on from CM021102.1 coordinate 334,260,979, forward strand.
GGGAGTTCAGTTGTGTCATAGCTTGCAATTTGGCTAAATGTGGTCAGAAAAGTTGCTAAAAGATGCAAAAATTGCAAAGTTCGAGGGAGTTGGAATGAAATAAAAATATTTTTAATAAATTTCAGTGCCTCGAAGGAGAGGTTGTTGGTTGATTTGTACCCCATTTTTTTTATCAAGAAGAACATTATTAAATTCTTGAAATTTACTGGTTTCTCTCACTTTTCTTGTTGTTGTATGGCCTGTATGAACTCTAAGATGATATGAAACCAGTTGGATGTTGTAGATTAATGAATTAGCTTTCATTTTCATCTATTTAGAGGTTCTAACTTTTCCTATAGTGAAAGTTTTATTGTTTTTACTATTGCTACCTACTTTCATAGTGTTCTTGGATTGAGGGGTTTCATTATGTAATTCGACCCATTACACTTTTTATTCCTACTGTAACTTTTGGAATGGGTCCTCTAACTTTTAAAATACATGCCTAACCTATTTAGAATGTTGTGGGGTCAAGGTTGGGTGTTTGGGATAATGTTCTAGGACTGTAGCAGGGTCTTTTCATGGTGAAAATTAGGGCTTCAAGTGGTGTTTTGACAAAATATGGGAAGGAATGTCCATGTAATGTATTATTCACCATGTATAGGGTTTGGTAAGTGTGTTTGGTGCTTTGTATGGGTCTGGCAGGTCCGGGAGATAGGAGTTTCATTAAAACCCCAAGTATTTTTCTTGAAATTGAGGGTTTGGTGTATTAGGGGTCTAGATGTCTTGGACCTGGAAACAAATTAGGAAATTGGAGGTTTTGACACATAAAATACTTATTTTGAGGAATTTGAGTGAAGATGTAGTGTTTAAAAGGTACTCTCTTTGTAAATTAGGCCAATTGAATAGCCTTTTCCAAGGTGGGTCTATTGGAAGTCAATGTTGGTCCAAAGGAGTTGATGTTGAGGTTTACCTATGTTTTATAACTTGTAAATGTGTATCTTAATCATCCCTGAGTTTGTCAAGTGTTTTGGAAAATCTTGGTGAAAAGGCCCTTGAACCGGGTTACCTATGCTACAAGGGAAAGCTTGGTAGAAGTTGGGATTTTCAGTTGAACATCTGGTTTTGCTTTGGAATCTAATTGATTCTCATTGATTTTCTGTATTGAATGGTTTCCACCCCTCTCTACATAAAAAATGGTGTTTCTTGGTAAGTTAAGTGATCAATTTATGTGTAAGTCTATTAAGAGCCTTCCTCTAAATCTTTGAACAAGTTCATTGTGGATCCCTACATGTACTACATCAGCCTCTAGGTACTTCACCAAATCCTCAAAAACACTCAAAATCCCTACTCTAATATCTTACCCTACAGACATCTAACTCCATCATTTATGAAAAATATTGTGTAGCATAGACATGTTTGATAATTCCAAACAACTCGCAGCCTTCTTTCATAAAATGCTTTGGTGTGTTTCATATTTAATGCAATGTAATCAACGATATCAATATTTTTGTAAAATGCATTACTTAATTTTGTTCTATGTGTGTTTGTTAACATGTAGCATTGAAGATCATGCCGAGGAAATGACCGAAGCCTCTAACACCAAAAAAATGTGCAGCTAAAAATGCAAGGAGAAGAGAATCAAAAAATGTAGCTCGTGAAGCATAGGAACTACAGCCCATACAGCCACAAATTCCCATGCAATCTAAGAGAGATGTCAAATTAGAAAAACAAAGGGCATGAATGAGGAAAGTTCGTGGAAGGACAGGAATGGATACAGAAGTTGGGGGCACATCATCAACCATAGGTGAAGCTCAATGCACATCTCCAGTTGAAGACACATTGACAACAACATGTGGTTTTCAGGGTACATCAGAAATCACATCTCCAATTGAAGACACACCATCAAAAACATTGCATTTTGAAAGTACATGAGCAAACACATCTCTATTTGAAGGAACTCCACAAACGGAATCTCAAGTTAGAGGTGTAGACATCCAAATTCGGTCACTTCCATATGATCAAAATCGTCTACTCTATTCATCTAGTTCATTAAATAGTGATTAAATAATTTATTTAATCATTATTTTATTTTCTGCCTAAGGTTCCTATAGTATGTAATTAAATAAATTAAATACTTTACCTTACCCCTTTTCTTCTCTAAATTAAATAAATATGAAAAATTATTTAATTTAGTCTTTTAACCCATTTGAATTAAAACCAATTTTTAATTCCTCTTTTTCTCTCTCCTTGTCACATTCTCCATAACCCTCTTCTAATCCAGATTAAATTAATTAATCTGTGATTAGGATGTGCACCACTTAATCAAGATTAAGTGTCACATCCTCCATAATCTCCCACTTGCCTCTAATCCCTCATTAATCATCTTAATCATGTGTTTGCACAACCTTAATCAAAATCATTAGCCACATTTGGCTTACCTTTTCTGGTCAACCTTCCCACTTACCGTTTTTAGCCTGGACTCCCTTCCCCATGTGAATTTTTAATTCACATTTATTTAACCAAGGTTCCTCTCTTCCCCATGTGAATTTTTAATTCACTTTGGTCTTCCCAAGGTCTTCCTCATCCCCCATGCAAATATGACATGTCATTTTACATGTGTCGAAGGCTTCTAGAACCTTGGACTTGTCACATCACCCACATGTGACAAATCTCCAACTTTTTGGAGACCTCCTTTTATCCAATAAACTTTCCATTGAATGTAAATTTTTAATTTACATTTATTTCTCCCACACACTTCCCCTTTTCCCATGGAGATTTTTGAGGAATTCTAAAATTCCTCAAAAGTCTCTTTCATTCTCATTTGGGGACAAGAAGTTCCTTTTTGAGGAAATCTTCTCATCCCCCAAGGTACCTCAAAGGTACTTGTCCTTCATCCACCTCATGTACTTCCCTTCCACCTCTTGTCCTTTTCTTCCACCTCATTTTCACATCACTCCACCCTAAGACATCTCACCTTCCACATGTCAAGATGTGAGGGCTTGTGAGTCCTCAACTCACCATATCCCTTCATCTTGATCTTTGTTGGATCAATCCCAACCATTGAATTCTCTAGAGAATTCAATTTAGCCTATAAATACCCCTTCAATTCCTTCATTTTGGGGGATCAAGTCTTTTGCAAATAAACTCTTACAAAATTGCCATTCAAACTCTCATCCATTTTAGCACTTATATCATCAATCCATGTTGCATCAATTCATCTTGCATCCATTCAACTTCATTTCCATCCAAAGAGCACACAAGACTTCAAAATCAAGGGCCAACCAAGGAAGCAACAACATGAAGGTATAACAGCAATCAATTTGTTTATCTTACTTCTATGTTGTCCACTTTCTTAGGCTAATCTTATTGAGGTGCCCTTTTATCTTGTTATTTTTCTTTATATTGCACTATTAGTTTTATCTAACATCTCACATTTGGAAGTAGCATTTTATTAGGATCACATTTCTGGCACGCCCGATGGGACCCACAAAGGGGTCTCTTTCTTTCACATCTTCTATTGTTAGCTTGTTTGCAGATTCAGGTCACAGAGGGGCGAACTTTCCCTCCTAGATGCTGCAGAAGGGCAAACTTACCCTCTATTTCAGTCGTTTTCTGCAGAGGGGTGAATCTGCCCTTTGTTGTTTCTGACTATTTTCTGCAGAGGGGCAAACCTGCCCTTTGTTGTTTCTGACAGTTTTCTGTAGAGGGGCGAATCTGCCCTTTGCTGTTTCAGTCGTTTTCTACAGAGGGGCGAATCTGCCCTTTGCTGTTTCTGACTATTTTTTGCAGAGGGGCTAACCTGCCCTTTGATGTTTCTGACGATTTTCTGTAGAGGGGCGAATCTGCCCTTTGCTGTTTCTGACTGTTTTTTGCAGAGGGGCGAATCTGCCCTTTTCTATTTTCTGACTGTTTTCTGTAGAGGGGCGAACCTACCCTTTGCTGTTTCTGACTATTTTTTGTAGAGGGGCGAACTTGCCCTTGCTGTTTTTGACTATTTTCTGCAGAAGGGCGAACTTGCCCTCCCAATTCAACATTTTTCATTCCAGAGGGGCGAATTTTCCCTTAACAGCACATTCGAGAAGGTAAAAAAGGGACATTTTAGCTTCGTTTTTGTCTCTTTCTTTTGTTTTTTTGTGCTCTAACCCACTAATCCTATTTGTTGATGAGTGAAGTCAGATTTTGTGCTAGTATTTTGCATATTTTTGCTGCAAATCACAAAAGGGCAAAAGATAAACAACTAACATTTGCTTGCAGGGCCTTCGTTTCATTCTGATTTTTAAAAGTCTTTCCTTACTGCTTTATCTATTTACTTAGTATAAGTAGGGGAAAGTAATACTTGCTACTTGCTGTGTCTATTTTATTTGTTTTACCCTAAGGGGGCATTAGTTTGTTTTCACCTTCCTCCTTTGCACTTTGTGCTGATCCGAAGGGGGTAGTTGGAAACGATTAGTGTCTTCTTCTTAGCGGGACCTACTTGGAGATTTCATCACCCCAAGGGACGATTCCAACCACGCGTACCAGCAGGGTATATAAACGAGGGAGAGCCAAAGCTGTACCCCAATCCAGTTGCGTTGTAATTAGCGAAACGTCGAAGCTAGGGTGATACCTAGATAGACGTGAAGAGTTGGTCTAAGCCTTTCAGTATCTCGCTGGGGCTCCCGACTCACACTTGTGATGGATTGGTGTTCACAGTTGTGCCTCACGTATCGAGTGTATATCAAGGACTCCCTAGAAACCTTGTTCATCCTAGAGTAAGACCTTTTCCAGCCATACCCATTAAACACTAATCATAGGATTGTGCTTGTTCAAAGTGTCTTGTTGTGAAGAACTAGTAAATTTTGATAAGTCAAACCGTCATTAAATCATTTTAAGTCCTTGCCAAAATCCCTTACCCAAACCAAGTTACATTTTCCACTGTAGAGGGGCGAACTTGCCCCACTGTTTTAGCCTTTTTTACCGCAGAGGGGCAAACTTGCCCCACTGTTTCAGCCTTTTCTACAAAAGTGCGAATACGCCCCTTGAATAGACAGTTTCATCCATTTGACCCTTTTAAATCCCCGTTCGAATCCCCGAAGCCTCCATTTGATCATCCTAAACACTCATTTGATTATCCTAAACACTCATTTGACCAATCCAAACATCCATTTGACCATTCCAAACCTCCATTTAACCTCTCCAAAAACATCCATTTACCACATTCGCATTGATCATTCCACCATTTGGGATACCCATCTTATCGTAAGACCTAAACATCTTCAACAACACATCTTCCCTTTGCATCCATCATTATTCCTCAACACAAAATCCCTTAAAACCTTTTGTTAGGAGTTATCTCCCGAATTGACCAAGGCGTTAAATTGATCGTTATCCTACATAATCAATCCTTGTCTTCAACCTAATCAATCCGCTTCTATCTTGAGGTGGATTTGTGTTGTAAGTCAACATCATTGGCCCAAATCAATCCCCTTCCATCTCAAGGTGGATTAGGTGTCATAATAATTGATTTAATCTAATCAACCAACATTACAAGTCACCTAGGGTGGTCTCCAAATCAGGTTTTAGGATCCCTTCCATCATCTAATCATCAATCCAAATCATCATTTGATCCAATCACCAATCCAATCATAAAATCCAATCCTCATCCAAAGCATCAAGTGATACATCATCACTTGATCCAATCAAATCCAATCACCACCCAATCACCAAGTTGACACATCAACATTTGATCCAATCAAACCCAATCCTCAATCCAATCATCAAATCGATACATCATCATTTGATCCAATCAAATTAATCCTCATCCAAATCCTCAATCGATACGAACATCAATTGATCTATCATCCAATCTAAGTCAATCAATCCAAATCATCACTTAGATCATCCTCTAGAGATTACATCTTGAAATCACCTAGTTGTTTTGCACGTTCATGCCCGTTTAAACCCATTCACAAACAAAAAAGCAAATGGAAGACCAACAAAATTAAGGCTCCCAACCAAATTTCCCTCAAGATCCTAATAACATTCCACACGATCCTCATAACAGCGTCTCATCTCAATCAAACATCGACATCCAGAACATCACACCACCTAGTGACGAAAACATGGTCAATCAACCCGAAGTCACCGTTGACGAATATCTTAGTAATCTTGCCAATGTCCAAATGACGGATTGTCTCCTAAATGAACATGGGGATAAGATCCTTGCCACCTTACTCATGAAGGGAGTCAAACCACCATCCGGTTTCAATACATCACAATATGCCCTTCCCCCATTTGTTGACCCACAAACCTCACAAAATGTTCTAGAAAATTCCTACATTCCCAAAGGTGCCCCCACAGAAAATTGGTACCACCCCAAACTTGGAAATGCTGTCATTCATCAAGTCCAAGAATATCCTCATCTTCCAACCACAACATCTACTATTCCACCATTCGATCCTAATGACCCTCATACCTATGGCATGCCGCCATACATCTCATCTGCTCCACCACTTCCTCCCCCATATTCTAATATTGGGGGCATACCTCCACTTACCAATGTGCTACCTCCTCAATTCCAACAACCTCCAAATAATCCACACCAATCCACCACACTACCAGCACCACCACAACATGTTGCTACTATTATAGCTTCATCTCAACACTTGCATCCACAACACCCTTTCGTTCTCACACAACCATCACATCAAGTGGTGCAACATACATCTCAACAACAACACATCTCACCTAACCCATCTCAACAACAACAACACATCTCACCTAACCCATCTCAACAACAAAAATACATCCCATCTCACCCGCCTTAACAACAACAACAACCTCCACAACAACATGTGCACATCCCTACGCAAGGACACCATAACTCACTTACCAAATACCTCTATCATCCCACTAGCACATACACTATTCCATCCCATACAAACCCTCATCAAAATGTGCAAAACCAAATGCATACCCAACCGCCACCTTACGCCAATCTTTCACAACCTCAACACAATCCCCATCAACAAACATCAAGTCCATACCCATATGCCACACAAAAACCCATCATTGCACCACAATACCAATCCTACCCACCCCACTTGCAACAACAACAAACTCACCAATAAGTAGCACCTTACGCTTCTTATTATCAACAATCGTCATCACATCCACAAAGAGGCCTTACCTCTACGCATTACCAAAATGCTATGCAGCAACAAAACGCCTCTTTTGTTTCCTACTATCAACAACAAGTGGCTCCCACTCAATACAATCAATCATCCAATTATCAAACCACCTATAATCAACTAATGCACTCATATCCGACCCAACCCGTCTATGATCCAACGACGGTAGGGCCATCCTCATCATACCCACAACATTATCCATACACTCAATCCACTTTGACTCCCATGACACCCATCAATAAAGACTTGGAAGAAGTAAAAGCCACATTAAAGGACTTACAAGCTAGAACGGGAAAACAATCCTTCAAGTTTGAGGACATATGCCCTTATCCGTTTGATCCCTCCATTTCCTTGATTCCTTTTCCTAAACATTTTGAGATACCCAAATTTGACAAATACAAAGGAACCAAGGATCCTAAAGCTCACCTTCAAGAGTTTTATGCTCATTGCCAAGAGGTCATGCACAATGATAATTACCTTATCCGACTTTTCCCTAAAAGTCTACAAGGGGTCGCCCTCAACTGGTTTATGGGTCTTGAAAAGGGATCTATCAAAACCTTCGCACAATTTTCCAAACAGTTTGTCTCTCATTTCTCTTTTAACCTAGAGAAAGATATTGACACACTTGATCTCCTCAAAGAAAAACAACGTGACGGAGAGACCTTTGCTAGCTACTTGCAAAGATGGCGTGCCTTGGCTAGTAGGATGAAATCCCCACCAATAGAAAAGGACATGGGCATGTTGTTTATCGAAAAATCCCACCCGGATATGGCGCACAATTTCCAACTCCACTGTATCACTACCTTTGTGGGACTTGTGGAGAAAGGCCCCATCTTAGAACGAGCCCTTGTCACAAGAGGACAAGTCAAGCATTTCAATTCTAATAGAGAAAAATCCTTTGGGGATAAACCTCTCTATTGGAATAGAAATAAGAATTCTGTCAATGACGGTGTCACAGACACCAAACATGTTCAAGTGGCCACCACTACGCAAAGATACCCTCCTCCACAACAACCATCAGTTCAGACAGCCATATCCGTCCCTCAAGGGGCACCACGACAACAATCCAATCAAAACAACCAAGGGGGAAACAAACAATAGTTTACTCAGTTGGGAGAACCCCTTAGCGTGGTGTTTAATAAGCTTCTTCAAGCTAACTACCCCATCACATATCTTGTTACCAAACCTCTCGATACGTCTAAACCCAAGCCTGCTTGGTTTAAAGACAATGAATATTGTGAATTTCACAAAATTAAGGGACATACACTGGACAAATGTCAAGGCTTAAAAACCTACATCCAAGGTCTCATCGATCGAGGTGAAATCCATGTGGATGCTAGCGCAACATCCTCATCCAATGCTCAACTACAAATATACCAAAACGCCTTTCCTAATCATAACTAGGGTCCTAGTACATCCAACTCAAATCCTGGACCTAGCAATAATAACCAGTCAGGAAATAGTACCAATAACATCAGCTACAAAAATGTACCATAGAATTATCAAGGTGTGGTATCATACGTAGAACAAGTGGAACCATGTGTATCCATGATACACGTCAAAGGAAAGGATTCACAATGTGTTGTTGCTACTCGACGGACTCGCATCACAGTCCCTACCGTATCTCCATCCACCCAACGACCATCCACCAATTCCCAATATAACATCCTAGACCATCTAGGTAAAACTACATCCCAAATATCCATTTTGGATCTGCTTAAGTTGTCTCCCATACATCAAGATATCTTAACTAAGGCTTTGCAAAGCACACAAGTGCCTGATAATATTGACCCTACCCAATTTCAAGCATTGGTAGGCAATCTTTCATCAACCTATTAGCTAGCCTTTAGCCAAAAGGACATGCCACATCTTGATTCAAGCCATAACCGCCCCCTCCATCTTGAGGTCGATGTCAATTGTCAAAAAGTAAAAAGGGTACTAGTAGATAATGGTTCGGCCCTAAATCTTTGTACATTAAAATTCATACAATAGGTTGGATACACCCAAGCTGATCTAAAAAGTCAAATCATCACCATCAAGGCGTATGATAATGCAGAGCGGGATTCTAAGGGTATCATTTGCCTCCCTATTCAATTGGGCCCCATTGTATAATACACTATGTGTCATGTTTTGGACCTTGAACTCCTCTACAACATCCTTCTTGGCCATCCATGGATTCATTCTATGCAAGCCGTACCATCCACCTATCACCAATGCCTAAAGTTCCCATTTCAAGGAATGGAAGTCACTATAGAAGCTGACCCCCAACCTTTTGAGTATTGTCGTGCCTTGGAAGCTTCTTTTTTGCATTCGCATTACTGTCCAGGAGTCGAAATGGGGGCAACCCCAACATCTGATCCTGACCCATCCACCAATACACTAAACACTTCATCCCCACCATCATCCACACCTACTTCCACTATCACCAAGGTCCATATCATAGACAAGGGATGTGGCACATACGAAATGCATACCACACTCAATGTGGCAACCATGCCACCTTTGGCCCGCACATATGGACAACCAATCTTGCCAGTGCCTAAAGTGGAAAAGACACTTACCCTCACTTCCAAGAACGTGGGGTCAACAACATTCAATGATTTGGGTTCCCTCCAAGATCAAATGGACGAAGATATCAGTCAATGGGTTTATCGAGAAGAACCTGAACCACCACGTCCCCTTATGGAATACTTTCAAGAGGCTTATCCATGTGCATCCAAGTTTGTTGAAAAATGTCATTACCAAGGCGGAGGCCTTGGTACAGAAGAACAACGAAAACGGCTACCCATTGAAGCACTTACCATCCGACCAAGAAATTTAGGATTGGGTTATGATACTAAATAGAAGGGTCCTACAACATCCGCTAACACTTCTAACAATGTTAGTGTTGACAACAGTTCCCTCAAAGACATACCGGAGGAAGAGTCCATCATACATGCGTACGATGATTTGGATCACATCGACCTCCCTACCATGTTCGAATGCTTATCTGTTTGTACCATACTTTATCCCTTAAACATCTTGAGCTTATCGACTATGACCTACAAGGTAGCACACCTATCAGTACATTGCCCTCAGAGGATACATATGTACATCTAATGGGATTGGGGGAAGATGAACGCCCTAATCACAAAAATAAGAAGAAACAAAAGCAAAATAGGTCAACTAGTGAAAACCTCACTGAGGCACTTTTTGACTTGGAAAAAGTAAAAATAAAGGATGTATCTGACAGTGAAAACCTTAAAACGACACTGGAAGATGGGGACGTTCATCTTCCCCTTGTAGGAACACAACTGTCTGAGCAATCTTCAATTCTCATTGAAGAAATGCAAGAGGTGAACTTGGGAATAGAAGAAACTCCAAGGGTAACCTATGTGGCCAAATCTTTATCTAAAGCAGAATACAGCACCGTTGTCCACATTCTTCAAGAAGGGGTCATCAACTTTGCATGGGCTTACTTTGATATGCCTGGCCTAGATCCAAATCTTGTTGTCCACCATTTGGATGTCCGTCCAGAGGCTAAACCTGTCAAACAAAAGCTCTAAAAGATGCACCCACAAGTGGAATTATTAGTTAAGAAAGAACTGGAAAAGTTACTAGATGTTGGTTTTATCAGACCCGTTGATTACTCTGATTGGATCTCCAATATAGTACTTGTTGCTAAACCCAATGGAGACATCAGAATCTGTACGGATTTCTAAGATCTTAACAAAGCCTGCCCAAAGGATGACTTTCCCTTGCCTAACATCGAAATGTTAGTTGACATCACTGCGGGACATGAGATGCTATCCCTCATGGATGGCTTCTCTAGTTACAATCAGATCCAGATTGCCCCCGATGATCAACATAAAACCACTTTTACAACACCTTGGGGTACTTTCTATTACAATTTCATGCCCTTTGGTCTCAAAAATGCAGGGGCAACATATCAACGGGCAATGACAATTATATTCCATGACCTTATCCATATCATCAAGGAAGATTATGTTGATGACCTACTCGCAAAATGTGGAACTAGAGAAGAGCACCCTGCCATTCTGAAATGGATCTTTGAGCGCTTAGAACAGTACAAGCTTCGACTGAATCCAAAAAAGTGTGTTCGGTGTCACATCAGGGAAACTCTTGGGCTTCATAGTATCCCGAAGAGGCATTGAGGTTGACCCGGCTAAGGTGAAAGCTATCATGGATAGACCTCCACCAAGAAACCTAAAACAATTAAGGAGCCTCCAAAGGAAACTACAATCCATCCACCGGTTTATAGCCCAACTCATAGATAAATGTCAGTCATTCACCTACCTTCTCAAGAAAGACACCAGCTTCAAGTGGAATCAATAGTGTTAGTTGGGTTTTGACATGATCAAAGGATACTTGGCCCACCCGCCGATTTTGATGCCACCTATCCTTGGAAAACCACTCCTGTTGTACATATCTGCCATGTCAGTTGCATTGGGGGCATTATTAGCACAACATGATGAGTCTTCAAAGGAACGGGCGATCTATTACATTAGCCGCACACTGGTCAGTTATGAGCTCAATTATTCACTGATGAAAAAGGCTTGTCTAGCTGTGGTCTTCAGCACACAAAAGCTACACCACTATATGCTTAGTCATCCTATAAAATTGATATCCAAAGTTGACCCCCTCAAGTACCTGCTATCCAAGACAGCCTTGACTGGTCGAATGGCTAAATGGATCATGCTCCTCAGCGAGTTCGATATCGAATATGTGGATAGAAAGGTCATTAAAGGACAAGTAATAGTGGATCAGTTGGTAGATGCCCCGCTAGTGGATGCTTATCCCACTGAATTTTTAGATGAAGGAGTATTTGTGGTCTCAGAAGCCACCACCTGGACACTGTACTTTGATGGATCACACACTCATAATGGATCGAGGGCAAGAATCTTGCTTATCACCCCCCAAGGCGATTACATACCAAAATCATTCAGACTAGCTTTTCCTTGCACCAACAACATCTTTGAATATGAAGCCCTTCTCATAGGCCTCAAAATTGCAATCCAATGGTTCATCACTCATCTGCATGTTTTTGGTGACTCCCAGTTAGTCATAAAACAGGTCAACGATGAATTTCTAACAAAAGATGAAAAGTTGGTGCCTTATAAACGAATGGTGGATGACTTCAAGAAATATTTCACTACCATCCAATTTGAGCAGATCCTGAGACTCCAGAATAAGGCAGCAAATGCTATGGCTACCATTGGTTCTCTCCTTGACATGCCAAAAGATTGCACAAATTGTCAGTTCCTAGTCGAGCAACTCCTAATCCCAGCATACGATATCCCTGAGGGTGACATGGTGTGTGCTATTGTAGGTCCCGAATCCCCTTGGTACCATGACATTTACACCTACATTCATGACAACACCCTCCTGCCTGATCTCATGAGAAACCAACTTAAATCATTTATCCAACGCATAGCCCGCTACACCATTAATAGAGGTACATAGCGGTATTTGTGAGGCCCATTCTAATGGTATAGCCCTAGCCAAATGGATTCTCAGAGCAGGATATTACTGGCCCACAATGGAACAAGATGCTTGTGAGTATGTCAAAAAGTGTCTTCCGTGTCAACAACATGCAGATCTGATTCACGCTCCAGCACAAGAGCTCCAACCCATCATGACACCTTGGCCATTTTCACAATGGGGTTTCGACTTGATTGGCAAGATCTACCCTCCATCCTCTGATGGACACACCTTTATCATCGTAGCCACTGAATACTTCACCAAGTGGGTGGAAGCCATTCCACTCACTAAAATCACTGGTGTTCAGATCTCTAAGTTCATCCTCTACCATATCCTCTGCAGGTATGGTATCCCCTATGCCATCATCATTGACAATGGAAATCCATTCAAAAATAAGTGTATGAAATCCCTTTGTGACACATATCATATCCAGCATCGCTGGTCCACTCCCTATTACCCCCAAGGTAATGGGCAGGCAGAAGCAATAAATAAAACATTGATCAAAATCATTAAGAAGATGGTCAATAGCACTAGCTGCGATTGGCACCTCCATATCCATCCTGCTCTTTGGGCCTACTATACATCCATCTGCACCCCTACTAGAGCCACTCCATATTCTCTTGTCTATGGTGTTGAAGCCATCTTGCCAATCGAAGTTGAAATCCCTTCGCTCCGCATCTCCCTCAAGAATCTCATCACCGATGAAGACACCTGAGTGGCACGCTTGGCACAATTGGAATTGTTAGATGAAAAATGGGTCAAGGCTTATAACCACCTACAAGCCTATCAGCACCGACTCAAAAGGAGCTACAATAAGAAAGTCCGCCCTTGCCAATTCAATGTTGGTGATTTAGTCCTAAAAGAGAATCAGCGGAATCAGCAAGATCGAGAGAAAAAGGGCAAGTTTGAAACAAACTGGTTGGGCCCTTATGTCATCACCACAAAGTATGGTTCTGGCGCCTATAGGCTCTCCACCCCTGAAGGTGAGCCCTTGGAGGAACCCATCAACATCATGCACCTGAAGAAGTTCTACACTTAGATCAGCTGGGGTATCCTCCCTGGTAAAAGTCAAAAATACAAAAAAATTAAAAAATAAGAAAAATCCAAAAATAGTAAAGAGAAATAATTTGTCCTATGGTGAAAACCACCCCTGTGTGGCACCTTGGATACCCACGATTAGTGAAAACCTGGCAACAGGCGCCTCTCGTATAGGGCTTAATCATTATCTACCTCGCATCCTGGTTACTTTATGGCTTATTCGTCGATTCCTCAATCCCCATATCCTCCCATCCGCTTGCATCACCTCATCGCTTGGTATATTTTGGTTGAGCATTGGACAACCGTCATCCGCTATCAAACACCTTGAGCTTATTATCCTAATCTGAGCTTGTTTCATCTTTTCTTGTCTGTCTCCATCTTGGTCTTATCGTGTCTCCTTCTAAACTACGTTGCCCCTGCGCTTGCACGTAGGCAAGGCTGATCATTTGATCCGCCCCCGGGGCTTCTCGTTGTCTTCTTTTGTGGTCAACTCGTTTGATCATTGTCTGCCATCATCTGTCATCATCGCCCTCTTTCCACGTTTATCATCATCTCCTCTTGAACTGCAACACCTTTGCGCTTGCACGTAGGCAAGGCTAATCTTTGATCGGCCCCCGAGGCATTTTGTCCTTCATCATTTGTCCTCATGGTCCACTTTTCGATCTTGTCCATCCTCGGTCTTTTGTCATGTCCGAACTATGTTGCCCCTATGCTTGCATGTAGGCAAGGTTGGTCTTTTGATCTGCCCCCAGGGCTTGTGTCTGTCTTGGTCCTCCATCGATTTCCATCAGTCCACTTTCCGCTCTTTTATCATGGTCCTTTCCTGAACTACGAGGGCTCTACACTTTCACGTAGGCAAGGTTGATCTTTGATCAACCCTCAAGCCCCTAGGTCTTTAGGTTCTGTCTCATCCTCTCGTTGTCAGGTATGTCCCTATCGTCGTTGATTCCTCACAAACAAGGTCTTCTCGTATCAAGAGATTTGCTCAATGGAAATTATCCTGCGTCATCTAGGTCACTTTAGCTTAGTATCCATCATCGGTCTTAATAGGATGCATCCTTCCTAACAGACCACATCAACCCCATCCATCCCTGGGATCTTATGGCAAAGGACGCTTGTAATTGATTACGATCTTTTGGTACTTTTGGATTTTGTTTATCATTTGAGCTCCCTATAATCACTAGTCAAGATCGCCATGATCCTTCATATTATGGTGTGTTTTTCCTAGTTAACATAGGGACATCTCTTGACTGTTTTATTGTTTCTGTTTGCTAGGATGCTCCACATAGTACCCACCAGGATTCCTCTTGGATCCTGTGTTATGTGGGGGCATCCCTTTGTGCTTGTGGTTATTCCAATACCTGGCCTGACCAAAGTCATCACAACTTTGGGGTATTTGGATAGCCTTCTTGTTTGTTGTGTTTGTTTTATGCATTAGACATTAATCCACCTTGGTCTACATACCCTGACACCGGATATCTTATGCTATAGCAAAAATTAGTGCTCTAAAGGATGGCAAATTGCATTCATGTTGCATTTCATCTCATGCTGCATATTCCCTCTTCATCCTATCTTGCCCCTACATCTATGACTCGTGGTTTTGGTTGTGCAAACTCTCATTCACTCTTACTAACTTTTCTTCTCGAGATCCTTACGGTTTTTGACAGGTACTGCAACCCCCACATCCTACACATATCATCTACCCATTGATACTTTATCCATTAACATCCATTTACATTAAACATTCGTTCATTTATCCATTTTCATTCACACCAATCCATTAAGTTCATTTATCCATTAACATCCATTCATTTATCCATTTGCTTTCACATCAATTCATTAAGTTCATCTATCCATTAACATTCATTTATCCATTCATTTATCCTTTTGCATTCACATCAATTCATTAAGTTCATTTATCCATTTACATCCATTTACATTAAACATCCATTCATTTATCCATTTGCATTCACATCAATTCATTAGGTTCATTCACATCCATTCATTTATCCATTTATATCCATTCATTTTTATTAAGTTCACCTATCCATATTGCATTACTCCATATAAGGCCCATATTACTCACATCATTAATACAATTGCATTACCATTCATAAATCATTAACATAATCACACATGCATAAGTAAAACATCCACATCAACACAAAAACATCATATACATATGCATAACATATATATACTATCATAGGAACATCACATAAAACACCATATGCATACCATCCATCGCCAAAATGTGGCATAACATCAATGGGGACCATCACATATCATCATCAAAATAATACAATGTCCATATCCAAAATATAGTCACCACATAATCACCTACATATCATACTCAAAATAAGGTGCATCACCACCATCTGGTACTTGTCAAAAACACCTGTATCCTGTCACCTGTCATCCACCTGTCCTGAGCTGCCCACACCTGACCTCTGAGGAGACTCAGGTATCGGTCCTCTATGTGTCAGAGTCCCCTGTAACTCACGCCCTGGAGTCCCAAACTGAGAAGGAGTCGGCTGGAAGTCACTACATCCCCTGGCCCGTGTCCCTAAAGACTGGGACAGTGCTGGCATCTGTGGTGTCTGCCTGACATACTACGCTGTACACCACGCCGGGTCGGGCAATGCTTGCTCATATGCACACCTCCAGTACACTGCCTCCTGCATATACTCATCTCTCTGCCCAGCCTGGTACCAAGCGGCATTCTGCTCATGCCTTTACCTATCCCTTTCTCTACTCATGGCCCGTCGCTCCTGCTCCCATGCCTCCTGTGCCGCTGTTAATAAATGTATCTGCTCTATGGATCTCTCCCTCTTTACTCGCATCATCTCTGGCATAGTCCCATCACTCAACCCTCAACAAGCCCACATCTGTGCTATATCCCCCTCAGCATTCTCTACTCGACCCACTACTGCGTCTCTCTAGAACTGCAGAATCTGGACCTGTCTCCATAAACTGTCCATATCTCCCTGGAGTGCCTGCATCTGTCCCTGTACACGGTCCCTCTCCCCTTGTAGAGCTTGCACCTATCTTTGTGCAAGTCTCTCTCCCCCTGTAGAGCCTACATCTATCCCTATGCACTCTCTCTCTCCCACTGCACCGTCTCCAGTCTAACCTCTGCGACCTCGGCCCTCACCCTCATCTCCTCTGCAGATGCCTCTGCCATAGATGCCCTCTTCTATAGTGTCGTCCTCTCCTCTTGAAATCCTACCACCTGACGTCTCAATGTCTCCATCTCCCCCCCTCCTGCTGACTCTGGCTGCCCTCGCATCTGTGCAACTATCATCGCTACCTCTAGCCTGTCTCAGTCCCATGTCACCCAAGCCAGCTCCCCGTATGCTCTCTCCCTCTCTACTTGCATCTCATCTCTCTCTCTCTGTAGCGAGTATGTCTGTCGTCAGCTGGCTCACCACACGATCAAACACTATCTCTTCTCTCTCCCATATCCTCCGTACCTCTGTCTCTGCCCTCCTCACATCCTCCTCTAGCACCCATATTCTTGCCTGGGCCCCTCTCAGTGAAACCACTGGATCATCAACTGTGGCTGCTGGTACTATGGCTAAAGGCTCCATCACTAGTACATCTAGGTCCATTGCCTCCCCCTCTCTCTCCTCCTACACCGGCTCTGTCTGGCGCGTCAACCGAATCCTCCGCGGCTATTCATTCCTCCCCACCCTCATCAGTCTCCTCCCCTCCTGCTCAATTGGCTGGACTCTCCTCTGTCGACTACTCTCAGGCCTCTCCCTGGGCTGTCCTCTAACATCCATCACCCTCTCTGCCTCCTCCTGCGGATCTCTGGCTCGCACATCCACCAGTAGCTCTGAGGCTCTCCCCTCCTCCTACTTAGCTCTCACCTACACCCACCTCCATCGTACTCTAACTCCAATCCCTGGCTGAGCAGCTCTCCCCTCCACCACCCGAAGCATCTCCACCTCTGGCTCACTCTCCAATCTCACTACCTCTATCTCCTCCCCCCCATCTGCCCCTACCACCTCCATATCCTCCCCCCCATCAGCTCCTACCATCTCTATCTCCTCCCCCCCATCAACTCCTCCTACCTCTTTGGCCTCCTTGGCCCCCTCGGCCGTCGACTCCTCCTGACCCTACCCCTCCTCGCCGGCTGATCTCCAACAACACCCTCCTCCACACCACCACTCTCATGTCCCTCATCCTCCTGTCCACCCTGCTCCGCCTCCTCCTCTTGTCCCCCCTGCTGCTCATCCTGTGGCCCCCCCTCTGAGGCCCCCACAGCAAGCACCTTCGGTGTAACCCTATCCCATCGATGGTTGCGAAACCACCAATCATACCGATCTGTCACTCCAGCATCCTCTAGACCCTCCCACCTCCCTGGATATGGCACCTCACCTACCATCACCCATGACGCCCTCACGTCTCTCGCTACCTATGCCGCCCCCCAAGGTACCTCTCTGGTAAACCGACAAAACATAACCGGTGCTCCTGGACTATCCTGCACAAGTCCAAACTGTTGCGCCACTCGGTCTGGATGATGCAGTTCCACTATGTACCCTGGGCTCCTAATCATAAAATATCTACACATGAAGAACCCTCACTATCTCTCCTCCTCGGTCCTCCATCCCCTAAACCACCGAAACATATATGGCCGCCATATAATGTCCTCTCTCTGTAAATCATCGAATGCTCTCCTCCACCGCTCCACCTCTCTCTGTGTCTCATACTGTAGGATGCAACCACTGTTTGCCCCGAACTGCCATGCCAATGGCTCTCTCTCATCCAAGTCTCCTCCTCTGATCACTATAGGCCTCATCACCATGATATGCGTCCATCCCCATACCTGCAGTAGTGTCTGGTGCATCAAGCTCTGCACCCCTCGATAACAGATCACGTGCATGTCCCGATATAACTGGGCCAATACACATGACCCCCAGGAAAATTGCCCCTCCCCCCACTCGACAATATGTTGAATCACCCCCATGTACCGTAGGCTGCAGAAGCACCTACTCTGATCTGGCAACATAGACATAGTGGTAATGTTGGCACCCCCAGGTCCAGGCATCTGTCTACATCCAACCCCCCTTCTGTATCAGCAAGTCATCTTGCCCAAATAACACCAGAACGGTCTCCTCTAACTTCTCTCCTCTCAACTCCTTCTTGTGCACTAACCATCCCACTATCGGTAACCTCAGGATCCACCACACATCCTCTAGCGTCAGCGTCATCTCTCTAGTCGGGAAATGAAATGTTGACGTAGCCGAGCTCCACCTCTCTATTAGGGCTGTCAACATTGCCCTATGAGCCCTCATCTCGGGAAACTGCACCAAGTGCAGTAACCTCACCCACTCCAAAGTTGCATGATCCGCTCCATTCATCGCCTCAATCGACGACACCAACGCCTCCGGCCTCCACTCATGAGTCCGCACTCTACCAAAATCCTACAAAAATTTCATCCCCCTTATCAAAAACTTTCGTCTCCAAATCCTCTATCTCTCACGCGTTTCACATTTGTCTCTCTCTCTGTTCTTTTTTCTCCTCTCTTTTTCTCTATCTTCTTCCACTCCTGCTGTGAGGCGGATTCGCCCTCGGCTAGCTGGGGCGGATCCGCCCCCTGCAGTGGGGTGGACACGCCCTAGGCGCTGCCCCTGCAGCGAGGTGGACACACCCCTGACAATGCCCCTACAGCGAGGCGGCGCCCCCACCGCGGGGCGGATACACCCCGGATGGCGCCTTCGCCGCAGGGCAGCCCCACCCTGGATGGCGCCACCGAGGTAGCGCAGTTGGACCGCGCCCCCCCTCGCTAGCAGTGGTGGCGCCAGTCCGCCCTGCCCCTACGGCGGGGTGAACTCGCCCTGTTGTGGGGCAGACCCGCCGCTGCAGCGGGGAGAACTCGCCCCGCCATGGGGTGGATTCACCCCATCGAGGGGTGACTCTGCCCCAGCCAGGGCGAACTCACCCCGCAGTGGGGCAGACCTGCCTCGACCCCCAGGGCGGATCCGCCCGTCGAGAGGGCGTATACGCCCCTCGATGGCCGTTTTTCTTTGCCCCCCGCTTAAATTTTTTTTAAAAAGAAATTTTCCTATTTCGTTTTTTACCCATTTTTTCTTTTTTTCCCACCCACAAAACCCATGTTTTACATTTTTAATAACTTATTTCAAAATGCGTTAAAATTTCAATTTAATGCCTGGGGGGTTTTGTCGCTTACCTGGCGGGGCCCATCCTACTGTCTGTACGACTGTCAGACCTCATCTATCCGGTGGACGATCTCAGTGTCATTATCTCCTGACATCTTCACTCCTCATTTGCTTGCTCTCTCTCTTCTTCTCTCAACTGCTAGAGTGCAAATGAGGTGAGGTAATTTTCAAAATTACCTTATATTAACTTTTAAAAGGTGTTTTTTACCTTTTATTTACCCTTTTATTCTTCTGATTAATCTCTTCTCTTCTCGGGGCTTCCATTTGCACCCCATTTGTCCAATTGACTTCGTTCAAAAGGAAAACTTGCCTAATTTTTTGCCCTCTTTCCAACTATACCATCTATTTCTTCTTATCATGATGTTGTTCGGGACCCTTCTTTTCCCTCGTCACCCTCTCGAGGGGGCATACCCTTCACATTTACCAATTTTCTCAGTCGTAATCAACACCTTCTATAATTGGGGGCATCTTCATCCATTCCTCATTAATTGAACGTCTCAGATCCTCCTCCCCATACTGGGGAATCCTCTTTCGGTCACTTCTTCTAGTCATCTGCACTTTCTTTTCTTCAAAGCATTGTTATTCTAACGGTACTGTTGTGACCTTTTTCACACATCACCCCATCCAGATGGGGACCCCCTAATTTTTGCTCCATTCTAGTCGTTTGGCTTTGGTTAGTGCGTCTCTCTCTCTCTATGTCTGGTCCTTCTGGGGACGTCCCATCGTTTGACCCAGGTTGAAGTATTGGTTAAGTCTGTGTAATTAGGGTTTTCATCCTTCAGGCTTATTAAAGGTCAAACTGAGTTATAAAATTGAAATACAGGCTTGGTACAGTAGTCAGAAGACTTCCAACAGGGTCCCATTAAATTTTCACTGTATTCCGGCAACTTGCTATTTTTAGTAAGTATTCAGTTTGGGGCTATTTTGTCGAAATTTTGGAATTCTGTCAATTCCACCACATTCAGGTAACATCAAGCTGCTTGCACGTAAATTTTGAGCCAGATCTGACAATTTGCTATTTTTAGCAGCTCGGGCTTCAGGAGCCATTTTCAGGGGTCAAACATATGATTCTTCATTGCATGTCCAGAGATTACTTCTGGGTTTCTCGAAACCTTCGCAGTGATGTAACATGCAAACCAAGATGATCACTTTCAGAATTCAGCCTTCAGAGGCTATTTTTAGGGTTTGCATGCAGAGTTCTCTGACGCATGTCCAGATATTCCTTCTGGGTTTTTCAACAGCTACGCAATAGTGTGACATGCAAGCGGAGAAGATCAAAATTCGAGGACTTACTATTTTTAGCCAGTACATGCATGCAGACCAGTTTTCTGGGTTTCTTGAGACCCCACGGGCAATATAACATGCAAAACCATCCGACAGTGGATGAGTCACTTTTCAGGCAGTTTCTATTTTTAGCAGGTACACTCTGTCAACTGCCTAACACTCCAGTTCAACAAGTAGAACGACATGCAGAAGGAACGAAGTCAAACGGAGACCGTTCGGGATACATGCAAGTCAAATTAGGGTTTCCACTTTTATAGGGGGTGAAATCTAGAAATTGTCAAAACGAAGCACCTCACCAACATCAGCACACTTCAAGGTACCTGCTGGCAAAATTTGAGTGAAATCGGAGAACTTACTATTTTTAGTAAGTCAGGGCATGGCTATAAATAGCAGGTCTGCACCCGAGGTTGGCATCAGAGCGACACTCAAGTTCTCAGGATCAGGCGTTGCAAGTTTCAGGTCAAAACGGAGCTACTGAAGTCAGAAAGTCAAGAACTTACTATAAATAGCAGGTCGGGCAGAGAACTGGCAAAACAGGTTCACAGGGCAAAGAAGATCAGATGGTGAAATTTTCAGGCAAAACGGAGCTATAGGGGTCAAAAATCAAGGGACTTTCTAAAAATAGCCTGACTTGCCCAAAATAGACGATGAAGACGAAGGCAGGCAGAGGTATAAAAATTTTTCTAAGTCTGGAAAGTGAGAGCATACCCTCTCAAATGCGCCCTCACCTTAAGAGATTAATGAAAGCCTTGAAAATTTCCTAAGGCAACAAAATGGAAGCATGCTAGTGAAAATGCGCCCTCAAGTTGTTGAAGACACTTCAAAAATATTCTAAGTCAAAAGTGAGAGCACACCCTCTCAAATGTGCCCTCAAGCAAAATTCTAAGTGTGTGAAAATTTTCCCAAGGCAAAAACAAAAGTAGAAGGTGTTAAATGCGCCCACCTTGAGAGGGAGACTATGAAAATTGTCTAAGGCAAAAACAAAAGCACAAGGGTCAAAATGCGCCCAAGGGGTCAAGAGGGTGGAAAAACGCCTAAGGCAAAAGTGGAAGTTGACATGGCAAAATGCGCCCTCAAGGTAAGTGGTGATGAAAATTCCTCTAAGTGTTGAAGATAGAAGTTGAGGGTATGAAATGCGCCAAATCATGAAATTGAAATTTGCCTAGCTGAAGTGTGCCTAAGTCAAAATAAAAGTGGCCTACCTCATTTGCGCCCAAGGTAAAGTGAAGACCCTCGAAAATTTCTAAGTCATTGAAATGAGAGTAGAACCTAGGAAATGCGCCCAAGGTTATTGGAGGCTAAAGAAATGCCTAAGGCAAAAGTGAAGCTTCATAGGCAAAATGCGCCCAACCAAGATGAGTTTATAAAAATCTTCTAAGGCAAAAGTGGAAGTAGACATGTGTCTATTTGCGCCCTCAAGGTAAATGGGAAGGCTTAAAATTTCTAAGTCATTGAAATGAAAGTTCAACATATGAAATGCGCCCTCACCTTGGAAGAATATTGAAAATGTTGAAAAAAGTTCTAAGGCATGAAAATTAAAGCAGCCACCCTCATTTGCGCCCTCAACTTGAAGCCTACCATGCTAAATGCGCCCATAAGCTAAGTGGGTGGAAAACGTCTAAGGCATGAAGATGAAAGTGCAGCCTATGAAATGCGCCCAAAGGTGAGTGAAAGCCTTGAAGAAATATTCTAAGGCATGAGAAACGAAAGCACCACCTCTTATTTGCGCCCAAGGAGGAATGGAAGTCTAGAAATATTCTAAGACATGAAAATAAAAGTTGCCTAGTGGAAATGCGCCCTCAAGGTAAATGTCCTTGGCAAAAGCTCACCCTAGCAAATGCGCCCAAGGTAAGTCAAGGGGTTTAAAGATTTCCTAAGGCATGGAAATTTAAAGCTTGCCTAGTTAAAATACGCCCAAGAAAGGAAGAGAATGTTAATAAAATTTCCAAGGCATGGAGATTTTTAATTAAATAAAATAAAATGCCAAGGGGTTAAGTGCGCCAGAGATGTAAAATGAAGAATGCTTTTCTAAGTGAAATAAATATTTCACCGGAAGGAAATATACGCCTAATGGGGGGTGAAGATTTAAATTTTCTATCAAGTGTGTGAAGTGGAGAAATTCCTAAGGCGTGAGAATTTAAAAAATTGAATAAACGGAAAGAGTGGATGAATATGAAAATTTTCCAAGGACATTTAAACGGGGTTGACGACTTGATGAAATATTTTCTAAGTGAAAATTAAATGAACCCATTTAAAATACACCCATGAGTCGGGAAATTTCAAAATTAATTTCCTAAGGGAAATTTTAATATTTTCAGAGGAATTTTGTTTTGCCTAGATTATTTTCCTAACAGAAATTAAATCTCAGAGGATGAGTTATTTTGAACAGGCAAGTGATTTTAAATCACCCGGAGTTGAATATTTTAAAGAGAAAATTTAAAATGTCTAAGGCAAATTTTATGAAATTGAGGATTTAAATGACAGACATTTTAAAAAGTTGGAAATAAATTTACAACTCCCACGAATTTTTTGAGTTGAATTCAATTAAATGCTGCGAGATTTTAAAGTGGGATTTTAAACCGAATCAAGTGATTTTTCTCGCAAGTTGTTTAAATCACCAAGAGTTAACTGGCAGACCAAGAGGAAAAATTCAAATTTTTTTACAAGGAAGGAATCATTATTAATGGCAACTGCCATAATGACTAGCTGACGACTAGCCCACTACTGCGCTTGAATTAGAAGATTCCGAACGAAGAGAATGGAGAATTGATGAGGGTGCTAAAAATAGCCCCAGCATTACGTGGCAGGATTCTTCGAAAAGAATTATTTAAACAGTCTCTCCTCTCATTTCTCCTCACATTTTTCGAAGTTGAAGTTGCTGAAGAAGTCCTTGAGAGATTGAAATATTTTCGAAGTTGTTGAGGAGAGAAATTATTTGAGAGTTTATTTTATTTCGGAGTGTTGAGTTGCTGAAAGTGCGAAGTGCTGGAGAAATTTTTTATCTGCCGAGACTCTTTCTTTCGAAAGCTGAAAGTGTGTTGCTGCAATTTCGAAGTTGAAGGTTGAAGTTGTTTTCCGGAGTTGCTGGAAGATTTATTTGTTGAAGTTGCTGCAAAGTGTTGAGTTGCAGAAATTTATTATGTGCTGAAGATCTTATTCTCGGAGTGTTGAGGAAGTTTTTTTTGGAGCTGCAAAAGAGTTGCTGCAGATTTTATTTATTCAAGCTGCTGAAAGTTAGTTGCTGAGAAGAAGTTGAAAGTTGCTGAGGTTGACAGAATTTGAGGAGAAAGATTTAATTTATTTTGTGCTGAGGAAATAACCACATTGCTGAAAGTTAGTAGTTGGCTGTGATTTTCTTCGCCAGTCAGAAGTGCAATCATTAAAAGCTTCTTTATAAGCTCGGAGTTTTTATACAGTACGAGGTTTGGAGTTAGTACTTTATGCTGAGAGTTTTTATTTCCAAAAGCTAACTCCACGTCCGCAGCCGTCTCGGAGGCTATTTTTTTTTATTAAAAATCTGCAGCCTGGCTTATTGTTATTCTATTTTATTTTGAAGATGGCTGGAGCAAAGGATGTTGCTGGAACAAGTAGAGCCACAGGCAGAGCTGCAAACACTGAAACGGCCAAGGCTAGCTCATCCTGGCAGGCAATGATTAAAAGGCTCGCCAAGTCATTTCTTCCAAAATCGGCAATTGTCTCCAAGCTGGTAGGGTTAAGTGACACCAACCTCGGGTCATTTAATCTAAATGCACTCAAGTCTAGGATGTACAGACTGGGAGGCCATCAACCATCAGTCACGACACATAACATCATGAAGAGTGGTATCTATGCAGCCGTTGGTTTTCCACCAGCAATTCAGTGCCCGAAACTAATTATGGAGTGTGCGAACCACTACAAGCTGGAGCGTAGAACCATTGTCTCGCCGGATGGCAAATTGCTTGCCAACTTCACGCCAGATGCCATCAAAGAGGCATTTGGGATTCCTACCGCCGAAAAGATGCTCTACAGATCAAAGGAGAGGGTGGATAAAATGTACTCCACCTCCTTCGAGAGGGTTGCTGCGGTCATCAACAGAGTTTGGATGCAAAAGCCAAAGCCACCTCGCACTAGACTCCCAAAGCAGATAATTGCCGAAGATGTGAAACAGGAATACTGCGACTTGATGATGATGCTGAGCCGAATAAATGGGAGTGCACAAGCCTACTTTTTTGAGCCTTGGATGTTCTACTTCATCGAGATCATATTGGAGGGAAAGGAATGTGTTGACTGGGCAAGAATGATCAATGATAACATAGATGAGCAGTTCAGGAGCATGAGGGGGACGAAAACCTTTTACATGAGCTCGTATGTGATATATATGCTAGCAGGAATGACCAAGTATCGAGGGATTACATACAAGGAGCCAATAGGCTGTGCACCTGATCAGTTCAAAATCCATGAGGCCTGCAGATAGTTGCATCTAGCTAACCCTACCAGTTACAAACAGGCTAATGATGCATTCACAATGCACATCACGAGGACCCTTCAGCGGAGAACGCAGCAAAGAATATCCGAAGAGGCACAAGCATTGATCGAAGAATACGGATATTGGCTCATCCAATTTATGAAATTCACTTACATTAGGTTGCAGGGGTTCACTTCGTATCCATACCGGCTACCGAGGTACCCCATCGATCACATTATAATGCTGGAAATATCTAGGCAGTTGGTCACCTATGATAAGATTCAAAAAAAGAAGAAGAAGGGTGGACTTGACTTTCCTATTGCCATGGGAAATTCCACTGAGGTGTGTCTCTCCTTGCAGGCAGCTCAAGAGGCAGAGGATGAGCTGCAATTCTATCATCTGTCATATCACACAGGCAGACATGATTTTGATCCGTACAGAAACATCCGAATGATACAGAACATCGAGTACCGACACAAGGCCCACATTGAAGACTTTTGGGCAAATGCTGTTGATGAGGTTGAGATAAGGAAAAGGATGTTTTCCAGGCTTCCCCTCAAATTGATCAGGGAATGTGAGATCATTCCAGTTCCCAACCAGGTGGAAGAGAATGTCAACGTTATGCAACCCGACTATGGTTCAGTCAGGGATACTTCGGTCCCACCACCTGATTGGTCCGAGCCAGAAATCATGGACTTGGACATGCTCTCTATTTCGGTGTTGACTTTCACAAGGGCTTGGGTCGATAGACATGTATGCAAACTTAAGAGCAGATCGATCGCCCTTACTTATAGCTTGATGGGTGACCCAAGGCCGCTATTGGTGAGAAGGGGAAAACAGGTTGCTCAAACATCGGAAGCACAAGTAGAAGTACCAACCCAGTTGATACCATTGAGGATGGAACAAGAATCACCTATGCACTCACAAACTTAGTCTTCGAGTTTGAGAGTGATTTCATTATTTGCTGATCAGAGGGCAGGATTGGGTGAAGAGTGGGAGCTTGAGGAGGTGGATCAACCCAACATCCGAGAATCAGATAGTATAAGCGTCAGTGCATCCAGGGCTGGCCGACAAGAGGAAGAAGAGTAAATAGTGGCTGACACTCGTTTCCAACAGATGTTGGACATGACATTGGAGGAAGAGGAAAACACAGAACAGGGGACCCAAGGGTCAGGAGATACGCAGCTCATGGAAGATGATGAGCCCGAGCAGAACAGTGCGAGAAGAGAAGAAGTGCACGAGGTGGAGGCAACGGAGGAGCAACCCCTTGTCATTTGCAATCCACAGCAGACGATGCCAGATTGGCTTTCAGACAGAATGAGAAGAGAACCTGAGGATGATATGGATCCAGCCATCGAGATGGAGGAGTTCCTCAGGAGGATCAGTGCGCCACCAGAAAAGAAGAGGGCCAGGAAGTTTTCAAAGATCTCAATTGATGAGTCAGGCTCTCGCACACTTCAAGTGGCTGTTTCGAGAGAGGATTGTGATCGAATCGAGGAGAGGCCTGAAAATTATGTGATCACCACCGTAGAGTTGGGTCGTCCTACGGGAGCCCAAATTGTTGAGGAGTTCGATAACTCCTATCAGGCATTGAAGGATCAATTGCTCCGCACGGAGGGGAAGTATAAGAAATTGAAGAAGGAGCACAAAACCTTGATAGGATATGTGTAGAGTCTAGCACGTCCAGGTGAACCAGCAAACCCAACAGTAGAACGTCCACCAGAGCTTCCGAGGGAGTCAGTTGTTGGCTTAGAGGATTTAAAGAAGATGGAAACGAAAGTGGACAAGCGGGTTAGCCATATTCGTACTGAGACTAGGAAATTCATGGAGCACCTCGCCAATGCTTATCGGTAGGCCTCAAGTATTTTGGCACGGATTGACATGGTGGATCAGGCCTGGGGTGATACCCGCATCTATCAGACGAAGACTGTACTTCGTTTGGGGGCTTTGATGCATATACCTCTGCAAACTTTGGTGGATGGAGGTGTGATTCAGGATGGTGACAGGTATGATTTCACCAGTTGGTACTCCTCGGTGGTCACAGGCCGTAGATTTCACGATGCAGTAAGGGCAAATTCAGCCAGAGTGAGGAAAGCAATGGGCAACATCTTGGAGGGAGTCCTTAATACATTAGAAGCCATATTTTCTAGAAAGTTGGCCCCAGAGGAAATAACTGTTGATGGCTTGAAAGACAAACTGGCTCCATTCTTCTCAGCTGCGAGGTCGCTTGTCCTGGATGACTTTGAGAATGTCTCCACTTTCTCCAGTATAATCCAGAATACCCAGGACGCCTTGGTGGCATGGAAGAAGTCTTACACTCGGCATGGTCAGACGATAGCGGTCTTGGAGTTCCAGCTCAACCATATTCCACCGATTTCTGCCCAGGAGGTTGAGGCGGTATTGGCCCGATTGATCGAGTTTGCAGTCGGAGAACAGGACAGTGGGAACGCGCTGCTTGATGAAGATCTTCTAGAAGAAGATAGTGGGCATTAATTTCTCATTATGGTTCCTGCAGGGGAGTGGAGAATATTCTGTGCATTTATTGCCCCACTCCCCTCAGTGGCGGTTTTTAGGGCAGAAACCCTAATTAGGGCATAGGTGGCTCGATCTGAGCCCTTTATTGTAATTGAATCGGAACCGTCCATTGAAATGGGCTAACTATAAAAGGGGCATCCCCCCTCATTTGTATTCTATTAGATTAGAACTAGAATTGAATCAGAGATAGAGCTGAGCTAGAGAATAGAAGGCATATAGCATTTAGCTTAGAAGTTAGCTTAGATTGAGGAGGAAAGGAGGTTTTCCATTGAGGACTTTGTAAGAAGTTGTTGTGAACACTCTCATAATATAAAGATTTATCATTGTTTGGTGGTTCTATCTTCTATTGTGAGTAGCTAGCAAGGCTTGTTCGTCTTTCCAATTCAAGTAGATAGAGTAAAGTAGACTTTGTTTTATGCAAATAGTTGTTAATTGTGGAGTGTGGCATTCCGATTTGAGCACATCTTCTTTCATCCGTACCACTAGCAGGCTTACTGATGGTAAGTTTTCCTTGCGTGGTCAACTGGAGTATCGGCACTTAACTTCAATTGTGGCTCATATGTCCGTATGCATCGTAGTGATGGTATGAACATGTTGTGTCATAATTTGAACACCTTTCTCATCCTTTGAAGATTGCACCAACTTTGTCAGAGTTATCCGAAAGGAGACAAAGCAAAGTTTGGTTTGAAGATTGTTTAAGTCGATCCTCGTCCTCCACCCTTTAGAAGTAGATCCGTAGAATTCCTATCCCTATCCCTTTAATTCAGTATTTCCCGGTTAATTTAGGAATCAGAGCAATATTGTCAAATCATTCATGTCCTAACTGCTTGACAAAATCAAACAACTACGTAAGTCCCCTTGGATACCCAGCATATACACATCAGCCAACTGAGTCTATTCGCATTAAAGGAACCTTGGAGTTGAATGCATGAACTTTCACGTAATCTTAGCATGCGGAATACTTTGATCAAGAGAGAATAGAATGACCGTTGGGAATTTTTATTATGTGTTGATGTCGTCATAAAAAAACACGTCAACAGGTACTTTGAAGAGGGGCAAAATGTAGACATCCAAATTCGGTCACTTCCATATGATCAAAATCGTCTACTCTATTCATCTAGTTCATTAAATAGTGATTAAATAATTTATTTAATCATTATTCCATTTTCTGCCTAAGGTTCCTAAAGTATGTAATTAAATAAATTAAATACTTTACCTTACCCCTTTTCTTCTCTAAATTAAATAAATATGATAAATTATTTAATTTAGCCTTTTAACCCATTGAATTAAAACCAATTTTTAATTCCTCTTTTTCTCTCTCCTTGTCACATTCTCCATAACCCTCTTCTAATCCAGATTAAATTAATAAATCTGTGATTAGGATGTGCACCACATAATCAAGATTAAGTGTCACATCCTCCATAATCTCCCACTTGCCTCTAATCCCTCATTAATTATCTTAATCATGTGTTTGCACAACCTTAATCAAAATCATTAACCACATTTGGCTTACCTTTTCTGGTCAACCTTCCCACTTACCACTTGTAGCCTAGACTCCCTTCCCCATGTGAATTTTTAATTCACATTTATTTAACCAAGGTTCCTCTCTTCTCCATGTGAATTTTTAATTCACTTTGGTCTTCCCAAGGTCTTCCTCATCCCCCATGCAAATATGACATGTCATTTTACATGTGTCGAAGGCTTCTAGAACCTTGGACTTGTCACATCACCCACATGTGACAAATCTCCAACTTTTTGGAGACCTCATTTTATCCAATAAACTCTCCATTGAATGTAAATTTTTAATTTACATTTATTTCTCCCACACACTTCCCCTTTTCCCATGGAGATTTTTGAGGAATTCTAAAATTCCTCAAAAGTCTTTTTCATTCTCATTTGGGGACAAGAAGTTCCTTTTTGAGGAAATCTTCTCATCCCCCAAGGTACCTGAAAGGTACTTGTCCGTCATCCACCTCATGTACTTCCCTTCCATCTCTTGTCCTTCTCTTCCACCTCATTTCCACATCACTCCACCCTGTTGATGTGCTTTTTATGAGAGCGCCAGCACAGAATAAAGTTGCCCAACGGTCACTCTATTCTCTCTTGATCAAAGTGTCCCACATGCTAAGATTGCTTGAAAGTTCATGTGTTCGACTCCAAGGTTCCTTTTATCGCGAATAGACCCAGTTGGTTGATGTGTTTTGCTGGTTATTTCAAGGGGACTTACGTAGTTGTTCAACTCTGTGAAGCAATTAGGACATGAATGATTTGGCAATATGGTTCTGATATCTAGACTGACTCGGAAAATGCAGAATTTAAAGGGGATAGGGATAGGGATTCTACAAATCTACTTCTAAAGGGTGGAGGACGAAGATCGACTTAAACAATCTTCAAACCAAACTTTGCTTTGTCTTCTTTCGAACAACTCCGACAAAGTTGGTGCAATCTTCAAAGGATGAGAAAATATTCAAACCATGACACAACATGTTCATACCATCACAACGATGCATATGGACATATGAGTCACAATCGAAGTTAAGCGCTATTACTCCAGTTGACCACGCAAGGCGAACTCACCGTCAACCAGTCCGCTAGTGGTATGGATGAAGAAGATATGCTTAAATCACAACGCCACACTCCACAATTAACAACTATTTGCATGAAATAGAAATCTACTTTACTCTATCTACCTTGAATTGGAAAGACGAAATGGCCTTGCTAGCTACTCATAACAAAGAAGAAATCACCAAGCAATGAAACTCTTTGTATTATGAAAAGTGTTCACAACAACCTTTTACAAAACTTTCAAAGGAAAGTTTTCTTCCCTCCTCAATCTAAAGCTAACTTCTAAGCTAAATGCCTTCTACTCTCTAGCTCTGATCCAATTCCAATTCTAATCTCTATCTCTAATTCTAATTAATTACAAATGAGGGGGGATGCCCCTTTTATAATAAGTCCAATTCAGTGGACGGTTCAGATCAAATTACAATGAAGGGCTCAGATCGAGCCACCTATGCCCTGATTAGGGTTTCTGCCCTAAAAACCGCCACAAAGAGGAGTGGGCAATGAATGCACAGAATATTCTCCACTCCCCTGCAGGAATCATAATGAGCAATTAATGCCCACTACCATCATCAAGAAGATCCTCATCAAGCAGCGCGTTCCCACTGGCCTTCTCCCGGATAGCAAACTCGATCAACCGGGCCAATACTGCTTCAACCTCCTGTGTAGAGATCGGTGGAATATGGTTGAGCTGGAACTCCAAGACTGCTACCGTCTGTCCGTATCTGGTGTAAGATTTTCTCCATGTCACTAAGGCGTCCTGGGTATGCTGAATTATACTAGAGAACGTGGAGACATTCTCAAAGTCATCCAGGACAAGTGACCTCGCAGCTGAGAAGAATGGAGGCAGTCTACTTTTCAAGCCATCAGCAGTTATCTCCTCTGGGACCAACTTTCTAGCAAATATGGCTTCTAATGTATTGAGGACTCCCCCCAAGATGTTGCCCATTGCTTTCCTCACTTTAGCTGAATCTGCCCTTGCTGCGTCGTGAAATCCACGGCCTGTGACCACCGAGGAGTACCAACTGGTGAAATCATACCTATCACCTCTCTGAATTACACCTCCATCCACCAAGGTTTCTAGAGGTATATGCATCAAAGCACCCAAACGAAGTACAGTCTTCATTTGATAGATGCGAGTATCACCCCAGGCCTGATCTACTATATCCATCCGTGCCAAAATATTTGAGGCCTGTCGATAAGCATCGGCAAGGTCCTCATGAATTTCCCTGTCTCAGTATGAACACGGCTAACCCACTTGTCTGCCTCCGTTTCCATTTTCTTCAAATCCTCTAAGGCAACAACTGACTCCTTCGGAAGCTCCGATGGACGTTCTACTGCTGGGTTTGCTGGTTCACCTGGATGTGCTAGATTTTGTACGTATCCTATCAAAGTTTTGTGCTCCTTCTTCAATTTCTTATACTTC
The DNA here is from genome assembly GCA_007115665.2 of Sequoiadendron giganteum. NCBI lineage: Eukaryota > Viridiplantae > Streptophyta > Pinopsida > Cupressales > Cupressaceae > Sequoiadendron > Sequoiadendron giganteum. Next base: position 334,293,082 of record CM021102.1, read on the forward strand.
CCCTCCGTGCGGAGCAACTGATCCTTCAATGCCTGATAGGAGTTATCGAACTCCTCGATAACTTGGGCTCCCGTAGGACGACCCAACTCTACTGTGGTGATCACGTAATTTTCAGGCCTCTCCTCGGTTCGATCACAATCTTCCCTCGGAATAGCCACCTGAAGCGTGCGAGAGCCTGACTCGTCAGTCGAGATCTTTGAAAACTTTCGGGCCCTTTTCTTCTCTGGTGGCGCACTGATCCTCCTGAGGAACTCCTCCATCTCAATGGCCGGATCCGTATCATCCTCGGGTTCTCTCCTCATTCTGTCGGAAAGCCAATCAGGCACTGTCTGCTGTGGATTACAAATGACAAGGGGCTGCTCTTCTGTTGCCTCCATTTCGTGCACTTCCTCTCTTCTTGCACTGGTCTGCTCAGGCTCATCCTCCTCTATAAGCTGGGTATCTCCCGACCCTTGGGTCCCTTGTTCTGTGTTTTCTTCTTCTTCCAAAGCCGTGTCTAACATCTGCTGAAAATGGGTGTCGGCCATGGTTTCCTCTTCCTCTTCCTGTTGGCCGCCCTTGGATAGACTGACGCTAGCTGATTCTCGGGTGTTGGGCTGATCTACCTCCTCAAGTCCCTGCTCTTCCTCTAATCCTGCCCTCTGATCGGCAAATAATGAAACCACTCTCAAACTCGAAGACTGAGTTTGTGAGTGCACGGGTGATGCTTGTTCTATCCTCAACGGTATCGGTTGGGTTGGCACTTCCACTTGTGCCCTCGATGTCTGAGCAATTTGTTTCCCTCTTTTTACCGATAACGGCCTTGGGTCACCCATCAAGCTATAAGTAAGGGCGATCGACTTGCTCTTAAGTCTGCATACATGTCTGTCGACCCAAGTCCTGGTAAAAGTCATCACCGGGATAGAAAGAGTGTCCAAGTCCATGATCTCTGGCTCGGACCAATCAGGTGGTGGGACAGGAGTATCCCTAACTGACCCATAGTCGGGTTGCATGACGTTGACATCCTCCTCCACCTGGTCGGGAACTGGAATAATCTCACATTCTCTAATCAACTTGAGAGGAAGTCTGGAAAACATCCTTCTTCTTATCTCAGCCTCATCCACTGCATTTGCCCAAAAGTCCTCCAGATGAGCTCTGTGCCGGTATTCAATGTTCTGTATCATCCGGATGTTCCTGTAAGGATCGAAATCCTGCCTGCCTGTGTGATATGACAAATGATAAGATTGCAGCTCGTCCTCTGCCTCTCGGGCTGCCTGCAAAGAGGGACACACCTCAATGGAATTTCCCATGGTGATAGGGAAATCAAGTCCACCCTTCTTTTTCCTTTTCTGAATCTTATCGTAGGCAATCAATTGCCTAGATACCTCAAGCATTACTATGTGATCAGTGGGGTATCGTGGTAACCGATACGGATAAGAAGTGAACCCTTACAGCCTAATATATGTGAATTTCAGGAATTGGATGAGCCAATACCCATATTCCTCAATCAATGTCTGTGCTTCTTTAGATATTCTCTGCTGCGTCCTTTGTTGAAGTGTCCTCGCGATGTGCATTGTGAATGCATCATTTGCCCGTTTATAGTTGGCAATGTTAGCTAAATGTAGCTGTGTGCAGGCTTCATGGATTTTGAATTGACCAGGGGCACAGCCGATTGGCTCCTTGTACGAAATCCCTCTGTACTTAGTCATTCTGGCCAACATGTAAATCACATATGAGCTCATGTAGAAAGTCTTCGTCACCTTCAAGCTCCTGAATTGTTCATCGATGTGGTTGCTAATCATCCTAGCCCAATCGACACACTCTTTTCCTTCCAAGATGATCTCGATGAAGTAGAACATCCAAGGCTCGAAAATGTAAGCTTGTGCACTCCCATTCACCCGGCTCAGCATCATTATCAAATCACAATATTCTTGTTTCACGTCCTCGGCAATTATCTGCTTTGGGAGCTTAGTGCGGGGTGGCCTCGGCTTCTGCATCCAAACTCTGTTAATGACTGCAGTGACTCTTTCGAAAGAGGAAGAATACATCTTGTCTGCCCTTTTGTTTGTCCTGTATAACATCTCCTCAGCAGTTGGAATCCCAAATGCCTCTCCGATGGCATCAGGCGTGAAGTTGGCGAGCAGTTTACCATCCGGAGAGACAATCGTCCTACGTTCTGGCTTGTAGTGATTGGTGCACTCCATAATTAGCTCCGGACACTGAATTGATGGCGGAAAACCAGCAGCTGCGTAGATTCCACTCTTCATTATATTATGTGCCGTGACTGATGGTTGATGGCCCCCTAGCCCGAACATCCTCGATTTGAGTGCATTTAGATTAAATGAACCAAGGTTGGTGTCATTTAATCCTGCCAACTTTGAAACTATTGCTGACTTTGGGAGAAATGACTTAGCGAGCCTTTTAATCATTGCCTGCCGGGATGAGCCAGCCTTGCCTGCTTCAGTGTTTGCAGCTCTGCCTGCGGCTCTGCTTGTTCCTGCAACATCCTTTGCGCCAGCCATTGTATAAAAATCTCTGAGTTTAGAGACAACTCTCAGCAACTGCACTTCTGACTGGTGAAGAAAAAAAACGCAGCAAGCTAATAACTTTCAGCAATGTAGCTAATTTCTCCAGCACAAATAGTTTGAACCTTGACTTCACTTTGTCAACTTCAGCAGTTAGAGGAATAAAGAGTTGCCAGCAATATGAAATTTCAACTTCCTCAACTTCTCAACGTTTAAACTTCTTCAACACTTCGACTTTCAGTAGCTTGAAAATAAAGATCTCCAGAGAAAAGAAATCTTCTACAACTTTGCAAATCTGCAGCGACTTCAACAATCTGGAAATAAAATCTTAGCTCTCCACTATACAACTTCGAACTCTGCAGCAACTCCACTCTCAGCTCTTTGAGAATTAAATTCTCCAGCAACTCCGGAAAACAACTTCACCCTTCAACTTCGAAGTTGCAGCAACACACTTTCAGCTTTCGAAAGAAAGAGTCTCGGCAAGTGAAATTTTCTCCAGCACTTCGTACTTTCAGCAACTCAACACTCCGAAATAAAATAAACTCTCAGAGAATTTCTCTCCTCAACCACTTCGAAAATATTTCAATCTCTCAAGAACTTCTTCAGCAACTTCAACTTCGAAACAATGTGAGGAGAAATGAGAGAAGAGATTGTTTAAATAACTCTTCTCGGAGAATCCTGCTAAGTAGTGCTGGGGCTATTTTTAGCACCTTCATCAATTTCCCACTATCTTCGTTCGGAATCTTCTAATTCAAGCGTAGTAGTGGGCTGGTCGTCAGCCGGTTATTATGGCAGTTGCCATTAATAATGATTCCTTCCTTGTAAAAAAAATTCGAATTTTCCTCTTAATCTGCCAGTTAACTCTTGGCGATTTAAACAACTCGCGAGAAAAACAATCACTTGAATTCCATTTTAAAATCTCGCAGTGTTTAAATAAATTCAACTCGAAAAAATTTGTGGGAGTTGTAAATATATTTCCAACTTTTAAAATGTCTGTCATTTAAATCCTCGATTTCATAAAATTTGCCTTGGACATTTTAAATTTTCTCTTTAAGATATTCAACTCCGGGTGATTTAAAATTATTCGCCTGCTCGAAATAATTCATCCTCTGAGATTTAACTTCCGTCAAGAAAATAATCTAGGCAAAACGAGTTTCCTCTGAAAATATTAAAATTTCCCTTAGGAAATTAAATTTTCAAACTCTGTTAACTCATGGGTGTATTTTAAACGGGTTCATTTGATTTTCACTTGACCCATGGAAAATATTCATCGATATCAAATCTTCCCCTTGAAAAATATTCGTCAACTTTCAACTGCCTTTGGAAAATTTTAAAACTCATCAAATCATCCCCCCATGCCAAGGGCGTATTTTTCCCTAGTGAAGTGCTATCTCACTTAGAAAAATTTTCTAACATTTTTTTCTCTTGGCGTATTTCCCTTGGTATAATTTTTCTCTGAAAAAAATCTCCATGCCTTATGAATTAAAATTTAAATCCCTCTTCAAGGGCGTATTTCCTTCAAATTTAAATTTTAATTCCCACGCCTTAGGAATCCTTCACTTGTTTTCTTCTTGGGCGCACTTTACCTAGTGAAATTTTATTTCACTTAGGAAAATTTTTTAGTTTACACCTCAGGCGCATTTGAGGGGGGAAGCTTTCTTTAACACTTAGGAAATTTCCTCAACATTCTTACTCCAAGGTGGGCGCATTTCCTTATGCAAGCTTTTACTTTCACACGCCTTAGAGAATTCTCCCATCTTTACTCACCTTCAGCTCATGGGCGCATTTGCTAGGCCAAGCTTTCACTTTACACTTAAAAATTTTTCAAACACTTAGAATATCCTTTCAAGGTGAGGGCGCATTTCATAGGTTCCACTTTCATTTCGTTGCCTTAGGAAATTTTCTCCAGCAACCTTGGGCACATATGGGGTCTTGAGCTTTCATTTTCTTGACTTAGAAATTTCTCCAAGTCCTAGCCACTTTATCTTGCCTTGGGCGCATATGGGTGTGTCTGGTTTTATTTTCACCACTTAGAATTTCTTCAAGCCATGTATCTTCTTGAGGGCGCATTTTGACCTCTCTACTTTCATTTTATGCCTTAGGAAAATTTCGGCCTCCATTATCCTTCTCAAGGTGAGGGCGCATTTCACTAGGTGAGCTCCAAGTTGAGGGCGCAAATAAGGGTGGCTACTTTTGGATTTTACCATGGGCTCATTTCAAGTGTCATGCCTTGATTTCTACCATGGGCGCATTTCAAGTGCCATGCTTTGATTTCCAATGCCTTAGAATAATTTGAAGGCACTTCCAAGGTGGGCGCATATGGGGTCTTGAGCTTTCACTTTCTTGACTTAGAAATTTCTCCAAGTCCTAGCCACTTTGTCTTGCCTTGGGCGCATATGGGTGTGTCTGGTTTTATTTTCACCACTTAGAATTTCTTCAAGCCATGTATCTTCTTGAGGGCGCATTTTGAGGTATGAGCTTTTGTTTCATGCCTTAGAAACTTTCAAGGCTTCCATCAAGGTGGGCGCATTTACATGGGTCTACTTTGAATTCTGCCTTAGACAATTTTCAAGTTATCAATCTGTGAGGTGGGCGCATTTTGAAGGGGATACTTTCATTTTCCCACACTTAGAATATTTTCCATGCCTCTGCCTGCCTTTGTTTACGCATTCTATTTTTAGCAAGTTGTGCTATTTTTAGCAAGTCCCTTGATTTTCAACCTCTAAGGCTCCGTTTTGCCCGAAAATTTCATCATATGATCTTCTTCACCTTGTGAACCTGTTTTGCCAGTCCTCTGCCCTGACCTGCTATTTATAGCCACCTGCTATTTATAGCCACCTGCTATTTATAGTAAGTTTTGACTTTCTGACTTCAGTAGCTCCGTTTTGCTTGAAAGTTGCAACGCTTGATCTTGATAGCTTGAGTGTTACTCTGATGCCAACCTCGGGTGCAGACCTGCTATTTATAGCCGTGCCTTGACTTACTAAAAATAGTAAGTTCTCCGATTTCGCTCAAATTTTGCCAGCAGGTACCTTGAAGTGTGCTAACATGGGTGGGGTACTTCGTTTAGGCTGTTTTTGGATTTTACCCCCTATAAAAGTGGAAACCCTAATTTGACTTGTATGTATCCCGAACGGTCTCCGTTTGACTTCGTTCCTTCTGCATGTCGTTCTGTTTGCTGAACTGGAGTGTTGGGGGCGGCTGCCAGAGTGTACCTGCTAAAAATAAAAACTGCCTGAAAAAGTGACTCATCCACTGTCGGATGGTTTTGCATGTCATATTGCCCGTGGGATCTCAAAAAACCCAGAAAAACCCAGAAAACTGGTCTGCATGCATGCACTGGCTAAAAATAGTAAGTCCTTAAAACTTGATCTTCTCCGCTTGCATGTCACACCGTTGCGAAGCTCTCGAAAAACCCATAAAGAAAAACCCGACATGCATTGAAAAACACTGCATGCGAACCCTAAAAATAGCCTCCGAAGGCTGAACTCTGAAAGTGGTCGTCTCGGTTTGCATGTTACATCACTGCGAAGGTTTTGGAAAACCTAGAAGGATTCTCCAGACATGCATCTGAAAAGCTCATGTGGAAACCCTGAAAATGGCTCTTGAAGCCTGAACTGCCAAAAATAGCAAGTCGTCTGATCTGGCTCAAAATTTACGTGTAGGCAGCTTGATGTTACCCGGACGCAGTGGAACTGACAGAATTCCAAAATCTCCATAAAATAGTCCCAAATTGAATACTTACTAAAAATAGTAAGTTGCCGGAATACAGTGAAAATTTAGGGGGACTCTGCTGGAAGTCTTCTGACTGCTGCACTAAGCTTAGATTTCAATTTTATGACTCGGTTTGACCTTAAATAAGCCTGAAGGATGAAAACCCTAATTACACAGACTTAACCAATATTTTAACCTGGGTCAAACGACGGGACATCCCCGGAAGGACCAGAGACCAGAGAGAGAGCGAACCAAAGCCAAAAGACCAGAATGGAGCAAAAATTTAGGGGGTCCCCATCTTGATGGGGTGATGTGTGAAAAAGGTCACAACAAGTATTCCATGTACAAATGCAATGCAAACTAAAGCAAATGTGGTAAAGGAGAAAACCCAGTGGGAACAAAACTCCTCCCCAAAATAGAATGCAAAAAACAACTAAGTGATGAAAGATGGAGGACTCCATAAGACCCCCCAAGGACACCATCCATCACAAAGATACATGAAAGAACCCCCCCAGAAGAGAGGAAGAAAGAGACCACATAGCCCCCCCATAATGAAGTAGCTCCAAAAAGACTGAAGAAACCGCATCTCTTGAAAGAAGTGAGAGGGAAGCAGGCGCATGAATGCAATCTTTGGAGGTGAATCAGGTGTAGCCCAAGATGTCTCCACAGAAGCAGGTGTGACCTCAACCAATGAAGAAGTCAAAGTAGGTGAAGACTGAAGTGAAACTTCCAAAGATGAATGATCAACTAGGTCCTGGTGCACTGAAACAGAAGAAACCACATTTGTAGCCATAGAAGTATCAGCAACCGCAACAGGAGGTAGAGGAGATGGAATGGATGGCTCAAGAACTGGATCTGAAGTGAGAACACCGAGGTTCAAGAAGCCAAATGTCTCCTTTGTAGGATGCTTCACACTAGAAGTGTGATGAACAGCTGTAGGAACAAAAGCACCATCAGAAGAAAAATTTGCAAAGGAATACAACCGAGATGAGTGATTCACCACCCCAGTAGCAATAATTGCTCTACTCTCCAAGTCTCTGATGATAACTGAATCAGGTGTGAACTCCATAGATCTCCCATTGCCTCCATGTGTGATCTGATATATGGAAAGAAGGTTGTGCGTCAAATGAGGAACACACAAGACATCCTGAAAAGTGTTGTCCCCAAAACTAATAGACCCCTTCCCTGTAACACTCATGTATGTATTGTTTCCCATGAAAATAGGAGACATAGTGCAAGGCTCAAAGGAAATGAACATAGACTGTGAAGATGCCATATGATGAGATGCTCCTGAATCTAGAAGCCATCTCCCTGATCCAAGACCTGAATAAGCACAAAGAGCATGTCCCTTCATATCTGATGAAGTATGTAAACCAGCTGTGCCCCTGTTAGACTGTGGTGAAGAAGAAGAATGAGGGGAAAGAGATGATGTAGACATCCTAGAAGGCAAATCAATTTGATGTTTTTGAAGAATATGCTTTAGCTCATCAATGTCCTTATAGCAACTATGTTCTGCATGTCCTTCCCTCTTGCAATATGCACATGTAACCTTCTCCTTCTGAAATGATTTCCCCTTTGAAGAGGAGGGTGAATTTGAGGACTCCTTTTGCTGCTCATGAGGTTTGGAATCCTTTTGTTTCTGTTTCTTTCCCTTTCCACTGGAAGCCTTTTGATCTGTGGGCCCCTGAGATGCAATAAGTGCCTGTGATGTAGAAGGTTTCAACTTGCCCGTGCTAGCCAACTTAGCTTGCTCTCGAGTGAGAGATGAAGCAAAGTCATCAAGAGATGGCATAGTAAACCGAGTACCAAGAGCATCCCTAGTGGCATAAAAGGTAGATACAAAAATTGAATAATTTGGTCCAAGCTTAGAAAGGATGGACAATATCAGCTGAGAGTCCTGCTTCTGAATACCACACTGTGTCAATTGCAATCTAAGAGATTTGAGTTTAGTGAAGAACTCCTGGATGCTGTCAAAATCCCTAGGATTTAAGCCAATAAGCTCATTCTCCAACTGGAATCCTCTCATAGTATCTTGCCTCCCAAACAAAGACCCTAAAGCAGTCCAAATCTGATGGGGTGTAGTGCAAGACTCAACATGAAAAAGAAGATCAGGAGAAATAGACAGATATAAAGTACCAAAAGCTTCATCACACCTATTAAACCACTTTCTCTTTTCAGCATCACCTGTAGGTTCAACTTCTGTACCCATGGTCACTCTGTTCAGCCTTTTGTGCATCAAATGAATCTCCATTTGTTTTTTCCAACCAAAATAGTTGAATGGATTAAGGGGTGCAATATTATGTGAATCCATGATAGAAAACAACAACATATACTCTCAAAGCAAAAAACAATTCTCTTTTGGATCTTAAAAAAAATAGCCCTTGGTCACAGCACTGTGGGGCAACGACCGGGTTACAGGCCCCGGTCCTCTATATGACTAGGGTGCAGGATAAAGGTCAAGAGGGTTACGCTACCGGTCCCCACATGACCGACGGTTATGCTTGTCTGCTCCACTGGGTCACGAGTTGAGCTGCAGGTGGTCTTGAGAGGGTGGCTTGCCAGTCCTCCCGGTACGCTACCAGCGGTGGTGATGCCATGTTCTTCTGAATCGGAGGTGCCGGCGAGCGGGTGTAAAATAATTCCGCTTTAATTTTTTCTTCGACGGCGTGTTCGAATGTGTTGGGAGGCCTTACTTCCCCGCAATTTTTCTGCCTTGTTTTGAATAGCCCAAATCGATGAAATGAAAGCATGCTTGATAGGTTTTGGCCTTAACGTGATGACGACGTCCGCTTTTGCCCAAAAATGCACAGAAAAATTGGCTACCCCCAAATCTTGCGAAAAGATCCACTTGCGCTTAAAAATAACAGTAAGACATATCTTTCAAATGACGAACAAGCAGTTGCAAATCTGAAGCTCTGATACCATGTAGAAGTTGATAAAACAACCTCACAGACCCTAGTGAACACCTGCAAGCAATAACCTGTCACAATGAAAGAAAGATGTTCCAGAACAACAAAGATGCTTTGTAAGCCTCAAGCTGAAAAATGCATTAAGAGACTATGAATAATTACAATGAGATCAATCCTTAAGAAAGGAGATCAAAACCTAAAATTAGGAAACCCTAGTGTACACACTTAATAATTAATAATTAATTATTAATGTGCTTAAGTTTAGCTTAAGTAAAACTAAAGTGATAAGTGACTTAATTAATTAACCAATATGATTAAATTAATTAAGTGAAATAACTTATTACTCTAACAATTTCTAGTTTTAAACTTTTATGTACTTACCTATGAGCAATTTCATAAGTTTATCAAACCATGTTTTTGTGAGCAAGCTACCTTGTAAACTATGGAGAGCCACCATGGATAGCTGTGGGTGGGGAAGAAAGACGCTTGTCTCTAGTTAAGTCATATATTAGAAAATCCCCAGTCTTGTACACCATCAGTGAGTCATGAGTCATATACAGATGAGGAGGTTTTTAATTTTATTTTGCATAAGTAACATAATAAATTACATGTATAAACAGGATTGTTATAACTGCACACATCCATTTGTTACACTTGGGCTGGGGCACTTCATTTGTACATTTGTCATAGAAATTAATCATGTCATGTTCACAGGCTGTGAGAGAACTGTATTAAAATGCAAATAGATTAAATATGGGAAAATTTCCAAGAAAATCTCAGATCTGGTGGCTTAGGTCAAAAAGAAATAAAACCTCTCATTATATGATTGCCTCTGTAATCTATCATTCAGGCAAATGTTTCAGCATTGGGTTCAATGTTGCAAAGTTCTAGATGATCCAGATTGCGTTGAATGCCCAAATTAGAGGCTGAAAGAGCGGGCTCTTCCTTCCTCTTCATTATTTGTTAGGACTGCATTAAACAGACTTTCCATAAGCCTTTTCTCAAATGGGATTACAAATCTAAAATCTCTATGCTCATTCCATACCTATGTTTTATGGATGGAGAATGGTGTGGCCATAAACATGTGAAGAAATGGAAGATAAGTTTGAGTTGCAGTTTATAAGCACCAACCTTGTGTGATATTGATAATCTTCTATTTGCAAGCTTTTGGCATGTGATTTTATGATGATTCCAGAGAATAGCTAGATCTTCTGACAGTTCATCTATGCAAATTGCCGCCTCCCAAGGTTTCTGTACCATTTTTGCATTTTCCATCACTAGCTTGCTAAACAAAGAATCAGATTTATATATTTGAAGCTGTCTCTCTGTACCTCTCTCTGTTTGATTGGGGTATTTACACCCAAGTGTCGATGAGTAAATGGTTGTTTGGAAGTCTTGGCTGGGGTTTTAACAACTCCAAGAGTTCCTTTATGTTCTTTAACTGCCTAAATTGATGAGAGCCTCACCTTCCTCTTTGAACTTTGTGGACCTTTTCTTAAGTCCCCTTGAGGCAGTGCAATGTATGACCTATTTTATAGTTAATGTCGTGCTTGGTAATCAGGATCCTGCTTTCCTGCTTATAGTCAGGGGAGGTCCAACCTCTTGGTTTTCACTAGGGGCCTCCTGAGCTTCTGCTACCACTTCCTGGTCTTATTTAGAGAGCTATCGGATGGAGACTCATTCATTTTTCATAATCTCAAAGGCGTTTGGTCCTTCCATAATCTCTAGATTCAACCTTAGAGCATAAGTTTGGGCTTTTTGTTCCTCTTAAGAGTTTGTTGACCCTTCAAGTCCTGATCTACATGCTCAAAGAAATATCCTAATTGTATTGGTTCCTTCAATTTAGGGGATTCTCCATTCTGATCATGGACTGTAATCTTGTGGAGCGGTTACAGACTATTTGGTCAAATGAAGGTTTCAGGCCCAAAAATTTCTCTATAATCCTAAATGATCCTGCCTTATTGATAAACCGCAGCCCTCCTTTAATGATCTTCTGTCTTTGTATAAGGAGAAGACAATTAAAATAAAACTTTGAGCAAATTGTGAGCTCAAATTTTCCCATGAATTGCCAGTTCTTTGCTCTCTTTCATACAAGGACTGCAACAGGGGTCTGATAACAGCAAAATGACACGTTATGTCATTAAAAAGATAGGAAATATCATGTTCCAGCTGGCTTCTATCCAGTTCAAGAACTGGCATCTGCTTCTAGGATTTGAGGCATCCTTTTAAAAGGAGACCACTATTGCAAGATTGATTTTTATTCTCAACAGTGAAGTCCAATGTGGGAGACTTTGTGAGGGATGTGTAGAAACGAACCAGAGAAGGCTTTCTATTATGATCTTAGCAAGGAGCAACCACTCATTAAGAAGCCATCTGGATTGCAGAGGCCCTAAACAGCTTATACTAGATCTTCTCTGCAGCTATCTGAGTCAGTTTGATTGTCTTAGGTCTACAATTGTTGGGAGCTTTACATGTGGGGATAATTCAAAAAATTATTACATGTTGGTTTACTTTCCAAGTTTGTTTTCCACACATAGATTAGCTTGAACAATTGGTGACAAACACTGGGTTGCAAAAAAGGGCATTTGATTTTCTTGTGATATCTTCAATTTATTTTTCCTTTTCTGCATCACAAAATTTTGTTGAATTCATGGAAAATGTTGAAGAAACTAAGGAATTTCACTGGAATAGAATTACTTGGAAATTTTTGTTGCCTTCCCACTGGGATAAACTCTTTACAGTCAACACCAACTTCTATTTATAAAATGCAATTGAGCAGGGATATGACATTGAAAAAGGGACAGTTGTATTAAGATCTGGTGAGAAAATTGGTGCTGCAGAAATTGGACTGTTGGCCACAATTGGTGTCATAATGGTCAAGGTAGATCTTCTTCTGATTTATCATTATGTGGAGCACTCTTTTATAGTTCAATTCATTTCTTGGACTTAAAATTTAAAGGATCAGTTGATATACTTCTATTATGGTTGTTTTTAACAGGTTTATCCAAGACCAACAATTGCAGTGCTTTCCACAGGGGATGAACTGGTAGATCCATCATCACATTCCCTGGGTCGGGGTCAGGTATGGCTGAATCTTTGTAGTTTTTAAGGTACATACTTACACACACTTGGAAGAATATTATGACATGAAAACAACATAATTTGATTGCAAATGTTCTTTATACATAACAACTTATAAGGATCAGTTAATTAAAAATTTCATTGCTCACTGAAGTTGAAGAGAAAGCTGGGTAGATAAGGCATTAAAGGAGACAAGTACAAAGGGGGATTTGATATAAACTGAAGCATACAAAGATATGAATGAAATTGTTTTTTCTCCATTGTTTTGATTTACTTGTTTTGATAAACTGAAGCAGATCAGGGACTCGAATCGGGCCATGCTATTGGCAGCTTGTGCTCAGCAACAATGTAAAGTATGTGATTTAGGTATTGCATGCGATGAGAAAGAAGACATAGAAAATATGCTGGATAAAGCTATTTCTGTTGGAGCAGATGTAATCTTATCTTCAGGCGGTGTTTCAATGGGAGATAAGGATTTTGTAAAGATTTTACTAGAGAAACGTGGTACTACATATTTTAACAGGGTATGCTGAATCTACTACACTGTTTTTCATGCAGTAGTGCAAATTGGATGATAAGCATGCATAAATATTAATGAGTTTTTGGTTAATTTATGCTTGACCTAACCGGTCATTATAATTTTAAAAATAGCATGTTTGTGAATGCAGAGGAAAGGAAAGGTTTATTGATCTAGATGCTAGTTAGAAAAATGGTGTGAGCTTCTTGTTGGTGTAAATGTTTTATACAAAGAGGTTTGAGTTTAAATGCTGTCATTAAAGATCTATATGTGAAAACAAATAGGCTTATTGGCAAATTTGAACACTAAAGATTGCAAATGTAAAACAATGTTTGGAGTTGAAGAGGCCCTTAAATTCAGTATGTTTTGGAATTTACAATTGATTGAAGTCTTGAAAAGCCTAGAATATTTGAAATTTGAGAACACGTACTCATAGGCCTATTTTGTTTTCTTGCTTTGTTCATGCTTTCTCAAGACACAAGTTTTTCAATCCTTGCTCAGCATGTATACACAAATCTTGAAAATAGATGTACCATGGCCATGCTGGTGTTATAATGGTTATGGTTCATAACTCAAGGAGACATCAATGGTTTGCAGGGTCATAAATGTTTGTGAAGTTATATTTGCAGGCTCTATACACTCCACATTCTGGTAATATAAAACATCATGTATATGCTCAGGTTAGCAAAGGACTTGATGCTCTATCAATCATATTTCCATTTTTGAAGCCAAGGGAAACAATGGCAGCTGTGAGCAAGTGAAGAAATCGCCTAGATTTTTCTGGATTCCCTCCTTTACTGCTTTACAGTTAGATATACTTTCACAACATGCTAGTAGCTCTATGTTTCCAATGCCTTATTCATCCCTTTGCAGCTAAGTTTATGCATCTCTATTGGATCAATCCCATTACGAATGTTATTGATACTTGATATAGAGACGTACTTGTGGGTGCAAGGAATTAAAAAGCTTAGGGTTTGATATATTTATGGCAATAAATTTATTCTCTTGGATAATTTTTGTAGTGAGTCAGCTAACAAATCTCTTTATATTATATCATATACTGCTATGTTTAATTTTAATTTATATTTTTTACTATATTATATTTTATCCATTGTATATATCTTCATTAAGTTAGCTTCTTCAGGGCTGTATTCAGAGGAGATCATTATAGATGGCATAACAAATTGAAAAACTAGCACAACACAAATAAAAATGCTCTACAACATTTACTCTAAATCCCAATTAAAGTATGGATTTAAGGTTGAACAGATAGAAGCATCGGGATGTAACATGTCTGATTGTGCAGCCAACCATTTTGGACAATTATGTCAAGTTAAAACCATCCTTAGAGCCCCTAGCTAGCTTCTCTTAATAGATTCATGCCCATTGATGATTCTAATGAACACCCCAACATAGCCATATTGGGGTTGATATTTCTCTGCAGCTTATTTTGCATCATTTTGTACATGAAAATTGAAAGTTCATTTGCTTAACCATTTATAATACCAATCAAAGTTGTAGAAAAGTCTTGTTGGAGCCATTTGCCTTTGCATTGTATTTAATAAAATTTCATTTCTGTGAAAACTGAGTGACTAAAATTGCATGAATGATCACCATTATAGCTTTCATCTTTGAGGGGCCAAGGAGCAGTCATTTCCAAGAAAATAATACACATAATATCATTTCGATCAGGGATGGAGCTAAAATTTTGTCAATTCCTTATCTAGGTCATTTAACCCAAAGCAGTCTCAAAATTTATAAGTTAAAAATACTGTATGGCTATGGCTATGGATATGGCTATGGCTATGGCTATATATATATATATATATAGGCTTTATTAATGTTAAAGATCTAAATTCGAACTTTCTTTGATAGTGCTTGTTAGTCACACTTGTGGCATTTTGCTTACTGAGTCCAAACATGCGCAATAGTATTTTTGACTAATGTTTCAAGAAATATACAAATGACCTTTATTAGAGGCTACTGAAATTAGTGATTAAAATGCTTTCAGTAAGATGTTTGAGGTATTTTCTTGCTTCTCTCAACATTATTTTACTTTCACTTTGTGCAATTGCTATTGTTAATTCTTGGAAGTAGTTGACGTGACATATATCTGGTCTGCATGTACTTGGGCCTCAATTGCAGGTTCTCATGAAGCCAGGAAAGCCACTAACATTTGCAACCATAGATATTGCAGCAACAGAGACAAGACAAGAAAAGAAGATACTTGCCTTTGGTCTTCCTGGCAATCCTGTTAGCTGCTTGGTTTGTTTCCATCTTATGGCCATTCCTGCAATCCGATGCTTAGCTGGATGGAGGGATCCTAAGCTTTGCAGGTATGAAGATATGGTCCATGTTGAAAAAACAAAGTGCTATCTAGGTTATGGATCCCTTACTTTGTGTCTCAAGAAAGTTGATTTCAACTTGTTATTTGTCTATGGATGTGCAAGATAACATGATACTTATGTTCGGCTAGCACTTATATTAAGTTATCTTTGTGGTCTGGTTAGTGATCGGTTCTGAAGACATTATTGTTTATACATTCAACCTTGAAGCTATACCTGATTATGTCATTATTTTTCTAAATAAAAGTTCATAAATGCTCAAATTCAGTTTTTTGTGTTGACTACTGAAGAGACAACTGAAAGAAATCTTTAAGGCACATAAATATCTGGGGTTTGAGTAAATTTATTTGAAGATAAATGGATGAATTTTGAGAGATCATTGCAAAGGCAGGGCATGTCTTATAGGTTTCTAGATAGGAAGAAGTTTGTATTTAACCTAGAACAAAAAGAATTACCATCTCCCCTAATTAGATTTTTGGACAGCTGTCTTGAACAAACGTTTCAAAATGATGTTGCTAGAGAATATGTTTGAAAATTTGTCTTTAGATGGATTTTATAGAAGACACACTTTTGATACTTTCAGATACTTGTTTGTGGTTGGTCTGTATATCCTTTTACTTAATTGAACATGTATTTCTCTTACAGGGTACATGCTTGCATTTCAGAACCAATAAGACTAGATCCTTTTAGACCTGAATTTCATCGGGCTACAGTTTGTTGGAAACAGGACAATGGATCTGCTAATCCAGGGTGAGCCTTATACATACCAAATTACATTTCATGCTTTGGAACAATTATTAATGAATTGTACCATGTGCCTTACATTTCTTGTACTTCTCCATTGTGATAATATATTTCTTCTTTTCCCTACTCAGATTAATTTTACATTTTTTGGCTCTTTTCGATTTGTATGTTTATGACCCTTATTGTTAACTTCTGCGTGTCATTCCATTGATTGGCTTCCATTTCATCCAGTTTTGTCGCTGAAAGCACAGGCCACCAAGCTAGTAGCCGTCTTTTGAGCATGAAGTCTGCAAATGCACTGTTGGAATTGCCTGTAGGAAATGCAATTCTGCCAGCTGGGAGTATGGTCTGGGCACTATTAATTTCTGATGTCAGCAGTATGAATGCTTTCCAGAAATCAGTATCCAAAGAGTGTATGTCAAGCAGTGGTCAAAGTGCAAGTGGCAAGTATGGAACTACAGAAAACAGTTCAAGAGCAGAAAATGGTGATAAAGAAATCAAGGTAGCTATCTTGACTGTCAGTGATACTGTTGCATCTGGAGCGGGGCCAGATAGGAGGTGAGGATCCCTCATGATTTTAGAATAATATTTAATTTGGGATTTTGGTTTACAAATTCAAATGCTATTGCATTTTAGTTGTATTTAAAAAAAAAAGGATTCAGTATTTATGCAACACAACTAAAAACCTATGTTTCACCAAATTTTTGGGATGGGGACGGCAGGGGATAGGGGGATGCGTTTTGGGGACAGATTTTTTTGTGGCCATTTTATTGGCCAGCAAGGGACGACAGAGGGGATGACTATATAAATATAGGGAAAAATTTAAAAATCTAGGGGAATTTCAATTATTCATACAATAACATTGATAAGACATTCATCATATACATTATAGTGTTGATGTTATAGCAGTGGGAGATATCTTTCTCTCAAATTTAAAAATGATGGATAAATAATAACAAGGCAAGTCGGACTTGCTATATATAATAATTTTATGAAGAGTCACCTTGTTTCTTAAAAGAGGCCAACCCAAATGAAGAGTCACCTAGTTTTGTATAAATACAAGGTGATGATCATTCATTTGATCATCAAGTTCATTCATCATAATTCGCATTCCTAGAAGAAGTTCATACTTGAGCAGCAGATCATCATCTTGTAGCAGCAAATCATCATTTTGTAGCAGCAGACCGATTTCAAGGAGAAACATATTCATTTGTATCTTTGCATCTAGGAGAGGTGCTATTATTCATTGTATCAAATTCGGCATTGTGTTGGGCCTGAGTTGTAAGCAGATTTCTGCTCTTATTCCTTCAATATATAAGAGATATATTTGCTGGGTTTTTTCTCCCTCGAGTAGGAGGGTTTTCCCAGGGTATCTTGTTGTGTTCATTGTCTTATGTGTTGCATTTTCTGATTGCTTTCATTTCTGATCCTAAATCTAACATATAGATCCTTAATGCACAACATGATAGTTAAATTGAGAGTTGAATAAGTTAACAGATGCCGATTCAATTGCTTTTTCATAATTCATTGTCAATGTGCATATGACATATTATATTATATAAAATTAAAAAATACAACAAAAGTCCAAGGGGTTGAGCTTAATTGGTTAAAGCAGTGATTTCTTATTGTGGAGACCCAAGTTCAAATCCTAAAGGGACATCTAATTTGGAATTCTAATTTGTGGCTCTTGGTCTTCCATAGTTGGCTTTGAATGTGGAAGTGGTTTCTAAATAATTGGATTTCTAAGTTGTGACTCTTGGTCTTCCATAGGTGATTTTGAGTGTGGTTTCTCGAAAGGAGCTATTATTAATCTCATGGTTGTGCTCACAAGAGTTTGGGTCGATCTCATGTTTATGCTCGTATGAGAAAAAATAATTGTAAATGATAAACAATATTAAAAAAATACAACAAAATACCAAAAGCTGCAAGTTTCATCTACAAAATGACAATACCATAGAAAGTATGTTGCTGCCCCTAATTGGCATTTGCCAACACTACATCAAAATAGAAGTTGATTGTGAGTCATTGCCACTATAAGGGGCTGCCTCATCCAATGGAACCCCAATCGATCCCTCCTATGTCTACTCCACATCAATTTGGGTGGCATCTTCAAGATCAACATCCCATTGTAAAATTGGAATTCGTCGATAATTTGGAGTTTGACAATCTTGAAGTCACAAGGCACTACACACGGCCACCAACTCCTCCACTCATCTAGACGTAAGCCTATTCTTTTTGATAGAGTGGATGAAGTTGTATGTGAACCAATCCCTATCTACAACAAAGGAATTGACAACCTGTGAAAAGAAACGAATGGTAAGAATTCTCAGCTTTGGTGTATCCTTTCCATGCTATGTCCACCATCAAATAGGGTCAGGTTGAACTAATGTAGGTCTATACATCATTTGCATCTGGTTTGCTGAATGTTGGACCACAAAGATTAGTAAAGAAAAGCAATTGTGAGTGAAGTAAAGTTGACTCCTCACTTGAATACATCTTTCAAAGGACCTTAATTAAGTTAATTAACCCTTATTTCAGCTCTATATCATTACAAGGAGGCAACCTCCCAACCTTGAACAAAGACTTACCATATGAAGCGGGGTGTTCATAGTGTTCCACCACCAGATCACAATGGGATTAATATGCTGCTCATATAATCCCAAATTAGGATCCTTATTACAAATTTCTTGTTTCATTTGCTTAAACATGTTGTCGAATGTCTCATAAATCTCTCTAAGACTAGGAGAGTCCATATCGACATATCTAATGTGTAAGAACCCCTATAGGTTCTAACTGAAATTTTTCTCTTTGCTGGTCTGAAATTTTCTGTCTTGCTTTCAACTTATGTTTCAATAGAGATTTACTATAACATGTAGATTAGAGGATTCCAAGCATAAACAAAAAGAGATGCACTAGAACATAGTTTTTAGTAATTCAACAAAAACAAGATGAACATACCCAACAAGATAGCTTATCTTTTTATTTGATTTGAAGCTGGTTACAACAGAAAATACTGAATATTACAATCTGTTAGGTCTGATTTTGAGTTTCAGACCTTCAATGACACCTAGTTTTTGCCAAAGCACAAGACAAAACCCTAGCTGCAAGAATGGAGAATGAAGCTAAGAGTGTGGGATGATAAGCCTGGCTGGAGATGACTGAAACAAACACTGTAGCAGCTCACTAAAGTCTGAATATGCCCAAAAATTCTTCAGATTTGATGATAAATTCTGTTCGAGAACTGCTGTAGCAAAACCTGGTTATGTTTGAAGTTGGAAACTGCCCAAAATAACCTTCTTTGCCACACAAACCTTTTGAAAGTTTCCTATCAGTAAGTAGAGATGAAAGTGCCACCAAAATAAGGATGTAATCTGCAACTAGAACTTGCCAAAGCAATCTGTTTGAGCTCTGTGTTGAATTTTGTTTGAAATCAACTAACTTGGTGGGATGGGGATATCACCATGCCACGGGATTCAAGGGAGCACCACCTTGAATGGACCGAAAATTACTTTTAGTCAAGAGATTTCTCTCCTCAATCTGTCATAGCAAAATAGGAACACAAAAAACATGCCTTTCTCATCCCCCAAGCCTTCTTTAAATAGACCCTTAAGACAAGGCCCCCCTAGGGTTGAATTAGATTTTCTTTTATTAAAATATAAACTTTACTTCAAGGTTAAGGCAACTAGCCAAGTATCCCAAAGAAGATTAGATTTGTTCCATTAAAATATTCACTTACTTCTTGGCTAAGCTTCCCCAAGCCTTTCTAGAAAAATCTGATTGCCTTTTTGTCTTTTTGGAGATTATAAAATTCTATCTTGGAAGCTTCCTTCAGCCACCCCAAGGAAGAGATAAGATTTGTTCTTAAAATATTAATTTGTGGTAGCTTCTCCCTTAAGTTACTTAAACTTCCCTAGGAAGGGGAAGCTTCTAGAAGCTGATCAGATTGGATGAAGTTGACTCACCTCCTTGCTTGCTTGTCCTCCTTGTGTGCTTGGTTACGCAAATAAACCTCCTTGCCTGTTTTGACCAGCAAGTAGACCTTCTTGCTTGCTTTGACCAATAAATAGACCTCCTTGCTTGCCTTGACCTCCTTGTGTGCTTTGACTTTTCAAGTGGAAAATAAGATCAGCATTAAGCTTAGCTTGGATTAAAGGTAACACTCTCTTAATTCTCTAAACACATTCTACCAAAATTTAACTCTTATGGCCAAAAATCATTCCCTTATCACACCATCTAACCCACGGGAATGCTGGATGGGCTAGAATTAATCCACCATGATGTCATTATGGGAGTGGAGACATTACAGTCCTCCCTTCTCGGGATTGCTTGTCCTCAAGCAATCGTATGCCAATCCGTTGCTCCACTTTGATGTACATGCCTTATAACCATAACACCTAAAGCAAGTCACCGCGATCACTGAGTACCAGTGCATCATCCTATCAATACCTGAATCCCAAATCATCTTGAGAAGAACTCCAACCAACATCCTCTGAATATAGTTGAAGCTCTTGACACTTTCAAGTCCTGTCAATCTATGAGGCCAACTATCCCACCAAGAAGCTCCTGGATTCCAAATATGTACATCTATCTTACCATGCCAACTCCAAGTACTGCAGCATCAAAGATCTCCATAAGTAAACTCCACCTAGAACCCAAGAACAAATTGGAAGTCCTTCCATCTCAACACCAATGGACTTCTGTTGTGCTACACCTGTATGCCCAAAATGAAGGAACTTATCATAGTTCCAAAGAAGAGATGCTCCACATATGTCACTACCAGGATCCCAAATCTTTGCGCCATCACATTCATCCATAATGTAACACCTCATTATGAGGCTGCTATAAACCAGGACATCATCTACCCAACTGAGAACTTTACTCCACATGAGGCCACAAGTACTATCAACAATCAATGTTGTTAGGAATTCATCAATGAGCCAATCTTCAGCAAGGAAAGTGTGATGAATACTTCTCCAAGACCTCCAAACAGCTGCTGCAACTTTACCTATATCTCTACAAGTTAGAGTGCCTTCATTAGATGATGCCAAGTAAATGTTTTGTTTAGGCATGCACCAAATGAAGTCCCTTACATGCTGATCTTCATAGCCCACTGTCAAGTCTAAGAAGACTGAATCACCAATCAATAAGTACATTGCTGCCCTATCATATGCAAGAGTTGACAAGTCCAAGGATGAATAGTAGATGTCTTCCTTTTGCATCATAGAAAAAACTTTAGTGGTTGGTCCACCATGAACGCCACCCAATATCTCATCAACTCTAGGTAGGAAAGGATCAACTTCACACCTAACCATCCCTACTTGAATGTTCTCAATGCAAGGTTTCAAATTTGACTCATGATATGAAAGAGAATTGCTGATCAAACTCAGAAAATCAGTCTTATGCTTATACCTCTTAAATATATCTTCGTTGTCCTCTTTTTCCCTTGGAAGAAATAAAGACCTAATGGAAGATTCTCTTTGTTCCCTTGCATCATCTGTCTGATTGCAATGCTCTTGGACTGTTTGGAGGTGTTGTCTTGCTTGGGCAGCAAGCATCTTTGCTTGGGTAGCTCTATGTAACCAATCTTCAGTCAACCTTTGACAATGCTCTATATCTGCTGCCCCAAAGTACACAAAGTCTGATTTATGATGGGTTGTATCATTCACATCATCATGACCCATGTTCGCACCATGCGTACCCTCAAATGTAGAATGCAAATCATTGTTCTCTTCTTGACCAAAAGCTACCATATCTTGAGGAAGAGAAGTTATGTCATTGCTGTTATAGAATTCAGAATCACTGTCATACCTTGGTGTCAAATCTTCAATTGTTACAAGCTTCTTTTCCTTGTAAACCTCATACTCAACCTTTGTACCTTGATTGTCAATGCTTGTTGTACCCTCCATATTGACTAATCCATGTGTCAAATCTGCAACCTCATGAAAATGAGAAAGGGAATTACTATTGTTCATGCTGAGAAAATTAGGACACCCTCAAAATCAGAGCAAGCAAACATTCTCTGAGCTGCCCCGTCCTTTGTTTCATTCCCTAATGATTTAAGTTTGATCTTTTTGCCCAAGTGCATGAATTCCAATTCCATTTTATTAAAGTCTTGAGCATACCTCCCAAGAGTCATTAACCATTGCACACCAAGTACCACCTCTGTTCCTCCAACAACATAATAATCATCCATGAATGAATAGTTATCCAATGAAACAGGTAACTGTGGTATCCTCCTAGCGCAACTCATTTGGCTGTCCACAATGCATTGCTCATGTGTTGATAGTGGACGGTTGATTGCATTCAAGAAATCAAAATTATGGTCTCTTGAAGTGTCTTTGTCATCTTCAACAAGCTCTAACCTCTGACACTGAGAGTCATATATTGTCTTACCATTCCAAATTTGCATTTCCAATGTGCTCATTGCCTCCATCCACAACCATGGTGAAATCATCATGACAAGCCAAACATTATCATATTGTAGGATCTTCTTGTTAGGCAATCTCTTAGTCTCTATAGTCAACTTTCTAAGACAATGCCTCATATAATCTTGGCAAGTATCCTTCCATTGTAGATGATGTATGTTCAACCCAAACGGAATCACTTACATCTCCCTCTACATGTGTAGGTATAACAATAGTTGCTGATCCACCAAGTGTGTATTCAACTACTCCACCCAACTCTATAACTTGAGCCTTTAATGGACTCTCAACTCGAGGTAACTCATGAGTCTCAAGATGTAAATTAGGTACACAAATAAGATTTTCTATATCATACCTCTTCTCTTGTTCACGCACATCTGCACGTTCTTCTTGCTTCCTCCTCTCAAGAGGTTCATCCCTTGTATGTTCCATCTCCATGTCTTCTTCCAAGGTATGATATACAAAATCAGAATGTTTGTGGCATGAATCCACAACACACAATTCATCTTTAACACCCAAATCTTGAGTACCAACATTAGAAGACTCTACAATGCCATCATCCTCACGTGAAATGGCTGCTACCTCATGATGATGCAAGGAATCATCATCACAATAGAAAGTAGACTCATCTGCAACTTGTTTTTCTTCAATGACTGATCTAGAATTATGTTCACCTATAGGTTGATCAATGACAACTGGTGTACCATTCTCCCAATCATTAGAGTTACCCTTGTTAATGCCATGCTCATGCTCTGAATCAACTTGCTTCTCAAATTCCTCATGGAGGCTTTTGACAACTTCACTTGTAGATGCATCAAATGAGTTTCTTTTATTCTTCTTTTCTTTTTCTTGTTGTGCAAATGACACAATTGTTGACAATTGTTGTTGGGATTGCATATAAAACTTTTTGAGATCATTCATGCCCTTCATAATCTCTTGCATAACTCTATCATTAACCTTCTTGGATGAACTTGAACTTGTACCTGTTGATCTTGTTGAATCTCTAGAACACTTAGGCTTCCTTGGTACTGAATCTTCATATTGCAGTGAACTATGAGCTGGGATCTTTGAACTTTTCTTATTTGAAACCTTTTCCTTTGTTGGTGAAACAGGAAGGAAAGTAGGTAGCAATCTGCCATCTTTGATCCTAGCCATGAATGTAACTTGATAAATAACTGAAACAACTCTGATTTGTAACCTACAAGTTGGCAGGAACTTGGCTCTGATACCACTGTGAGAACCCCTATAGGTTCTAACTGAAATTTTTCTCTTTGCTGGTCTGAAATTTTCTGTCTTGCCTTCAACTTATGTTTCAACAAAGATTTACTATAACATGTAGATTAGAGGATTCCAAGCATAAACAGAAAGAGATGCACTAGAACATAGTTTTTAGTAATTCAACAAAAACAAGATGAACATAACCCAACAAG
>CM021102.1:334316847-334369212 GCA_007115665.2 Sequoiadendron giganteum
TATGGTTCTGGTATCTAGACTGACTCAGAAAATGCAGAATTTAAAGGGGATAGGGATAGGGATTCTACAAATCTACTTCTAAAG
This sequence comes from Sequoiadendron giganteum, assembly GCA_007115665.2. Taxonomy (NCBI): domain Eukaryota; kingdom Viridiplantae; phylum Streptophyta; class Pinopsida; order Cupressales; family Cupressaceae; genus Sequoiadendron; species Sequoiadendron giganteum. The sequence goes on from CM021102.1 coordinate 334,316,932, forward strand.
GGTGGAGGACGAAGATCGACTTAAACAATCTTCAAACCAAACTTTGCTTTGTCTTCTTTCGAACAACTCCGACAAAGTTGGTGCAATCTTCAAAGGATGAGAAAATATTCAAACCATGACACAACATGTTCATACCATCACAACGATGCATATGGACATATGAGTCACAATCGAAGTTAAGCACTATTACTCCAGTTGACCACGCAAGGCGAACTCACCGTCAACCAGTCCGCTAGTGGTATGGATGAAGAAGATATGCTTAAATCACAACGCCACACTCCACAATTAACAACTATTTGCATGAAATAGAAATCTACTTTACTCTATCTACCTTGAATTGGAAAGACGAAATGGCCTTGCTAGCTACTCATAACAAAGAAGAAATCACCAATCAATGAAACTCTTTGTATTATGAAAAGTGTTCACAACAACCTTTTACAAAACTTTCAAAGGAAAGTTTTCTTCCCTCCTCAATCTAAAGCTAACTTCTAAGCTAAATGCCTTCTACTCTCTAGCTCTGATCCAATTCCAATTCTAATCTCTATCTCTAATTCTAATAGATTACAAATGAGGGGGGATGCCCCTTTTATAATAAGTCCAATTCAGTGGACGGTTCAGATCAAATTACAATGAAGGGCTCAGATCGAGCCACCTATGCCCTGATTAGGGTTTCTGCCCTAAAAACCGCACAGAGAGGAGTGGGCAATGAATGCACAGAATATTCTCCACTCCCCTGCAGGAATCATAATGAGCAATTAATGCCCACTACCATCATCAAGAAGATCCTCATCAAGCAGCGCGTTCCCACTGGCCTTCTCCCGGATAGCAAACTCGATCAACCGGGCCAATACTGCTTCAACCTCCTGTGTAGAGATCGGTGGAATATGGTTGAGCTGGAACTCCAAGACTGCTACCGTCTGTCCGTATCTGGTGTAAGATTTTCTCCATGTCACTAAGGCGTCCTGGGTATGCTGAATTATACTAGAGAACGTGGAGACATTCTCAAAGTCATCTAGGACAAGTGACCTCGCAGCTGAGAAGAATGGAGGCAGTCTACTTTTCAAGCCATCAGCAGTTATCTCCTCTGGGACCAACTTTCTAGCAAATATGGCTTCTAATGTATTGAGGACTCCCCCCAAGATGTTGCCCATTGCTTTCCTCACTTTAGCTGAATCTGCCCTTGCTGCGTCGTGAAATCCACGGCCTGTGACCACCGAGGAGTACCAACTGGTGAAATCATACCTATCACCTCTCTGAATTACACCTCCATCCACCAAGGTTTCTAGAGGTATATGCATCAAAGCCCCCAAACGAAGTACAGTCTTCGTTTGATAGATGCGAGTATCACCCCAGGCCTGATCTACTATATCCATCCGTGCCAAAATATTTGAGGCCTGTCGATAAGCATCGGCAAGGTCCTCCATGAATTTCCCTGTCTCAGTATGAACACGGCTAACCCACTTGTCCGCCTCCGTTTCCATTTTCTTCAAATCCTCTAAGGCAACAACTGACTCCTTCGGAAGCTCCGATGGACGTTCTACTGCTGGGTTTGCTGGTTCACCTGGATGTGCTAGATTTTGTACGTATCCTATCAAAGTTTTGTGCTCCTTCTTCAATTTCTTATACTTCCCCTCCGTGCGGAGCAACTGATCCTTCAATGCCTGATAGGAGTTATCGAACTCCTCGATAACTTGGGCTCCCGTAGGACGACCCAACTCTACTGTGGTGATCACATAATTTTCAGGCCTCTCCTCGGTTCGATCACAATCTTCCCTCGGAATAGCCACCTGAAGCGTGCGAGAGCCTGACTCGTCGGTCGAGATCTTTGAAAACTTTCGGGCCCTTTTCTTCTCTGGTGGCGCACTGATCCTCCTGAGGAACTCTTCCATCTCAATGGCGGATCCGTGTCATCCTCGGGTTCTCTCCTCATTCTGTCGGAAAGCCAATCAGGCACTGTCTGCTGTGGATTACAAATGACAAGGGGCTGCTCTTCTGTTGCCTCCATCTCGTGCACTTCCTCCCTTCTTGCACTGGTTTGCTCGGGCTCATCCTCCTCTATAAGCTGGGTATCTCCCGACCCTTGGGTCCCTTGTTCTGTGTTTTCTTCTTCTTCCAAAGCCGTGTCCAACATCTGCTGAAAATGGGTGTCGGCCATTGTTTCCTCTTCCTCCTCCTGTTGGCCGCCCCTGGATAGACTGACACTAGCTGATTCCCGGGCGTTGGGCTGATCTACCTCCTCAAGTCCCCGCTCTTCCTCCAATCCTGCCCTCTGATCGGCAAATAATGAAACCACTCTCAAACTCGAAGACTGAGTTTGTGAGTGCACGGGTGATGCTTGTTCTATCCTCAGCGGTATCGGTTGGGTTGGCACTTCTACTTGTGCCCTCGATGTCTGAGCAATTTGTTTCCCCTTTTTTACCGATAACGGCCTTGGGTCACCCATCAAGCTATAAGTAAGGGCGATCGACTTGCTCTTGAGTCTGCATACATGTCTGTCGACCCAAGTCCTGGTAAAAGTCATCACCGGGATAGAAAGAGTGTCCAAGTCCATGATCTCTGGCTCGGACCAATCAGGTGGTGGGACAGGAGTATCCCTAACTGACCCATAGTCGGGTTGCATGGCGTTGACATCCTCCTCCACCTGGTCGGGAACTGGAATAATCTCACATTCTCTAATCAACTTGAGAGGAAGTCTGGAAAACATCCTTCTTCTTATCTCAGCCTCATCCACTGCATTTGCCCAGAAGTCCTCCAGATGAGCTCTGTGCCGGTATTCAACGTTCTGTATCATCCGGATGTTCCTGTAAGGATCGAAATCCTGCCTGCCTGTGTGATATGACAAATGATAAGATTGCAGCTCATCCTCTGCCTCTCGGGCTGCCTGTAAAGAGGGACACACCTCAATGGAATTTCCCATGGTGATAGGGAAATCAAGTCCACCCTTCTTTTTCCTTTTCTGAATCTTATCGTAGGCAATCAATTGCCTAGATACCTCAAGCATTACTATGTGATCAGTGGGGTATCGTGGTAACCGATACGGATACGAAGTGAACCCTTGCAGCCTAATATATGTGAATTTCGGGAATTGGATGAGCCAATACCCATATTCCTCAATCAATGTCTGTGCTTCTTTAGATATTCTCTGCTGCGTCCTTTGCTGAAGTGTCCTCGCAATGTGCATTGTGAATGCATCATTTGCCCGTTTATAGTTGGCAATGTTAGCTAAATGTAGCTGTGTGCAGGCTTCATGGATTTTGAATTGACCAGGGGCACAGCCGATTGGCTCCTTGTACGAAATCCCTCTGTACTTAGTCATTCTGGCCAACATGTAAATTACATATGAGCTCATGTAGAAAGTCTTCGTCACCTTCAAGCTCCTGAATTGCTCATCGATGTGGTTGCTAATCATCCTAGCCCAATCGACACACTCTTTTCCTTCCAAGATGATCTCGATGAAGTAGAACATCCAAGGCTCGAAAATGTAAGCCTGTGCACTCCCATTCACCCGGCTCAGCATCATTATCAAATCACAATATTCTTGTTTCACGTCCTCGGCAATTATCTGCTTTGGGAGCTTAGTGCGGGGTGGCCTCGGCTTCTGCATCCAAACTCTGTTGATGACTGCAGTGACTCTTTCGAAAGAGGAAGAGTACATCTTATCTGCCCTCTTATTTGTTCTGTATAACATCTCCTCAGCAGTTGGAATCCCAAATGCCTCTCCGATGGCATCCGGTGTGAAGTTGGCGAGCAGTTTACCATCCGGAGAGACAATCGTCCTACGTTCTGGCTTGTAGTGATTGGCGCACTCCATAATTAGCTCCGGACACTGAATTGCTGGCGGAAAACTAGCAGCTGCGTAGATTCCACTCTTCATTATATTATGTGTCGTGACTGATGGTTGATGGCCCCCTAGCCCGAACATCCTCGATTTGAGTGCATTTAGATTAAATGAACCAAGGTTGGTGTCATTTAATCCCGCCAACTTTGAAACTATTGCTGACTTTGGGAGAAATGGCTTAGCGAGCCTTTTAATCATTGCCTGCCGGGATGAGCCAGCCTTGCCTGCTTCAGTGTTTGCAGCTCTGCCTGTGGCTCTGCTTGTTCCTGCAACATCCTTTGCTCCGGCCATTGTATAAAAATCTCTGAGTTTAGAGACAACTCTCAGCAACTGCACTTCTGACTGGTGAAGAAAAAAACGCAGCAAGCTAATAACTTTCAGCAATGTAGCTAATTTCTCCAGCACAAATAGTTCGAACCTTGACTTCACTTTGTCAACTTCAGCAGTTAGAGGAATAAAGAGTTGCCAGCAATATGAAATTTCAACTTCCTCAACTTCTCAGCGTTTAAACTTCTTCAACACTTCGACTTTCAGTAGCTTGAAAATAAAGATCTCCAGAGAAAAGAAATCTTCTACAACTTTGCAAATCTGCAGCGACTTCAACAATCTGGAAATAAAATCTTAGCTCTCCACTATACAACTTCGAACTCTGCAGCAACTCCACTCTCAGCTCTTTGAGAATTAAATTCTCCAGCAACTCCGGAAAACAACTTCACCCTTCAACTTCGAAGTTGCAGCAACACACTTTCAGCTTTCGAAAGAAAGAGTCTCGGCAAGTGAAATTTTCTCCAGCACTTCGTACTTTCAGCAACTCAACACTCCGAAATAAAATAAACTCTCAGAGAATTTCTCTCCTCAACCACTTCGAAAATATTTCAATCTCTCAAGAACTTCTTCAGCAACTTCAACTTCGAAACAATGTGAGGAGAAATGAGAGAAGAGATTGTTTAAATAACTCTTCTCGGAGAATCCTGCTAAGTAGTGCTGGGGCTATTTTTAGCACCTTCATCAATTTTCCACTCTCTTCGTTCGAAATCTTCTAATTCAAGCGTAGTAGTGGGCTAGTCGTCAGCCGGTCATTATGGCAGTTGCCATTAATAATGATTCCTTCCTTGTAAAAATTCGAATTTTCTTCTTAGTCTGCCAGTTAACTCTTGGCGATTTAAACAACTCGCGAGAAAAAGAATCACTTGAATTCCATTTTAAAATCTCGCAGTGTTTAAATAAATTCAACTCGAAAAATTTCGTGGGAGTTGTAAATATATTTCCAACTTTTAAAATGTCTGTCATTTAAATCCTCGATTTCATAAAATTTGCCTTAGACATTTTAAATTTTCTCTTTAAGATATTCAACTTCGGGTGATTTAAAATTATTCGCCTGCTCGAAATAATTCATCCTCTGAGATTTAACTTCCGTCAGGAAAATAATCTAGTCAAAACGAGTTTCCTCTGAAAATATTAAAATTTCCCTTAGGAAATTAAATTTTCAAACTCTGTTAACTCATGGGTGTATTTTAAACGGGTTCATTTGATTTTCACTTGACCCATGGAAAATATTCATCGATATCAAATCTTCCCCTTGAAAAATATTCGTCAACTTTCAACTGCCTTTGGAAAATTTTAAAACTCATCAAATCATCCCCCCATGCCAAGGGCGTATTTTTCCCTAGTGAAGTGCTATCTCACTTAGAAAAATTTTCTAACATTTTTTTCTCTTGGCGTATTTCCCTTGGTATAATTTTTCTCTGAAAAAAATCTCCATGCCTTATGAATTAAAATTTAAATCCCTCTTCAAGGGCGTATTTCCTTCAAATTTAAATTTTAATTCCCACGCCTTAGGAATCCTTCACTTGTTTTCTTCTTGGGCGCACTTTACCTAGTGAAATTTTATTTCACTTAGGAAAATTTTTTAGTTTACACCTCAGGCGCATTTGAGGGGGGAAGCTTTCTTTAACACTTAGGAAATTTCCTCAACATTCTTACTCCAAGGTGGGCGCATTTCCTTATGCAAGCTTTTACTTTCACACGCCTTAGAGAATTCTCCCATCTTTACTCACCTTCAGCTCATGGGCGCATTTGCTAGGCCAAGCTTTCACTTTACACATAGAAAATTTTCAAACACTTAGAATATCCTTTCAAGGTGAGGGCGCATTTCATAGGTTCCACTTTCATTTCGTTGCCTTAGGATATTTTCTCCAGCAACCTTGGGCGCATATGGGGTTTTGAGCTTTCATTTTCTTGACTTAGAAATTTCTCCAAGTCCTAGCCACTTTATCTTGCCTTGGGCGCATATGGGTGTGTCTGGTTTTATTTTCACCACTTAGAATTTCTTCAAGCCATGTATCTTCTTGAGGGCGCATTTTGACCTCTCTACTTTCATTTTATGCCTTAGAAGAATTCTCCCATCTCCTCTTCATCATGGGCGCATTTGCTAGGCCAAGCTTCCATTTTTACCTTAGGCGTTTTTAGCCTATACCTTGGGCGCATATTGGGTAGACAACTTTCATCTAGGGGCGCAAATGAGAGGGTGAGCTTTCACTTTCTCTTGAGGGCGCATTTCACCCTTGATACTTTCGTTTGTGCCCCTTAGAATATTTCATCAAGCTCACTTTACACCTTGGTGAGGGTGCATTTTCATGGGTGTGCTTTCGTTTTTGCCATGGGCGCATTTCAAGTGCCATGCTTTGATTTCCAATGCCTTAGAATAATTTGAAGGCACTTCCAAGGTGGGCGCATTTACATGGGTCCACTTTCATTTTCATGCCTTAGACGTTTTGAGAGAGTCATCAAGGTGGGCGCATTTCCTTGGGTCTACTTTCATATGCCATGCTTTTATTTTGATGCCTTAGGCGTTTTTTTCTCCCTCACCTCAATCCAAGGGCGCATTTTGAGGGGGATACTTTCATTTTCCCACACTTAGAATATTTTCCATGCCTCTGCCTGCCTTTGTTTACGCATTCTATTTTTAGCAAGTTGTGCTATTTTTAGCAAGTCCCTTGATTTTCAACCTCTAAGGCTCCGTTTTGCCTGAAAATTTCATCATATGATATTCTTCACCTTGTGAACCTGTTTTGCCAGTCCTCTGCCCTGACCTGCTATTTATAGCCACCTGCTATTTATAGTAAGTTTTGACTTTCTGACTTCAGTAGCTCCGTTTTGCCTGAAAGTTGCAACGCTTGATCTTGATAGCTTGAGTGTTGCTCTGATGCCAACCTCGGGTGCAGACCTGCTATTTATAGCCGTGCCCTGACTTACTAAAAATAGTAAGTTCTCTGATTTCGAAATTTTGCCAGCAGGTACCTTGAAGTGTGCTGACATGGGTGGGGTACTTCGTTTCGGTTATTTTTGGATTTTACCCCCTATAAAAGTGGAAACCCTAATTTGACTTGCATGTATCCCGAACGGTCTCCGTTTGACTTCGTTCCTTCTGCATGTCGTTCTGCTTGCTGAATTGGAGTGTACCTGCTAAAAATAGAAACTGCCTGGAAAGTGACTCATCCACTGCCGAATGGTTTCGCATGTCATATTGCCTATGGGATCTCAAAAAACCCAGAAAAACCCAGAAAACTAGTCTGCATGCATGTACTGGCTAAAAATAGTAAGTCTTCAAAACTCGATCTTCTCCGCTTGCAAGTCACACCATTGCGAAGCTCTCGAAAAACCCATAAAGAAAAACCCGGCATGCGTGGAAAAACACTGCATGCGAACCCTAAAAATAGCCTCCGAAGGCTGAACTCGAAAAGTGGTCGTCTCGGTTTGCATGTTACATCACTGCGAAGGTTTTGGAAAACCCAGAAGGATTCTCTAGACATGCATCTGAAAAGCTCATGTGGAAACCCTGAAAATGGCTCTTGAAGCCTGAACTGCCAAAAATAGCAAGTCGTCTGATCTGGCTCAAAATTTACATGTAGGCAGCTTGATGTTACCCGGATGTAGTGGAACTGACAGAATTCCAAAATCTCAATAACATAGTCCCAAATTGAATACTTACTAAAAATAGTAAGTTGCCGGAATACAGTGAAAATTTAGGGGGACTCTGCGGGAAGTCTTCTGACTGCTGCACTAAGCTTAGATTTCAATTTTATAACTCAGTTTGACCTTTAATAAGCCTGAAGGATGAAAACCCTAATTACACAGACTTAACCAATACTTCAACCTGGGTCAAACAATGGGACATCCCCGGAAGGACCAGAGACCAGAGAGAGAGCAAACCAAAGCCAAAAGACCAGAATGGAGCAAAATTTAGGGGGTCCCCATCTTAATGGGGTGATGTGTGAAAAAGGTCACAACACACCCTAAGACATCTCACCTTCCACATGTCAAGATGTGAGGGCTTGTGAGTCCTCAACTCACCATAGCCCTTCATCTTGATCTTTGCTGGATCAATCCCAACTGTTGAATTCCCTAGAGAATTCAATTTAGCCTATAAATACCCCTTCAATTCTTTCATTTTGGGGGATCAAGTCTTTTGCAAATAAACTCTTGCAAAATTGCCATTCAAGCTCTCATCCTTTTTAGCACTTATATCATCAATCCATGTTGCATCAATTCATCTTGCATCCATTCAACTTCATTTCCATCCAAAGAGCACACAAGACTTCAAAATCAAGGGCCAACCAAGGAAACAACAACATGAAGGTATAACAACAATCAGTTTGTTTATCTTACTTCTATGTTGTCCACTTTCTTAGGCTAATATTATTGAGGTGCCCTTTTATCTTGTTATTTTTCTTCATATTGCATTATTAATTTTATCTAACATCTCACATTTGGAAGTATCATTTTATTAGGATCACAGGAGGTACAAAATTGTTTACATGTCAATCTTAAGGTATGTCATCAATTGCACCTCCAATTGAAGGTACACAATCTATCCCCGATGTTGTTGGCCTTCCCAATATTGACACAAATTTAAATTTGAGAACTCCTCCTAGAGTTTTGCATAAAAACCTACATTTTTTATTGATATTGATTCCAATGTTTTGAAATGGATTCCTAATAAGATTCCAAAATGTACATGTCAAAGATATGCAGAAAGGATATGGAGTTTGTTTTTTGTGAAGCTAAGTGAGGGTGGAAGATGCCAACTATTTGTTAAAATGATGAGGCAACTCAAATTTAGGCCCACCATAAAGGCTCTTGGGCTAAGAATTTTGAATGACTCAAGTGAAAATTCAATTGTAAAGAACTTGATGAGTGCATACAAGAGCGTGGGTTCTGCCTCACACACGAAGAATAGTTGTGCCACATGACGTGTGATGACAACAACATTGTTAAGCAGTCAAACAAGGAACAAGGTGAACCTTACAAAGGCAATTAAGTCTTTGAAAATAAGTAGCTCATCTCTAATTAGAGCCAAAGGAAGCGTGAAAGAGTGGAGGATCCAAATAGTAACGAGTTATGGGCATTTTCAGGTAGAGTTCCACGAAAAGACACAAGAATTGCTCAAGGCTTGAGATCTTTAATTGTGAATTATTGGAAGGATAACACAAGGACCTCTCCTAATCAAAGAGATGTTGTAAGAAGGAGAATTGGTAGTAAAAATCATGAGCCACATCAAATGCATTATTTGGATACCACTCAAACCCAATTTTTTTCTAATTTTGTATAGAAGTTTCCTAAAATTAAAATATGTTAAAGGTATTTAGAAATGCTAAAGCCATTTTAAGTCAAAATAAATCACACACGCACTAATTGTTATTGTAGGGTTCATATTGAGTTTTCTAACCATTATGATTTTTATCGACATATATGTGTAGATATGCACACTGACAATGTTTTGTAGGAATGTAACATAATCCCTCCACCTAAATCATCAAGGAAATTTTTGTCTTCCATTTTATGTGAAAGAGAGGATGGTCAATTTTTTTACAAAAAATCATGTTTGGATGGCACATGTGATCATTGTGGTGGCATGCAACATTTGCCAATTTGCCAACACATGGCTAGTACACACACAATTGGAGACAAAATTGTGGAATTTGGCAAATATAAGACGGTGGCATATAGTCTAAAAGATGGGAAAGAAGCAAAGAAGTGTGAATTGGTCAGTGATAAGATTCCAGTGTATCAATTTATGGGCATTTTTTATGATCAAGTGGTCTATGATTATGCAACGCATACACACAGAGCACAATGGTTGGACTCACAGTTCAAGTTATGCAAGGACACATTTACATTTCGTCATATCATTTCAGTTGTCGACTTCGCTAAGAACTACACACTACAACCACAGAATGAGGTGCAATCATAGTACTACAACTCTGTGTAGGTTTCTATATTTGTGCATATAGCATTCATTCATGCAAATGATAGTACAAAGGAAAATAGGAAAGTATTGAGGGAGTATCAATTCTACATCAGTGATGATCACACACATTCTACAGAGTTTGTTCAAAGTTGCTTTCATATGTTCTATGCTGATCTGGCTAGCAAGGGCATATCATTTAGTCAGCATATCATATGGTCAGATAATTGTACATGAAAATTCAAGAACGCCAAAATGTTTTACTAGTTCAGTAGGATGCATAGGATTAGTGGTGTTCAGCATATGTGGAACTTCTCAGAGGCCGGGCATGAAAAGGGGGAGCATGATGGAGTAGGTGCATGTATCAAAAGAGCCCTAGCACGAGAAGAGTTAAAGTACACAAACAGTGTAAAGTTGATAGATGCAAGATCAATTGTCCAATGGTGCAATGGTTCAATCAGTCCAGGTAGTGAAGGTAATTCTTTAGTTCATAGATTTTTTCATTTAGTAGATGATACTAACATTGCAAAATATGAGGATTGTTGTACACTAACACGATCAAGCGAGCTACACTCTTTTAGAAGCTCCAATGCAGGTACATGGACTATCCATACAAGGAATATGGCATGCTTTTGTTATGCATGTACAGTTCAATCATGGAATGATTGTGAGTCAACAGAGTGGGCTGACAAATGGTCTATAAGAAGCCTAACCCCACTTGACACTTATCAGCTCTCGATGGCTCTATAAATCATGGAGATGCAATCATCCATTGACTTTGATCATGTATCGGACCTACTAGAAATAGGTAATATATCTTACTTACAAGTTTTATTATGTTGCTCAGTAAATAAATCTAACAAGATGAACATATCAATGCAGGGCACATTTATGCGGTGATTGCAGATGAAGACAATGAAGAGGGTACAGATTATTACCTTTGTCGTTGTATCGAGGCCAAAAAGAAATTGGAGTCCCCAATTATAAACAGAGAAAACATAGAATATCCTACAGGTTCGGTGGTTGTTACTGGAACATGGCTTCAAAAGTATCCAGTTAAGAATGTTGCAGTTTGGTTGTTTAAGGACTTCGACACACATCGGAAAATTCTTCACTATTTGAACCTTGTCGTCACCACCAACATTCATTTGATCAAATATAAGGGTAGACCTATGAACAAGAACTTGTGGAAAGTGTGTGAGTCTGACCACGAGGCAATACTCAACACAATAAAGAGTAGATCAGACCCAGATGGTTCCCTGGATTGATTTGTAAGTATGCACATTGAATTTGTAAAGCCATGTTATTGATTGCTCTTTTGGACCAACACCTTGCAATAAGGCTTTTTCACCATTACTGTTTGATGTCATATGCATTTATGACTGTCATTGATCCTTTTTTGATTGTGACTATAGGTAATAGTGAAGTTTGTCAAAGTATATAAGAAAATAACAACATTGATTGCTGGTGCAAGTGTTCAGTGGTATGAGAAACATCGGTTGTTGGTGCATTTTTTGTTTGTCAATCTTCTCTTTCTTTTCCATCTCCTAGATTTATCGGATTCTTATATGCTACAAGTTTTATGTTAAGCCTCTCAGTGATATATTTGAAATTTATACATAGGGTCATCGAGAGATGATAAAGTAGATAAGGGGCACATCGCCATTGTAGGACCTTCAAACGACTTCCTTATCTAGCATGCATGAAGGTGATAGTAGGTCTCGTCAGTTGTATGACTGACATTATTTAGTTATTGCTCTTTTAGTGATTTTTTATGTGAGTCTATGTCTAAGATTGAGAGGCTTTTGCAGGTTTTTTATGGACCAAATTCCTATGATACTACACAACCACAAAGAGGCTACTACTCATTTGTTCCGTAGGGAGCAGGGGATGTACATGTTTTGAACCATTTTGGAATGCAAATAGTTGGGCCAGCTGAGGTGGAATGGAAAAATGAAACTGGGCAGCAACTCCTTTTGTCCTTTCTCAAGTACAATATATTTCATGATTTGTGTTGGAAATGGGAGGATTATTTCCTTGCATGTATTGCAACAAGTATTGACAAATGGGAAGATTTTCAAGATGTTCTTCCATCACTATTGTAATATTTGCCATTGACTTAGTGTATTTTTTGATATATTAAAATCATGAGAAATTAATACATGCAAATATGTATATTCCTTAATATATGCCTCGATTAAATGTGTATATTACATTTAAACTTAGTTGTAATGCTTCATGGTTTACATTTAAAGTTGTCTTTGTTGAATTCCTCAAAACTCACCTATTGACATATGTTTCCCTTGCAACAGTTGGAAATCAGTTTTTTAGACTTTTGTCCTAACTTTTCCAAAACACTTAGGAAACTAATCATGGATTCAAATACCCTATTGTTTCATACACAACCATAGCTCTTGGAGTCTTGAGAAACTGACTGGCATAGATTTGATGGTCATAGGACATTGACTGTGGTGAGTGAATTTGATTGTCAAGCACTTTATAATCATACACTCACTGTACTTAACTACTGATCACTACTCATTTCTAATCTGTCCTTTTCATTTGCACATTGCCATGTATAGTGACCCTTCATAGTTCCCTTGCGTTCATACATTCATGATGCTTGTCTTAATGAATAACCTTCCTTTAAATCTATCATCCTTTGATGAAATGATGACTATCTTCATACCTCACTTCCCTTGACATTGCCAATTGACTGTACATTTGTTTGCTTCCTATCCAATTCCAGCTCTCCTAAATTGGATCTTTTCAATACCCTGATAATAAGAAAGTGATCAACCTTAAAGAAAGGATATGTAAAAAGGGAATCATCTTCATTACCACTTATAAAAACTACATCATTTACTGCTGCACCCTCCTTGCTAAATGATAACCACGGTTTATTAATCCTTGGCTCTAGTTTTATTCCTTGAAAGTGCAGAAGACTAGCAAGAAACACCAGATTATCTAGCCTAAAAGCCACAAAAGAAAATATTATATTCATCTAAAGACTGTCTAACCTCATTCACAAAACCTTCTGATGGACTTTCAAATACCCTAACAAACTGTTAGCAGTGATCTTCCTTGAAATCCTGAATGGTCCCTCTATCTGAACATCTAGGGTTTCTTCAATCTATGTTATCTCTTGATGATTTGATATGTTGCTGCTATCTTTTTCCAATTAACTGTCATATGCCATCACTTCACTCCTTTTCAGTATCAAATCTACTCCTTTGAGTTTATTGGCATAGTCCCTTTTGATCTCTACCTATTAGACATTGTCGTTGCCCTTATATTCTCTTTTTGATACAATTGTCACTATTGTTCAAACTATCAAAGCATACTCCCTTAGCAGTATTTTGTTCATTTGGGACAACTAAATCTGATGAGAACTATTGACAGAAGATCATAATCATTGTCTATAGTTTTTTATCTTGCTCATGATGTTGTGCTACTATCTGCTTCTTTAGAGACCACCCCAGAATGATTGTAAATGGTACTCATGTTAACAAGCATGATGTAACATATAAATATAACAATTTGGTACATTCTCCTTGAAATATATGCTTCATCTTGGAACCAACTACTATTGATTTACAACCCTCTATGCATATTGCTTGAGTGAATACAGTTGCACATGTTGTACCATCTCCAACTACACCAGTTGTTGCATTAGCAACCTATTGACAAGGCTTTCCCTATTATTCTTTACCTCATCCTTGTATAGTCCATTGAAGGTTGATTACTCATGAATACTTTATTTGTATCTATGACTGCCCTCATTTCTAGGAGACACCTCACAAATTGAGGCTTTATGAAGTATTTTTTTCTATGCAATTGATTACTATAATATCCATGGAAAAACCATACTGATGAACTATAACATATGCTTCTGCATATACAGGGTCATTGAAACCACTTTTAGAACTCTTCATTTTGTCCTCTAGTAACTGTATCTTTTTCCTTCTAACTTGCTCAGGATTCTCCTCTTGAAGGTTTCATGCTTTGTGTTTACCTCATCATTTCTGAGACACTATCATACTTTATTCTATTTTACTGTCATCACGGTCCTCAATTTTGTGCAACCATTATTAGTGGAAACGTTTTCCTGGATAATCCATTTTTTGGATCATGATGTCTTTTATCTAGAATAATGGTTGATTGTTAAGCTCCCCAAGAACTAAACCTACCTTTGCTAAGTCATTTGCAGCAACCTTTCATGCAAGTTCTAGCTCTATGTTTACACCAGCCTTAGCACTCTTTCTCCAACCTTTATTGAGAATAAATGCTTGAATGAGCTTATTAGATGTTGCTCTATTGTAATAAAGGAAATAAGGGTTTGCTAGATAATATTGCTATAAGCATCAAAAACCTCATCACTATTTTTAACTCCTTCAATCTTCCTTCACTTGTCTGGTATTTTTGCAATCTCAAGTTTTGGGACATAAAATTCTTCATAGTGACCTAAAATTATTAAAGTTGAAAGCCTCAACTTTCTTACCTAACATTCCCAAATCAATGAAAGAAAACAAGGCATTTGAAATTTTATCAACTCTAAGCTTTGTATGGTATCCTTTTTATCTTTGTTATTGATTTGCTCTGTCAATGTATACATGCCCTCTTTAAAATATTTGGAAAGCAATACTATTAGCAACATAAGCATGGTGGTTGTGGTATCTCCTTATAAAAGATATAAGGGTTCTTACAATAAGAAAAACACCAGACTTGTAAAAATCACCTCTACGTGCATGTCCTTGCATGTACTGAAAATGATGATCTCCAGGGCTGCATAAGCTTTCCCATACTTCCTTTACTTATCATATATGCATTTCCACATGAAACTGCCCTACAACAATATTTCTAAGGCATCTAAACTGGAAAGCAATGAGTGTGGACATTGCAATACCCCTTTTGATGATGGAAATTAAATGTAGAAGTGTGAGAATTGACATTAAATTCTTTGTAGTCTTCCATTTGAAAGCTTGTAGCACATCTAACTTCCATGAAAGCTCAAAAAATTGGTAGAAGAGACCTAAAAGGTAACAAAAACCTAACGTCTCAATTCGGTCTTTATTAAATTCAATCATAACAAAACAACCTACTCATGCATGTGAATTTGACTCATTCAAGGCATTAGAGACTAACCTCTTACAAATTTTAAAAGAAAAGGTTGTTTTGACCCTAAAGGATTGAAAATAGACTAACAATTGTAATTGTTTGAATCTACCAATTCATCCCCCCTCTCAGTTGATTGTGTGCCCTTCACCCTTGGCCTTTCCATTATTATCATAACTTTGAAGAAAAATATCAAAAACTACTCCAAGTGCCTAACAATGATATTGTCTCACATTAATCATCCTATATTGATCCATCCACTTTAGCCTTATCATCCACCTCACATAAATCCTTTCCAAATATCAAGGTCCAAATACGAGACAAAACAAGGGTTGTAGAGACTATGGTCTTAAAGGGTATTTTTATGTAGGACAACTCCCATCTTCTCCTAAGACATATGGAAAACCATAACACATAGAAAAAATCCTCTTCTAACATCAAATTTGAACCCATGGTTTTCTCCAAGTGGGGAGAGCTAAACAAAGAGGTTATAGAGGAAGACATCTCCAAATTGTTGTACCAATATGAGAAAGAGAAAGCAACCCTACCAATAGATCAATGTGGTAAGGGTTTCAAAGTCATTAAGAACATGGGGGATTCACATGACATGGTAGCCTTGGTCTACATCAACAAGGAATAAGATAACCCATTTTTCTAGAGAAATGACAAAAATATCAGGGGCTTGGGTATGGTTCATTATACGTTACTCCTAACATCGAGAGTACCCCTAAAATCATATTGCTTAGGGTTGACAAGGTAGGCGCAGCGTATGCCTCATAGAAATTGATGCAACCTAGGTCATCTCTAACATACCTTAGGGTATGATATTCGACAAAACAACTACTACGGTTCAATCGACTCAATCCCTTAAGGGTGCAAAGTGCAAAAGGGAAACAATATTTGAGAGGGTATTACTCATAAACCGTGGTGATTACAAAATATTTGTCTAAACCTATGAGATCACGTTGGACCCCTCTAGAATAATCTCTCTCGGTTATTGCTATCTTGGAGGCATTTTCCTGTGGTGGCAAATTTTCACTTGGGAAAAGAGTTGTCAAATGCAAGTAGTTGAAAGTTGAAAAGTGATGCAACTTTCATTCTACAGCTTGTGTGACCAAACAGACTGTTTGAACGCATCTAGGTGGGTACGTTTATGCTAGGCATGGTCCTCTTTCGCACCCAAACATGCGGAATCACTCCGAGCTACATTCAACTGGATCGATCCCTTATGGGTCCAAAGTGCAAAATGGCTGCGAAATTCAGCATGCTATTACTCAGACACCGTGATGCTTAGAAACTTATCGTCTGATCCTATGGGATCACATTGGGCTCATCTACAATAACCTTGTTCGGTTATTGCTATCTCGGAGGCATTTTCTTGTGGTGGCGAATTTTAACTCGACGAAAAAATTGTCAAATGCAAGTAGTTTAAAGTTGCAAAGTGGTGCAACTTTCATTCTGCAGCTCGTGTGACCAAACAAATTGTTCCAATGTGTCCGGATGGGTATGATTACACTAGGCATGGTCCTCTTTTGCACCCAAACACACGGAATCGCTCTAAGCTACGTTCAACCGGATCGATCCCTCAAGGGTCCAAAGTGCAAAATGGCTGCGAACTTCAGCATGCGACTACTCGGACATCGTGATGCTTAGAAACTTCTTGTCTGATCCTATGGGATCATGATGGTCCCCTCTACAATAACCTCACTCGATTTTCACTATCTCAGAGGCATTTTGCTGTGGTGGTGAATTTTCACTCGGGGAAAAAGTTGTCAAATGCAAGTAGTTTAAAGTTACAAAGTGGTGCAACTTTCGTTCTACAGCTCGTGTGATCAAACGAACCATTCCAACACATCTCGGTAGGTACGTTTATGCTAGGCATGGTCCTCTTTCGTACCCAAACACACGGAATCGCTCTGAGCTACGTTCAACCGGATCGATCCCTTAAGGGTCCAAAGTGCAAAAGGGTTGCAAAATTCAGCATGCTATTACTCGGACACCATGATGCTTAGAAAATTCTCGTCTAATCCTATGGAATCATGTTGGGACCATCTACAATAACCTTGCTCGGTTTTTGCTATCTCGGAGGCATTTTCCTGTGGTGGCAAATATTCACTCGGGGAAAAAGTTATCAAATGCAAGTAGTTGAAAGTTGCAAAGTGGTGCAACTTTCATTCTGCAGCTCGTGTGACCAAAGGAATTGTTCCAACGCATCTAGGTGGGTATGTTTACGCTAGGCATGAAACTCTTTTGCACCCAAACACGCGGAATCGCTCTGAGCTACGTTCAACCGGATCGATCCCTTAAGGGTCCAAAGTGCAAAATGGCTGCGAAATTCAGCATGCTATTACTCGGACATCGTGATGCTTAGAAAATTCTCATTTGATCCTATGGGATCACATTGGGTCCATCTACAATAACCTCGCTCGGTTTTCACTATCTCTGAGGCATTTTCCTATCCTGGCGAATTTTCACTTGGGGGAAAAGTTGTCAAATGCAAGTAGTTGAAATTTGCAAAGTGGTGCAACTTTCGTTCTACAGCTCGTGTGACCAAATGTACTATTCCAACGTGTGCAGGTGGCTACATTTACGCCAGGCATAGTCATATTTCACACCCAAACACACAGAATCGTTCTGACCTACGTTCAATCGGATCAATCACTTAAGGGTCCAAAGTTCAAAATGGCTGCAAACTTCAGTATGTTATTACTCGGACACTGCGATGCTTAGAAACTTATCGTTTGATCCTATGGGATCATGTTGGGCCCCTCTATAATAACCTCTCTCAGTTTTCGCTATTTCAGAGGCATTTTCCTGTGGTGGTGAATTTTCACTCGGGGAAAAAGTTGTCAAATGCAAGTAGTTGAAAGTTGCAAAGTGGTGCAACTTTCATTCTGCAGCTCGTGTGACCAAACGAATTGTTCCAACGCGTCCGGGTGGGTATATTTACACTAGACATGGTCCTCTTTTGCACCCAAACACACAGAATCGCTCTGAGCTACGTTCAACTAGATCGATCCCTTAAGGATCCAAAGTGCAAAATAGCTGCGAACTTCAGCACGCTATTACTCAGACATCGTGATGATTAGAAACTTCTTGTCTGATCATATGGGATCACGTTGGGCCCCTCTACAATAACCTCGCTCGGTTTTCGCTATCTCGAAGGCATTTTTCAGTGGTGGTGACTTTTCATTCAGGGAAAAAGTTGTCAAATGCAAGTAGTTGAAAGTTGCAAAGTGGTGCAACTCTCGTTTTGCAGCTCGTATAAACAAACGAACTATTCCAATGCATCTGGGTGGGTATGGTTACGCTAAAAATGGTCCTCTTTCACACCCAAACACATGGAATCGCTCCGAGCTACGTTCAACCGGATCGATCCCATAAGGGTCCAAAGTGCAAAATGGCTATGAACTTCAGCATGCTATTACTCAGACACCGTGATGCTTAGAAACTTTTCGTCTGATCCTATGGGATCATGTTGGGCCCCTCAACAATAACCTCTCTCAGTTTTATCTATCTCAGAGGCATTTTCCTATTCTGGCTAATTTTGCACTCGGAGAAAAACTTGTCAAATGCAAATAGTTGAAAGTTGCAAAGTGGTGCAACTTTCGTTTTGCAGCTCGTGTGACCAAACGAACTGTTCCAATGTGTCTAGGTGGGTACGTTTATGCTAGGCATGGTCTTTTTTCACACCTAAACACATGGAATCACTCTGAGCTACATTCAACTAGATCGATCCCTTAAGGGTCCAAAGTGCAAAATAGCTGCGAAATTTAACATGCTATTACTCGGACATCATGATGCTTCGAAACTTATCATCTAATCCTATGGGATTATGTTGGTCCCATCTAAAATAACCTCGCTCGGTTATTGCTATTTCGGAGGTATTTTCCTGTGGTGGCGAATTTTCACTTGGGGAAAAAGTTGTCAAATGCAAGTAGTTGAAAGTTGCAAAGTGGTGCAACTTTCGTTCTGTAGCTCGTGTGACCAAATGAACTATTCTAACACATCCGAGTGGGTATGTTTACGCTAGGCATGGTCCTCTTTCACACCCAAACATGCAGAATCGCTCCAAGCTACGTTCAACCGGATCGATCCCTTAAGGGTCCAAAGTGCAAAATGGCTGTGAAATTCAGCATGCTATTACTTAGACACCATGACGCTTAGAAACTACTCGTCTGATCCTATGGGATCACATTGGGCTCATCTACAATAACCTCGTTCGGTTATTGCTATCTCAGAGGCATTTTCTTGTGGTGGCGAATTTTAACTCGACGAAAAAATTGTCAAATGCAAGTAGTTTAAAGTTGCAAAGTGGTGCAACTTTCGTTCTGCAGCTCGTGTGACCAAACGAATTGTTCCAACGTGTCCGGATGGGTATGATTACACTAGGCATGGTCCTCTTTCGCACCCAAACACACGAAATCGCTCTAAGCTACGTTCAACCGGATCGATCCCTCAAGGGTCCAAAGTGCAAAATGGCTGCGAACTTTAGCATGCGACTACTCGGACATCGTGATGCTTAGAAACTTCTTGTCTGATCCTATGGGATCATGATGGTCCCCTCTACAATAACCTCGCTCAATTTTCACTATCTCAGAGGCATTTTGCTGTGGTGGTGACTTTTCACTCGGGGAAAAAGTTGTCAAATGCAAGTAGTTGAAAGTTGCAAAGTGGTGCAACTTTCGTTCTACAGCTCGTGTGACAAAACGAACTATTCCAACGCATTCGGGTGGGTACGTTTACGTTAGAAATGGTCCTCTTTCGCACCCAAACACGGAGAATCGCTCCGAGCTACATTCAACCGAATTGATCCCTTAAGGGTCCAAAGTGCAAAATGGCTGGGAACTTCAGCATGTTATTACTTAGACACCGTGATGCTTAGAAAATTCTCGTCTGATCCTATGGGATCATGTTGGGCCCCTCTACAATAACCTCTCTCGATTTTTGCTATCTCGGAGGCATTTTCCTATGCTAGCGAATTTTCACTCGGGGAAAAAGTTGTCAAATGCAAATAGTTGAAAGTTACAAAGTGGTGCAACTTTCGTTCTGCAGCTCATGTGACCAAATGTACTGTTCCAACGCGTCCGGATTGGTACGTTTCTGCTAGGAATTGTCCTCTTTCACACCCAAATACGCGCAATCCCTCCGAGCTACATTCAATCGGATCGATCCCTTGAGGGTCCAAAGTGGAAAATAGCTGCAAACTTCAACATGCTATTACTCGGACACCGTGATGCTTAGAAACTTCTCATCTGATCTTGTGGGATCATGTTGGGCCCCTCTACAATAACCTCTCTCAGTTTTTGCTATCTCGGAGGCATTTTCCTGTGGTGGTGAATTTTCACTCGGGGAAAAAGTTGTCAAATGCAAGTAGTTGAAAGTTGCAAAGTGGTGCAGCTTTCATTCTGCAACTCATGTGACTGAATGAACTATTCCAACGCATCCGGGTGGGTACATTTACGCTAGGTATGGTCCTTTTTCAAACCCAATCACGCGAAATCGCTCTGAGCTACGTTCAACCGGATCAATCCCTTAAGGGTCCAAATTGCAAAATGGTTGTGAACCTCAGCATGCTATTATTCAGACACCATGACGCTTAGAAACTTCTCTTCTGATCGACAAAAACTAAAAAATCAGCAAAAACTACTTTTAATACTTGCAATAAAACGCGAATAAAATCGTGTTGATTTTCATGTGAAAAAAACAATGAGACCATAGCTTGTTGATTACTATTATGCTTTGATAGACTTTTTCCAAGCATCCATAACTTGTTCGAAAGCACCTGTTTTAGGCTTTTAGCTATAGCATCAAGGCAGTGAACTATTTGATAAAATGCTTTGGTAGACATGTATGAAAAATGTCATAGCATAGACAAGGCAGTGAACTGTTTGAAAAAATGCCTCAAAGAAATTCCCTCTCATGGTGATGGAATTCCATGACAATCCATAGCCATAGGCATTCGTCATGGCATTCCATCACCTTGAGACCACATTTTTCAAGGCATTTTTTCAAGCAGTTCATTGCCTTGTCTATGCTATTGCTTACTATTATGCTTCAATAGATTTTTTCCAAGCATCCATAGCTTGTTCGAAATAGGAAATGTTGAAGTTTGGAGTGGAAGATTCTAAACCAGTATGTACCCCTACGGTTACTAGTTGCAAGCTAAGAAATAATGATGAATCTCTTAAGGATGATCATAGAAAGTATAGATCAATGATTGGGGGACTGCTATATCTAACTGGTACTATATTGTATATCATGTATGGAGTATATCTTGTGGCTAGATTTCAAGAAGATCCTAAAGAGTCACGTGTCGTGGAAATAACAAAGGATATTTAGATGCTTGAAGGGCACTCTGGATCATGGCTTGTGGTATCTGAAGAATACTGACTTTACTTTAATTACTTACACATATGCAGATTGGGTTGGTTGTGTAGATAACAAGAAAAGTACAAGTGGTGGTGCATTATTTCTTAGATGTAGATTGGTGTCATGGCTAAGCAAGAAACAAGATTCAATGTATTTATCTACTTTAGAGATAGAGTGTATTGTAGCAACATCTTTTTCCACACAAGTATTATGGATGAGGCAAACATTAAAGGATATCAAAGTGGTATATGATGAACCAATTTCTATCTTTTATGATAATACAAGTGCTATCAATATTTCAAAGAATCTGGTAATGCATTCAAGGACAAAGTATATCTCAATCAGGTATCAATTTTGGAGAGAGAAGGTTGTAGAGAATGAAGTGAAGCTTGAATATGTGCCTACAAAGGATCAAGTTGCTGATATATTTACTAAGGATCTTCCAAAGGATACTTTTGAGTATCTTCAAGATAAGTTGGGGGTTATTTCCCCTCCTTTGAACTAGATGTATAAGAAGATGCATCAGTCCAATGGATATCAAGATTCATTCTTTGGTCTCGACTGATGTTGATGGCTACCTCTTAAGGGGAGTAGGTAGTGGCATTGTGTAGTGGTTGTTGATTGATGTAGTTTGGTGCGTGCTCCTAAGGGGGAGTATGCAGAGTAGTAAAGGAAAGGAAGTTATAGAGTAGTGGTGAACAATATGATTATTGTCAAAGGGGGAGAGAGTCATGTGGAAAAGATAAGCTACAAAGGGGGAGTGAACAATATGAAAGATACAATTGTTTGTTATCAAAGGGAGAGAGAAAGTAATGAGTTAGTTGTGTAAGGGGGAGAAAAGAAGAAAAGATGGTATAGAGCAAGAGTACTGATGATTAGAGTCGTTGTGTTTGTTGTTGATTTTTTTTCACATCATTTGTTGTCATAAATGAAAAAAGGGGAGATTGTTGCAAGTATATGTAGTTGGTGTTGTCATTGATGCCAATAACCTTTGGTGTTATCATTGGTGTCAACTATATGAGAAGGAGTTTGTTGTAAGAATGTGTAGTTTGTATTGAGTTGGTATTGTCTCTGATGATGTTTTGATTAGTTGCATTGTGTTGTCATTAGTAAGCCACTAGTGTCAACCTCTAGTGTTTCTTTGACAAGCTTATGTCTATGGATGTATGGTTGAGTTGATATGATGTAGTTGTCTTGGAGGTGATGAATAAATGAATATGTTGAGGATGTATCTATGGTACTTGGTTTCCAAGTGCTTTTGAGAAAATTTGAATAAAAAGAGGAAACAATGTGTTGCAATGGTGTTTTATGTTGCATAGTAGTGTTCTAGTTTGACTCGATATTTGTTATGTATTGAATATTTTCTTGTGTAGTTCAGATATGTTGATCAAAGTTGTTCAAAGGTGTTACATTCAAAATTTGGTGTGCTAGATCATTGTGCAGAGGAAATTTTGTTTACCAGTGTGTGAACTGTGTATTGTAGAGGTGTTTGGGAGAATTTTTTTTCTCCGCATTTCTTCAAAGGATGGTTTCAGATCTTTCAATCCTATAAGTGTGATTATAATGTTTGTGTCTTTCTTTAGTTGAATTTGTTTAGGGTTTCGTGCTTTGAAAGTCAGTTTCTTGAGTTGCGGTGTATGGGTATGTGCATTAGGGATTGGTCTTCCCTTTTCCTCCTTTATTCCTTTCTTTGCAAGAGTTAAACCCTTTTCCCAACCCTCAACAATTTACTTTTGGGTGTTGGGGTTCGCTCATCCCCTTTACCGTTTAGCATTTCATGGTAACATGTAAGCTATAAGGCATCCACCCGATGTCCAACTCCCAAAACTATATCTTCCCTTCTACCTTATTCTTTAAGCACCATTTTCTTCTCAAAGGTTTTAACCTTCTCTCCTAGGTTCCCCTTTCTTCCAAATCCATCTAATTCCTTTTTTTGAACTTTTGAATGTCGTACTTTAGTCTTACCTCTTATCACTTTGCCTTGTCTTTGGTAAGTGGTAAGCCCAATCCCCAATCTTCAATGGCTGATAAGTCCTTTTGGGCTTCAATTTTTTCCCTTTCCACATATGATTTGTCATTGGAATGTTGAACTTCATGTTTAGCAAGGTGCAATTTCATATGACAATAGAACCTAAAGCATCCAACCATTTTCAAGTGTCCAAATCCATCAAGCAAAGAAAGATCAAGTTCCTTGGAGAGATGTTTTTTTCTTCAATCCTCTTAGGGAAGCCATGGAAGGTTTAGTTATTTAAGAAAGCATCGTTCATTCATCATTTCCTTCTTTATTGTGATTATCTTTCTATCAAGGTTTAATTACCAAGCTTGGGGTTTGACTAAGGAAAACCCCCATTCCAAAAAATGATTTTTTCTCTTTATGTATGTGCATATTATAGGTCGAAGAAGGATTGAAAATATTGAAGAGAAATTTTTCATTGTTGCATAAGTTGTGATCATTGTTGTTAAGCCACAAAAACTAGGTTGCAGACTTTATTTTTGACTTTGCGATAGTGGAACCTACACAAAATAGAAGCTAAAATCTAGCATCAAAGTACACTATAAAAAGTGTTTTCAAAAAATACCCCCTTAACATTAAGGATCTCATTTCCGAACATTTCATTTTCATGAACCTGACTTTCTTACATCATACTTTTCTAATTTGGAGATCTTTGAAACCCTAGATCTAGGTTTTGCATCATCTTGTATTGCATTTCATTTAGGGTTACGTACTGCATGTTTGTATCATTTAAACTCATAAAAATCTAAAAATATTGCATACATTCTACCTAATAGATTTCATTAAAGTGTATTTAAGTCATTTAGATCAGCATTCAGTCAAAATTACATTCAAAAAAGTTATCATTTTGTTCATACATTATCATTTAAAATGTATTTGCATTTCATCATATTTCTAGAAAAATTGCCATTGAAGAATTTGTTTGCAATTAGGAACAATGAGCTTAGATATGAAGTTAAACCCTCAAATTAAATTTTTTAAACGTTGTCCTAGGACTCATTCATCCTAGGGTGAACTTATCTTAGTATAGGTGATTTTCCAAAAAAATTACACTGCTTTGTCTTTGTTTGCTTCATTCTCCTATACTTGCAAATCTCTATTTCAGTTTCCAAAATTGTATATTTATTTAGTTGTTTACATTTAGTTCAATTGGTGAAAGATAATACATTGTTTAAAATCAAAATAGATAATCAAAAGTAATCATTTTTAGGTTTTTGCATCTAAAATCAATGAATTATTATATTTCAGATCTAAAAATTACAATATCCTCTTAAATACCTATATTGTGATTCCTATTTTTGGATGTTTACTATCTTTATTTAGTGCCTTTTGTCTATTTTGGGTACACATTTTGTTTGGTGAAAATTGTATGAGTATCACAACCTAGTGTCCTATTGCCAATACTTCAATGAGATGTAGTTTGAGACTCATGACATCCCGTGTTGGTGCATTCATTGTGGATCTTCTCTTTTCCATCTCTTTCACTCATAGTGTTGACACTAGTCAACCCATTTTTGACCACATCTCTCATGCTATGATTGGATTCATTGGTGTTCACCCTCGTAAAGGCCAAACCAACTTGTCTCTTGATATTGCTTTCTCAAATAGTGATATAATTAAACATGTACTCAATGGTCCTCTTTACATAGCTAGAAGAATCAATTACAATCCTACAAATAGGATATTAATTAATTTTATGTGTGTAGAGAATTTGATCACTTAGAAATTCTTATTTGTGCATGAACTTTACCAAGATATGAAAAACCAAAAGCATGGATCAAAACACATGATGGTTTTAATCGCCCTACGATAGGTTTGATCACTCTTCCATTAAAAGTTGGATTGAAGAAATTAGATATATCATTCTCTATCATCCCAATGTTAGATCAATTTTGTGTGAAGTTAGGCTACCCATGGCTATGCTTCATGAATGTTGTCTCATATTTCATCCACAAGTGCTTGAAATTTCCACTTGATAACCAGATTTTTACAGTACATCATAGTGGATAAAATCCTTTGTCTTCCCAAGAGAATTTTTAATTGGATTTCTTTTGGCCTAAACCTATAGAACCTATTAAACCTCATGGAGATTCCATTTTCAAATCCTATCAAAAGTTCAAAGAAAAGTGTATAGAAAAGTTATCCCTTACCAATAGCCCACTAAAACTAAAAGGTCCATAGTTGTTCCTCCCACTCCAAATTTTGTGGGTGAACCTATGCTTGAAACAAAAGCTCTCTCGAATAAAGAAATAAAGTATTATTCTATTCAACCACCTATATCCTACAAGAGACCAAGAGATAACCATACAATTCCCTTTTTGCCTCCTAAAATCAAACAATTTTATAAGCCTAAAGATAAAGTGGTTTCACAACCCGTCAAGGTCCCTTACGTTCCTCCCCTAAGGGAAGAAAAGAGCGATGATTGGAAAAATCGCTCCTACACCATCAAAAATTTAAAACCGTGCAAGAAGAAATAAAAATGTTAAAGAGTGTAGGCATACATGTCATGCTATTACTCGTCAATTAGAAGAAAATAACAAATCAACTAAAACAAAGCATGATGATTCTCCACCTTTTCAACAACATGAAAGTTCCACACTACAACAAAAACATACAATGGGCATTATCATTAGGCCTCATGTTGTAATTAACATGGATAATGATGATGAGAATGCTAAAATTGACAAAGAAGTGCATAATGAATTCATTTTTTTATTTTCCACTTCTATGAACTTAGATGGATGCAACTAGGATTATCCTCCTTAAAAAAGTGAATCGCCATGTGTTGGACTTGGTGATTGTCCTAGTATGGAACTTGTCATTGCTCCTTTGACTACTTATCCACCTTTCGTATATTATGAACAAGATTGGGATGCAAACGAACTTCTATAGGTTGGATCGCATGTGACATACTATCTTTTTTTTCTATATTATTTGTGATTGCATCGATGTAATGTGATCCCTTGTATCATGTTGCTTGGTGTGTTTTTATGTTTGTGAGCTTTCTTTGGATGACCCTTGTTACTCTATTGGTGCAAGGATACAAAGGAAGATAGTCTATCATGATATTCTCTTATTTGTATTTTAATTCTTCTATTTTATGTGATCATTATATTTTATTTTGTCTTATGTTTTCCTTTTAGGGAAGATGTAAGGTGTCGAGATATCCAACTCTCTTCCACGTTGACCCAAAGAAAATTCTTTTTTTTTCTCAATGTGTCATTCCTCCTTTGTGTTTGTTGTTCCATGAAGTATTTGGGGAATGATGACGATTTCAAGCTCTATTATATCACTGTAGAAAATACATGTGTTGAATTTGAATCCATGGATCCCTTATGTATTATATTTTTGGATTACATGTGGGGACAACCTCCTTTTTCATGATGTAGGTTTGTTTAGAAACATATCATTGGTATAGGGCTTTCCAAATAGGCTCTCATGGCCCTTTTATTAATTGACATTTATCATTTTATACTTTAAAGTAATTGCTCACAACATGGTGTTTAGCAATTCCTTTAAAGTGGGGGCATACATTGGCATTATTTCATTTTGGCATTGACATTTTGATATTTTTTGGCTTCACTTTTGTCCACAAAGGTTGCACTTAGTGTAGTGTTGGCATAGAACGTTGACCATTTTTTGGCACCTTATAAAAGTTATCGAGGAGTATAAGTTTTGGTATGGTTGATGTATGGGAACACACCTATAGACCTAGTGCATATTTCCCATTTGCCACCCCTTTTTTATGAGAACATACCTTGCAGACCTGGTGTGTGTTTCTCATTTTTCCTTTGGGGATGACCTAGTGTGTACTGGACTGTACTAGCCCTTGTGATCATATTTTATCAATGTGGCATAACATAGCTTGCTAGTCCATCCTTTTTCCTTTTTTCTTTTTACATTGGATTTGACATTGTATGATTGTGTACCTTGTCTTTTTGCACATATCATACACATATTGTGTGTCCCTTTTTCCTTATATTGGTTTGCCATGGGATCTTTGATCCTAGGGGTTTGATCATACTCCTTGATATTTATCATCCTATCTTTCTAAAATTGGTACACTTGGACCCCTCTTCACGCATATTTATCTACTTTAGTGTGAGTCTGAGTGTAAGTTCATACTCTCATTCCAATTTGGTTTCAGGTTTTTCCTATTGTCCTAAGGACGAAAATTAGGTCTAATTGACTCACCATTGAGGTTGAAAGCCAATCTTTACACCTTATGATCTCTTTCCTAATGAAATTCCCTTAGGGAAATAAAAAAATAGAGAAAATACCCCCTTAACATTAAGGAGATCTCCTTTCCCAATATTTTAGTATTTATCTCCAATACACATCAAGATTGCCATACATATTCTAAATCAACTTGGTTTGGAAAGTATGATTCCATTTTGATAATACTTTAATAAGCATGAGCCACCAATACCTTTGGGAAGACATATAGTGTCCCATTTAAAAGAGGAATACACTTAGTTTCATTGGAACTGCCCAATAATAATTTATTTATTATTTTATCTAATTCTTGAGAGATCTTTAAGAGGATCAATAAATGAGACATCATAAAGATTAGACTGTATTATGTCATAGCTTTAAGCATTAAGATTCTCCCATCTAATTTCAAACAATTCAATTTCCATAAAGAATTTTTTGGCAAGCATTAATGGTGTCCTCCCATAGGTTAGCATGTATATCCCCTTTAAAGAGAGGAAAACTATTGTACTTGCAATGTAGGGAACTTATTGAAAATACAAATCATCCAGTAATAATCATTTTTAAAAATATTAGAGTGTGAAAGAAAAAGATAGTTTATTTCTAAGTGTTAATTATCTATCTTGAGATCGAAGTAGAACAAACATACCTCTATTAATATAGCATCTTCTTTGAGGCACACCCTTTCATATGTGGAAGTTTAGTTGGTGAAGTATTGTTTTATGATTAGAGAATTTTATATAATTTGAAACATAGGAAAATAAGGTAGGGGTTCAAACACATAGGATTTTATACTAAATTTGGGATATTTCACCAAACTTACTATAAATAGAAAGGAAAAAATGAGGTGAATGAACCTACCTATTCTTCTATTTCATTCAGGAAATGAGGTCCCTCAAGTCAAAACCCACTTTCAACCCTTAGGTGAATGAATTCTTCGGGAATCTTGCAATTTCCCTTTCTATGTTAGGATAGGGGTCTAGATCAAACAACACTTTGGGGAGAAAGATTTAAAATAGAAAATAAAGTCTAGAATGTAATATATCAATTGGATTCAATATATTAAATATTAAATTGAAGGAACCTACAAATTTTCTAGCAGATCTAGAAGGGAAAAATGTTGTGTACCTCTCACAAAATGGTTTTTTTAGAAGCTATCTCAGGACTCATTCACCCTATGTCGAATGGGTCTTGGGTAGGGCTCTTCAAAATATATTTCTAGGTCCTTTTCTATTGTTTTTGCACTTCCAGATTCTTGATTTTCATCGTCGAAAAGTCAAAATTAAATTCGGGATCTAAGTTTCTGTGAGATGACAACAAAGGTGACAACTTTGACAACTTTACAATTTTGCAACATTTGACATCCTCAACTTTTCTTCAACCTACAAATTTTCAACACACAAAGAGAGGTGAAAAATGTTTTGCTTTTGGTGAATGGGGGTTTACCTTTCTCAAGCCTCATTTTGGTAATTAGACCTTGAAATGAAATGAATAACATGAAAGGAAAGATGAATAAACAAATTTGTGTCACAAATCACCAAACCTTTGAGTGAACCTTGGAATGTATATTTCAAACTTGCATGAAATGGCTTCAATGGATGTGGATCTTAATCTTGAAACTTGATTGGAAAAAATGCTTTTAATACTTGAATGGATCATGAACTCTACATCACCATATTAGCTCCAATAACATGCATGATGCAAGAATACTTTGAAATGACAATTGGATCTTGATTGCTGAAAATTCTTCACTAAATCTGCTCTTGAAGGCGTTGAAATTATCTTCAAATCCCACTTTAGCTCTTGCAATTTAACACTTGAAAACTTAAATGAAACATAGTGAAATGACCTTACATTTATAGATATGTAACATTAATTTCCCAAAATTCAAATAACACAAGCTGACATGTAAATATGGATTTGAATATATTAAAATAATACCAAAAACATAATTTAAATTTAGGTCCTAATTCTAAGTGAGGACCCATTTCTCCATGGGTGAATGGGTTCTAGGTCAGTCACCTAGAACACACATTGCTCAATGAGAAGTGTTATGTTTAGGCATTAATGAATGTTGGGTTTCCTCTTCATAAAATTAAATTAATTAGGCTTGGATTTGAATTAAAGGGGCCAATTAAGGTAAATTAACCTCAATAATTAAGGGAGCCCTAAATAAGTGTGAAAATGTAAAGAGGTACACTCTATAATACTAAAAATAAGGCATAATTAAGTCCATTTTGATTAATAGGTCCCTAAACTTAAAGTGAATAAATAGAATACATATTACGACACTAAATTAAGCATAATTAAGTTCATTTTAACATTAATTCCATATTAGGTGTGAAAATGTAAAAGTGATACATTTTTCTACACTACATTTAGCCACCACTTTAGTGAGAGGATGACCCCATGTCAAACTCACACTAAAGTAGACATTCAAGACACATATGTATGCAACAATGACAAATATTATCAATAATACAACATCAAAGGCCTAAAATAAAAGGTGAGAACAAGGGTGGATCAAGCCTCGACTATCTAACATGATGTGGAACACGTCTCATCTATTTGTCCACAGAACATTCACAAGTAGAACTCAATGTCCATTATGCAAACGATGCACATTCTCACTCTGAGCTAATGGAACCTTAGTTTGTCCACTAGGTGAGCCCCCAATGGGTGGTAAATGAGAGAATCTTAATAGGCTTCCATACCATATCAAAGATATCCCTCTAACAACTTCAATAAGGCACCACAAGAACTCCGGGCTTCATAAGGCCTAACAAGCTATGTTATGCTAAGCACTTATGAATAAGTCAAGGATCTATTGGAAAGAAAAGTGTGTTATTCTTGGTGGCCTTGAAAGGAGGGGTTTGAGCTTCACAAGGTTAACAAGTTGAATTATGTTAAAGACTTATGAACAAAAATGCAAATAAAATTTTGTTCAAAGGGATCTTGTTTAGTTCGTGTAAGGTCTCTTCTTAGGGAACATCATGCCTAATGTATCCAAGAGAGGATAAGTCTAGGAATAAGAGAATCACAAATTAGGGAATGAAATGCGTAGAATCACCACTAAGAGGAAATTCATATGCTAAGAAATATCACACTCTCAGAGGACATCAAACCCAATGACACCATCAAGAAAATGCATCACAAGAAGCAAGAAAATCGTACAATGAAAAATGAATGTCAAAAATGATGCCAATGTATGCCCCCACTTTAAATAAATTACTAGCACCATTATTGGGAGAAATTTTCTTTAAAGTATCCAAAGAAGAAGATATGCAAGCTTATTCAGAAAGCCATATGCAAAGTCATATGTTCCCGAATGAAGCTACATCATGAAAAAGGATAGAGGAAATAGTTTTCCCCCAAAATGCAATGCTAACTTAGATAACATAGGAATAAAGTATGTCACACATGATCCAACTTAAGGCATGCCATCCACATCCCAAGCTTGCTTTTATATATACATGGAAGGCAGCCAACTAGCCAAAAGAGACACCGACAAGTGTTAAACAAGGAAAAGGCTACCTAACCCCTTGCCCCCACTTAGTGCAAGACAAGGATGAGTCGAGATAATTGATGAGAAACATGATAGAATGAAAATCAATATAAATTAGAGGAACTAGGTGCTTCAACACAAGGAAGAGCACCACAGTCCTTAAGACGTTGAATTTTATTACCCAAAGCCTTACATTCATTAGTAGAATGACAATGAACTCTATAATATGCACAAGATGAACTCTTATTATCAAATTTATTTAGTGTTCTTGGAAGGAGATATATCAAACAATCTTGGAGGAGTCTCAACAAGATACTCTCTTGATCAATAGTAGAAGATGTTCATTTATTTTGTGACGAATATATCTCTTGCTTAGTACAAGGTTTCATACGTACACAAGACTCTTTAGATTACAAAATTTTGTACTCTCCTTTAAAGGAGGGTGTAAAATATAATGAACTCCAATCATTACTAAGATATGTCCTAGGAGTGTTTTGTGTGATGACATTGATGTTAAGCAAAGATTTCTTTGATTCTTTCATTTATTTCGAGGGACAATAACCAAGACCACGAGTGGTTTCTTGTGTGTTAATCTCTATCTGGACATTGATACCTTGTTCTCTAGCACCACATACTTTTCCACTATAACCAAGTTGTTTCAAAATCTCATAACCTCTTCCCTAAAGCTTTTCCATGTCTTTTGGATTAGATGGTTGTTCATAACCAACTTCATCAAAGTTTATTGTGTAATTTTTTTCTTCTTCTAAAGTGTTTGAAGTGGATCCTTTCAAAGGTTCTTCTAAATTTTATGTTGACAATATCACTTTTTCTTTTCCCTTTTCAAACTCATTTGTTGTGATTTTGTATTCACCCATGAATGTAGGTGTATAATCAAATGATCCCAAATCATCAACTAATAAAATTATGAAGGGTTTAAGACACTTATCTTTTTGTTCTTCCTACGTAGGTTCTACTTGTGTAGTTGGTTTCATTTTTTTGAAAATATTTTCCTTGTCTTTCTTAATGTTCAAACAATTTTCTAGTTCAAGGTCGACCTCCATTGTATACACTTTGTTGTTGTAGACATACTTCATTTTACAATGAAGAGTAGAAGGCACCCCATTCATTACATGAATCCAAGGTCTACCCAAGAGAAGATTATATGAGAGATTATCAAGTATGACATGAATAGTATTTTTCAATGTGACCTTTCAATCTATAACAAGCAATGTTATCACACCAAGCAGTTGTTTCCCTACATTATGGAATCTGCAGAGAGATAAAGAGTATGATTGAATTTTGATTTTTTCTACTCCAATCATATCCAAAAAATTTATGCTACACACATTAAGGGTTGAGCCATTGTCAACAAGGGTTCTCTTCATCCCCTTCCTATTAATAATAGGTACTATCATGAAAAATTTATTTTATTTTTGCACATTCAAAGGAGTTAGTTCACTTTGACAGTGTAAAACAATGTATGCATTCATTCCTTGAATTATGGCTTCTATGTCATTTGGTTACACATTAGGAGGGATAGGAACTTGTTGTAAGGAACTTTGAAGCATGTTATGATAACTAGGTGAGACTTGAATAAGATCCCATTAGGAAATCTTAGCAAGAGTATTCTTAAGTTGTTCAACAAGATCATACACCTTTCCACTATGTAAAGGCAAACAAGGAGCACTAGGAAATATGGGTTGAGGTAAGGGTAATGAATTAGGAATGGTTTAAATTTTCCTATTGCTCCTTTTATTGTATGTGTGAGCAGTGGTATTGTAACTCGATGCTGCAAAACATTGTTACTATCAAGTTTCCTTGTAAAGTTCAAGATATCTCTTGGAGCTAATGGTTTCTTTTTAGGTGGCTCTAAGATAAGCATGGGTTTGGTTTGAACTTGAGGTTGTTGTGAGGGTGGATATAGGATAATTTGAAGCTTAGGTGGTCCAATAGTTAAAATATTTGTAGGAGGTCTAAGAATTAGAGGACTTGAGGGAGCTCTAATGTTCATAACCTCAACAAACTTATCCTTATTTTCATGATCTCTTAGTGAAGGGGAGTCTAATGCCACTTCATCATCTTCATCTAAGGAATATGCATTACTATTTTTTAAAAGATATGTGTCAATTTTTCCATTTTCTTGCACCATGATATCTTCCCTAGTAGGAGAGTATTTATAAGAGCAACAAACTAGATGTTCATGACTTTCAACAGTTGGTTCTTCTAAAATAACTTCATCACAAGTAGGGGATTCATCAATGGTCTCATTCATGTATCCAACAATGTATTCCCATGTGGGAGAGGTGGGGGAAGAGAGACAAATAGGATTCTCATAAATCTCATTGGTTGGATCTTCTAACACAAAAATATATTCTTCACAAATAGGAGAGATATTTGGAGAAGACCAAATTTGATTGTCATGATTGTACTATTGTATTATATTTCATTAAAACATTCTCATAAGTGGGTGGGATGAACTTTTTCCTAGCATGATTAGAAAGGTAAGAGACTAACATTGTGTGACCAAAAATGAAAAGTACTTTCATCCATCTTATGCAATGCTTCAAGAATGTAAACATTGTGTACACCTAAAAGTGAAAAGCACTTTTACACAAAGATTTAGGAATGTAAACATTGTGTATCCAAAAGTGAAAAGTATTCTTATCCAAATTATGCAAAGGTTCAAGAATGTAAACATTTTGTACCCAAAAATGAAAAGTAATTTTATCCAACTTATGAAAAGTTTCATGAATATAAAAATTGTGTATCCAAAAGTGAAAAGTATTTTTATCCATATTATGTAAAGCTTCAAGAATGTAAACATTATGTACTCAAAAATGAAAAGTAATTTTATCCAACTTATGCAAAGTTTCATGAATGTAAACATTGCATATCCAAAAGTGTAAAGTACTTTTATCCTTATTATGCAAATCTTCAAGAATGTAAACATTTTCAGATCTGATGATTTTTGCTACTGAAATGATTTAAAAATGACTACACTAAATGGTTGTTTAGACCTAGATGCATAAAAAATAAATTCTTGAAACTTTCCAGACTAATATAGTAGGTTACCAATAGACCTAGAAAGTGTAGAAAACCACAAAAAGCTCAAAAATGTTGGTTTCGTATGCCCTAAAGGACTCATTCGCCTAGGGGTGAACGAGTTCTTGTACAAGTTTTAAAAAAATGAAAAATTCAATTTCTTAGTGATTATGTGTTCTCTATTACAAGTCTCAAACTATAAATTCTATGATAGAATTTTCCAAAATTTAATGACCTAATACAAGTAAAATTAATGACAAATGATGAACTATATGACACTTTTTGAAATGCAACTTTTGTCTCAATTTTTGAATGTGAATGATTGAACATACACTAATATACAAGTACTATGCAAAATTAGTCTAACATTGTGTAATTTTTATTGAATTTTCAAATTTAAAATGAATGAAAAATATAAGTTTACACCTAAAATGCAATGTGACTCTATGCCAAATTTAGAAACCCTAAATACAACAAATTGATGCAAATTCTAGATCTAGGGTTTGAATGCACTCTAAATCAAAAATTAGAATGTTCAAAATCTTAGGTTCACCAAAATGAAACATAGCAAAATGGGGTAGGGGTTCAAACACATAAGGTTTTATAATAAATTTGGGATATTTCACCAGACTTACTATAAATAGAAAGGGAAAAATGAGATGAATGAACCTACCTATTCTTCTATTTCATTTAGGAAATGAGATATCTCAAGTCGAAATCCACTTTCAACCCTTGGGTGAGTGAATTCTTTGAGGAATCTTGCAATTTCCCTTTTTGTGTTAGGACGAGGGTCTAGGTCAAACCAAAATTTGGGGAGAAAGATTAAAAATAGAAAATCAACTCCAAAATGCAATCTATCAATTGAATTTAATAGATTAAACATAAAACTGAAGGAACCTACAAAGTTTCTGGTAGATCTGGAAGGGATAAATATTGTGTACCTCTCACAAAATGGTGTTTTCAAAATTTGTCTCGAGACTCATTTACCCTATGGCAAATGGGTCCTGGTTAGGGCTCTTCAAAATATGTTTCTGGGTCCTTTTCTCTTGTGTCTACACTTCCAGATTCTCAATTTTCACCATCAAACAATTGGAAATAAATTTGGGATCTTAGTTTCTATAAGATCAATAAAAAATGTGACAACTTTGACAACTTTTCAATTTTGCAGCTTTTGAGATCTTCAACTTTTCTTCATCTTTCAAACCTACAACACACAAAGATAGGGGAAAAATGCTTTGTTCATGGTGAATGGGGATTTGCCTTGGTCAAACCCCCTTTTGGTAATTAAACATTGAAATTAAATTAAATGGCATGAAAGGAATGATGAATGAACACCTCTATGTCACAACTCACCAAACCCTTGAATGAAATTTGGAATGTAGATTTGAAACTTGCATGAAATGGCTTCAATGGATGTGGATGTTGATATTGAAATTTGATTGGAGACACTATTTTGAATACTTTAATGGATCATGAACTCTACAATATCACCATATTAGCTCCAATAACATGCATGATGCAAGAAGAATCTGACATGACAATTGGTTCTTGATTGCTGCAATAATCCTTCACTAAATCTTCTCTTGAATGCCTTGAAATTCTCTTGAAATCCCACTTTATCTCTTGCAATTGAACACTTGAAAACTTATATGAAGCATAGTGAAATGACCTTATATTTATAGATATGTAACATTGATTTCCTGAAATTTAAATAACACAAGCCAACATGTGAATATGGATTTGAATATGTTAAAATACCACCAAAAACATAATTTAAATTTAGGTCCTAGGTCACTCACCTAGGACACACATTGCTCAATGAGAAGTGTTATGTTTAGGAATTAATGAATGTCAGGATTCCTTTTGATAAAAAATAATTAATTAAGCTTGGATTTGAATTAAAGGGGCCAATTAAGGAAAATTAGCCACAATTAATTAAAGGATCCCTAAATAAGTGTGAAAGTGTAAAGAGGTACACTCTAAAACACTAAATATAAGGTACAATTAAGTACATTTTAATTAATAGCACCTAAACTTAATGTGAATACATAAAATATATATTACAACACTAAATTAAGCCACGATTAAGTTCATTTTAATATTAATTCAAAATTAGGTGTAAAAATATAAAAGGGATACATTTTTCTACACTACATAAGTTAAACCCCATTGCAAACCCCAAAACTTGCTTTAGCCTTAATTGCACGGCCTAAAGCCTTTTCCTCAAACATAATTTAAGGAAAGGGGATAAAGGATCCACTTGACACAATCCTCTAGATACCTCAAATAAGTCACATAGAGAACTA
The DNA here is from genome assembly GCA_007115665.2 of Sequoiadendron giganteum. Taxonomy (NCBI): domain Eukaryota; kingdom Viridiplantae; phylum Streptophyta; class Pinopsida; order Cupressales; family Cupressaceae; genus Sequoiadendron; species Sequoiadendron giganteum. The sequence goes on from CM021102.1 coordinate 334,353,583, forward strand.
TTAATCAATATGGAGAAGAAAGGTTTGGATATATAATTGAATAACCAATCAAGCTATTTCATTCTAAAACAAAATTTGCAAAGCACCATCATAAAAAAGGGTAAAACATTGTATCATGTGCCTTATTTACATCCAAATTCAATATTATATTTTTTATTTGAGCATTCAATCAAATAAATAGCTTCATGAGCTATTATAACACCATAAACAATTATTTGACAAGGAGTGAAATTTATTTGCTTTTGTGATATAAGCTCGGGGAGAATTCCTTTGAATCAATTATTAATGACCTTCAAAATAATCTTATCTATTATATTGTAAAGAGAGATAGGTAAAAAGTTAGTAAAATTGTTGTAATATGATTTCCTTGAAATGAGAGAAATATTTGTAACATTTAGATGTCTAATAAATTTACTAAATATTTTTGAATCTTCAACAATATTATGCATTTCCATGATAATAGTACATACCAACACTTTTGATATAATGTATTATAGAACCATCCATCCCTAAATCTTTATTTGGCAGAATTTACAAAGTTACACATCTAACTTCTTCCAACATGATTGGTGCCATGAGAAAGGAATTATTGTATGTTGAAACCACACAAGGAATATATTTAATAGTTAACATAATTTCAAATACGTATGTACCATCCTCAAACAGCAATATATTTTTTGGTGAATAAATTTTATTTGGATATCCACGAGGATATCTAAAATTCTGTGCCATCTTATACAATTACTGATTCAATTCTACTTTGTTCTCATGTAAATTTTAAAGCATTATGAATAAATTTAATATTTAAATTTTCCTCTTCAAGTCATGTTTCCCTAGACTTTCATTTCTAGAAGATCTTCTCCCTCACAAAAAACTCAATGTTCTTCCAATTTAAATATTTTTGTTTCAATTAATCTTCTTAAAACATTCCCTTATGTATAATTTTTTGATTAATATCTTCCAGGTCTAATTCAATTCATTAATTGTCATGAAAAGCATTTTTGAAAGAACGGTCCTATAATCCCTCAATTATTTCATTAGAAAGTTCAATTTTTTGAAAATAGAAATATTTTAGAACCCTTTTGTGTAACAATTATTGTCAACAAATCCTTAATGAACTCCAAATCATTACTATTTATAAACCACATCAATTCAAACTTGAAAGGGAAAATCTATAAGGGATGGCCTCCACTAATGAAAATCATGCTCAAGATGTGGTTCGACCCAGAGATGGGACAATAAATGAAGTCAAAAAATTGTGCATGTGCAAGACAACATTTATTATGCAATAATCTATCAAATCTTTCAATGATATTATAAAAATGGACTTGTGATTGGTGCATGTATGTAAACTATTTCTGGTTACTATGTCCATTCAATGTTTGTCACTAATAAAATTTTAAAAATCTCTTATATGATTGGGATATGTGAGAAAGACCACTACTCTTTTCACAACATGATAATATGGCATTGAAATCCCACCAAGAATGCACTTTTCATTTGCTACTAGATGCAATAGTTCTAGAATTTGAGCCCAAACTAGAGATTTATCAACTATCTTAACCATTCCATATACATTAATCATCTTGAAATAAATATCCAATACCATAATCTAAATAGATACCAAAAAAAAAGAGGTAACCATATTAGGTTGAATAAACACCTTACTTAGTTTCCAAAAAGTCCCAATTCCTCCAAAAGAACCAAATGATTCCATAAAGATGTCATCCCACACCCTTGATACTGGTTGAGAAATATATGTACATCTACCTTCCATAGCTTAATTTCATAAAACTTGAAGATATTGACCAACATTATTTCTATATGGTTTTAGGTCATGCAACTCTTGCTAGGGGAAGAATCCCCTAACATTTTAGTAGGAAATATTCATTTCCCTCTAAGAGAGGGGCTTCCTCCCATATATCTTAATAGATAATGATTAATTCTAGGTTGTCCTACACATAGAGTGCATTCCTCTCTTTTCTATTGGTTTTTATCCCTCTCTTCCTCCAAGAATCAATATTGGCCTTCAAAATCTTAGCTCTGAATTGGCTAATACATCTTACATTTATGATTCCTCACTCATCATCAAATTCAAAACCCAGTCCTAAACTTATTTACTCTCCTTCATCTAGAGGATGTACACCAAAAATTATCTTATTAAAAGGAACAAATGAAATACTATTACATACCTTCGTAGTTTATAAAAGGTTTAATTCAACAATAGTGTGTAATTGGACTAGGCTAAGAACCATCTTTTTGGTCTTTTTAACCTAGATTTGTTTCTATTTTTAGGGTTGATCCTTGGGGTAATATTTTATGAAATGTAAGTGGCTATCAATTTTTAGAAAAAAAAAATTCTTCTCTTCGACCTTAATTGATTGCACCCATTCTCCATTTAGCACACATAAAGTTACGGTCTTTGTGTTTTTGAGTATTGTGACCACACATAATCGACCAACAATATTGAATTCTTCACCAATCATTCATCATCAATTGACACAAGTTCCCCAAGTCATTTCTAATAATGGAAGACACATCCATTAACCAAAATTCCAAAAGAAGGTTATAGAAGTGAGTCCAATAAATAAATGCACCTTACCAAGAATCCATCCATTTTTGTTTAATATATAATCTCTCATATCCTTATACTCAAAGATTGCAATAGAAAACTTTTTGGGATGAAATGTATTATTGGCAATAGATTCCAATTATAAATTGCCCAATCTAGAAAACATATAGATTCCTATTTGGTGTGCATGAGGGTACAAATGAATAATATTGGAAGTGAGCTATTGTAGTAATATAATAATAAATACTATCTATATATTTTTTTAAATACATAATTTATTATATTTATGAATTCATAAATATATCATATATATATAATTTTATGATGTTAATTATAAGTGTTTGGTTTAATATTGTGGATAACGTTCCTTACAATGAGTTTAAGGAAGCTACTTAGGATTTATTTAAATTTATAAAGAATTATTTTCTTTTATTTTATTTACATAAAACCTATTTTATAGTTTTATTTTTGTTAAATCTATGTTGGTTATGTTTTAGTTTTATGTATACTACTGTGCTACTATATAACGCCTTTTAGATTAATTAGATTACAAAACTATAAATTATTTTAAATTAGATTATAAATTATATACTTATGTATTAAACTATAAATTAAAGTACACAAAAGATATTCTAAATCATAAATTAAATTTAGATTAAACTGTAAATTATTAATTTTTATTATAAATTGAACAAATTAAACTATCAAATAAAAAATTTAAACTAAGTAATCAATCAAAATGAGAAAAGTAAATGAATATATAACAAACATGTAAACATGAAAATTCATATTTGCAAACATTTACCTAACTCCTCCCTATGCACCTCACATGTTGCGCATCCTCCCCAAAAAATAAATTGCAATTAAAGCTTCACAACCATCTATTTATTTATGAGACTCCTCATAAGTACACTAAGAGTGACACTGTAAGAGACTCAAAAAATAGTGAAGCATGTTTAGCCTCCATGGTAGTTGGAACCCATTTCATTAAATGAGTTCTAGGAATTCTATCATGAGCAAAAAAATGTATGAGAGTCAAATTTTTAGTCTCAAAGTCCTCCAAACTCAAAACAATAATTAATGAAGAAGCTTCATTTTGACAAATATGCATGAGAGTCAAATTTCTAATATCAAGTGCCTAGTGAAGTGTTCAATTAGGTTTAGTTCATTCAAAATACAAATAAATGAAGAATCCAAGTTTTAACAAATATGCATGAGAGTCAAATTTCTATCTCAAATGTCTAGTGAAGTGTTCAAATAGAGTTAGTTCATTCAAAGCACAAATGAATGAAGAATCCCAAGTTTTAACAAACATGCATGATAGTCAAATTCTCAACCTCAAGTGCCTAGTGAAATGTTCAATTAGACTTAGTTCACTCAAAAATTAATATTTAAAAAAAAATATAATGAAAATCAATCTATGCTTGCTCAATATCCTTAACACCAAAACCTAACCAAAGGACAAAATTAGATAAGCCCACTCAAGACTCAAACTTTGGAGAAATGAGTGAGTACAACAGTGATTGGTGATTTTCACAAAATTTACAAAATAAAACTTAAATAGATTAAGTGAAAAAATGCATTAGTTTCTTTACAATTACCATAGTCAAAGACAAAATCATAAAATTATAGACCATTATTCTTTTATCCATAATAACACAAACTTGGATAGTAATTGGATATGAAAGATAGAACTCTTAAAGACTCCTCATAAGGGCTTGGCTCTTTGAAATTTAGAAAAAAAAAGTATGAAAAATCAACGGCCATTAATTTATATTTAGAAATTGAAATTTTAAAAAACAAAGTACGGGCATTAATTTATATTTAAAAATTGAAATTTAAAAAAAAAAGTACGAAAAAACAAATCATCCCTGGACAGAAAGATGCAGCCCCCACCCACCCATAATCAACCTCATACACAGGAAACCTAATAACGATTCTTGTTTTGCCAATTAGATTCCTCCCATTTTATAAGACTCTCTTTTGTGCACTTGTTAACTGCTTCTTTTATAAGGCTCAACAGTTCTCTAGTGGAAGCATGTGGACAGGCTCTTCATCTGGGATCTATCGAGCTTTAACTATGCATCTCCAAAAATGAGCTGCAACTGCCATAAAACAGCTAAAAGCTTGGTTTCCATAGAGGTAAAAAGGCTAGTCCACTCCGTGGCAGAACATTGAAAAACATAGAGGTACACTCAGTATAGTGATTTTTTCATTTTTTTACAATATTCCCCACTGTAGCATGATACAATCGTTAGCGGTTAATATTTCAAAATTTGCACATTTTACTCAAATTCTCTTTGGATATTTTCTCTTGGCTTTCTGCCAATTATCTTTCTTCACATTTCTTATAAAACCCACAAAGACAAGATATACTAGGTACTTTACAGATTCCCCATCCCAAGATTCTGTGTCTCAAGAAGAGAATAATGGGTTTTGATTTTCCTATATAATTTTGCCTATAGTTGTTTAATAGGAGAGTGATTTTGAGAAGATATTATCTGAATCTCTACTTATTGGAAAACTGTAATCCAGAGTATTACCTATGTATATACAGATCCTTTTGTATAATTACTTTCATTTTATGGATCATTGAACTCTAACTTCTGATTATTTTCATTGCTTTTTCAGTCACTTATAGCAACTCCATAAAGTTCATAATATTGGTCCAATTGAAAAACTGGTTCAAAGCCATATTAGACAGTTCTATTTAACATCCATTTGCAAAAATATGATAAAATTCATCAAAAAGATGTTTAAGGAGGTCTAGTGTAATCATAGAGAAGGTTGATTCATTGGCTATATATATTGAACTATTCCTAAAGAAGACAACTAAAGTTAGAATACAATAGGGTAAGATATAAATTTTAATTGAATACTATCAGAAGCAGCTGGTGTCATTTGAAGAAATAAGAACTATAGAGGATCAGAAGTTAGAAATTTAAGCTGGACAAGGTCATAAGAAGAGAAAACTTCGACAGAAATGGGGTCTTTGGATACTATTTAAATCATTATTGCTTTCTAAAGCTACACAATTATAATTATATTCAATCAAATAAATGCATTCATTAATTTGATTTAGGATTACGACATCCTTTTTCTCATACCTCCATTTTAGTAGCTAGATCACTATTTAGTATTATCTTCTACATGGCTGAGACATATTCTGCTTTTTGCTTCTCCGTGATTCAGTAGGTTGAATTGATGAGCCGTACTTCTTAATTCATGAAGCTAACGAAGGGTTTAAGACATGAAATCGGTAAGGTAGATAGAAAATGGCCAAAAACTGAAGAAGAGTTTCGTCAGTGACAAAACCACCAGATAGATTACACAGTGCCCCATCCAACCAGGGGGAAAATTTACATAGACGTTGTGGTGGCATGCATTCAATTCCCATAGAGGATAATTATGCTCTCACTCTCTTTGGTGTTGATAGGAGCAGTGATATTTTGCACCTATGATTTCCCATTGGGATATTGATAATAAGCACACTGAGACAGCTAGATATATATCTTAGTAAAAATTATTCGAGGCCATGGATATTGCCTCTTGTTGATCATAATTTTGCACTTGAGTTGTAAATTGAAAACCTAAAAAGGTGGCTTCCAAACTCTTTCCATTAAATTGGAAACCCGAAAGGGAAACTTAATGGAGACACACGATAAAAACCTGAGATGGCATCATTGAGTTGTGCATCTCTATATAGGTTCATGCTCTCTTTCTAGGATGGCCTTTGTAGTAGCTCTTGACTCTCATCTTATAGGGAGGAACGTTAGAATTCAGATTTCAATTCTTCGAGCATGGTACTTGGAGAAACATCAAGATCAAAAGTTCTTCAAGCATGTTACTTGGAGATTTCTCAAACTATCCATTGCGGATTTGTCATTGTTGCACATTGTTGCACATTGTTGTAGTATCTTAGCAAGTAATATTTAGTTCAACACTTGAACACCTAGGCTTGCATACTTCATTTTGGGACTTTCTGATCATACATTGAGCAAGATCATCATATAGCATCATGGAAAGCTGATTTGGCTTGAGAAAACAAACTCAAGTCTAAATACCAAGTCCATATCTTGGTTCTTGAAAAATTGCAGAAGGGAATCACTCAGGCAATATGTTCTGCAAAACATTGAGACTTTGTATCAAGAAAAAGAAACACCATAACCAAGTTACCTAATGTGCAATACAAACAGTGGTTCGACCACTACCCCTATGGATTAAGGGGTGGATGTAATAATAATGCACATAATCCTAGGAGTAGTAGGATAATATTTTTATATTTTATATTTCCTACCTACACTAGAAATTGAACAGTCATGTAGAAGATGAACCAAATAGTCATTTTCATATTGATAAATATGTACATTTTGATTGAATGAATAAAGCTTTCATTAAATAGTTTTTGATTGTCCAAGTCTCGTTCATTCATCCATTCTTTCTTGCATTTACATTCTTGGGCCCAACATAGAGATGACTAGTGCTTACACATGTCATCCTTGGCCAGAGGTATGCTGAATAGGGCTATGAGAAGGTCTGAAATTATTCATGGTGTCAAAGTTGAAGCTCTCTGTAATCCTGGTGGCTGCAAGGAGGTGGTGCTTAAGTAGGTAGTGATTGCTAGTGATGGTTGGTGTGATAGGCTGAAAAGTGAGGACGTGGGCTCCAGGGCTGTTGGCAGCGTTAGTGGATGTGGTGTCTTTCAGTTTTCTTAAGGGCTTTTGGGATTTGGGTCTGCTGGTTTTTGGCTGGTAGGTATTGTTGGTGTTCAGCTTGTGGATGGCAGTCTTTCTCCTTTTGTTCTTGCTGTTTGTCACTGCCCCTGGGTTGGGCTTGGGTTTGGCTTTTCTTAGATATTTTTCTAATCCATGGCCGAATATGAGCCAATCCAATTTATTTTAGCATTTGAATCGCAAGATGATTTGAAACCTGTGTGACATTAAATGCTACCCTAGTTAGATGTACTCAGGAATGCTCATTCTAAATACTGATGTGTTTTCTGAAATGCCTTTATCTCACAGGAAAATATGTTTTGTGCTTTTTCCTATCTCATAAATGCGAGACTGAGTGTTTTCTATCGTCTGTTTTCTTAAATGTGGGATCCTCATGGCTGTTAATAGAGGAAAAGAAAAACATAGAATTTTTATTTTTGGCACTTCAGGTCATCATTTGTTCCTCATACTAATGACAAATCAGTGAGTGTGGTTCAAAACATTAGTAGCAAAAAACTTGAACAGTTATTTCCCGAAAAGTAATTCTGAAGCATGTGACCATTTAGAAGTTGATGTTTTTGAATTTAGTGTAATATAATTTCAAATTAAATCCCAGTGACAGATGTCAATTGACAGAAGTTGTCAATGGGTCACTTGAGCAGAGTCTGTCAAGATTTTCATGAATTCTAACTAATATTAGATTATCTATTATTCATCAGAGTTCATTTGAAAATGGATTAATTCCATTTTCTTATTCATAGAATAATATTTTTCAAGACTGTAAAGCTAGTTTTGTATATTTTTCTTGCAAAATTGAGGATTTCTTTGATATGATCAATTGAAGAAAGCCAGACTACTTTTACAATGTGGAATATTTAAAAAGTGAAGCATGCAATCAGAGAGCTTACTGCATAGCTTCTAGTTCTTTGTTTTCTTTAACTTATTTGGTGGTCATACATGACAATACAAAATCAGGAAGTGCTTTGTGCCTTTCTAGAACGTGTTAATCAATTTCTGATTTATTTAGGAAACTTCACAATTTCCATTTGAAGTTGTATGCAAATGAAGGTAATGGTTTTAGCTTAACTTTAGATGAATAAGTGTATTCATTTATTTATAGTTAGAAAAAATCTTCACAAGAAACAGCCTGTAGTTACTTTGAATGTCCTCTGTATGCAGTTATTTTAACATACCTTTAATGAATGCATCTACTTTGCCCAGTCGATAAATTTGTAGGAGATTCCTCCCTTGATTTCTTTAGACTAATGATCTACAAACATGATTGGCAATCAACATAGAAAACAAAGAATTCTAATTTACAAACTAGTTCATAATTTTTGGTGTTGGAATTATAGGACGTGGATTGTTCCCGATTCAAGAAAAGAGACAGATGCCTATGGTGAAAAAGAACATCAACTACAACATCTTGAACTTGTAAATGATTGTGAGCAAAAAAGTGTAAGTAATCATCTATTAATGAAATGAAATCCATCTAAGGCTAGAGTAAACTTTTGAATTGCAAAAATATTCTCTTTCAATTGAAAGAACTTTCTATTTCAGAAGGAAACTAATGTTCGGGCAAAGGACATACTTAGTCAATTATCAAAAACTCATGATGCAATCAAGTAAGTACTGTTTGTGTAGCAGAAGTTCCAAACTGCTTAGCCTTTCATTCTTTCTATAGCTTTGCATAGGCATGAATTTATTACCAACGACCATGGATTAATGTAGTGGGTTATGCAGGACCCTTGATAAAACAATCTCAACATTAGAAATGGAGCTGGCAGCTGCTAGAGCTGCGCAAGCAAATAGATTGAATATTGGTTCTCCAGTATTTATCAAGCCAGTTGGTGAGAAATCAGAGGAACGAAAAAAAGCTTTTATTGTTATTGGAATTAATACTGCATTCAGTAGTCGCAAGCGACGAGACTCAGTTCGTGAAACATGGATGCCTCAAGATGCAATAGCTGAGCTCTAGACTTAAAACGGTTAATAAAAACTGAATTCTGAACCGATGCTTTGGTTTGTCTGGTTTGTTTTCTAAGGGAAAAGCTTCGCCAGATTGAACAAGAGAAAGGCATTGTAATCAGATTTGTGATTGGGCACAGGTGTCTTATCCTTAACATTTTAAGTATCTCAAACATTTTTAACGTGTGTGGAAGCTTCTTTAAACTATACTCTCATCTTTATATTGATGCAAGGGCAAGAAAATAATAAGATTTGTTTTTTCAAATCCCTTCTATTTGTGAGACTTTTCTGGTCTCATACCAGTAGTTCTCCAAGTGTTATTCATATAAGAAACAATTATTCTGATTGGATCAGTAATGAGTTTTTCTTCTTTTCGAGGATAAGTGGGTAACAGGAATGGACGTCAATATATTACTAAGATGACATGTTTGTGCTTTTCTATTGTGCAGTGCAACACCGGGGGGTATTTTAGACCGTGCCATTGATGCAGAGGATGCTCAACATCGAGACTTCATGAGGCTGGTGTGTCCCCATTTTGAAAAATGATAGATACTTTGATCTTTGCTTGGTAGTAATTTTACTGATGTCAGAATTCTGGATTTGTTGGCTCTTTTCTTTTATACTCATGACTTTTCTATTGGTTGTACTTCTGTATTTGCTTGTGCAGAACCATGTTGAAGGTTATCATGAGCTATCTGCCAAGACACATATATATTTTGCAACAGCAGTATCAAAATGGGATGCTGATTTCTATATTAAAGTTGATGATGATGTACATGTTAATTTGGGTCAGTTTCACCTCTCTGATGGTGTTTAATTGAAAGTTCGTCCATAGTCCTCTTTTGTAACTGGTGTAAATGAATGTAATGATGATAGTATTCTTGAGTGATGACATAAATTTTCTATGCATCAGGTATTCTTGAGACAACTCTAGCACTGCACCGCTCCAAATCACGTGTTTACATTGGCTGTATGAAGTCAGGACCTGCTCTTGCACAGAAGTAAGCACCATATTTCATGCTCGAACTATAGAAAATGGTGTTTTTCTTTGCAGTGGCAGCTGCTTCAAGGTTGATTTACCCTTTGATAATCATTTTGCGAGTAGATCACCCTGTGATCTGACATTGTTTCTCATGTCTGATGTCTGATGTCTGATGTCTGTTGTTGGTTGGTTTAGAGGTGCAAAATTTCGTGAACCTGAATACTGGAAATTTGGTGAGGAGGGAAATAAGTATTTCAGACATGCAACTGGACAATTATATGCAATCTCCAAAGATTTGGCAACCTATATATCTATCAACCGTGCGCTATAGCACATTATATAATTTTGATCTTTTTGTCAGTTACTGGACAGTGCGTATAAGATTTAGATTAATAATGTTTGTAACTTTGTGCACTGAAAGCATTCATGATAAAACCAAGTTTATTATTTGAAACCTTGTTCGACAGGCCAATTCTGCACAAATATGCCAATGAAGATGTCTCTTTGGGATCATGGTTTATTGGACTAGATGTTGAGCATATTGATGATCGGAGCCTTTGCTGTGGCACTCCTCCAGGTAATTTCTGTGGCTAACTCTTTGTGTTGATTGCCATTATTCTGTTATGCACTTGTAGTTTGAGATTTTGTGTATTTCTCTAGTTGACAGTACAATACAAAGTGCATAGATTTTTGGACTTGACTGTGGATTTCTCCAGTTTGATGCTCAAAAAAGTTTATGCAGTCAAATTCAAATCCAGAAATCTATGCACTTTGATAACATGGACTGTGGAAACTACACGTTGTTAATTAGTACAAAATACAGTTCAATGGTCAGTCCTTCACATATCTAGTAGACTAAAGCATGCTAACTCATATCCACGTGTCTACTATCCTTCACAATCATAATGGTCATCTTTACATTAAGTCACGCAGAATTAATGTGAGACATTAATAAATGAGACTTATGTTGATTCTTACTAGTTCATCAAGCTAGACTCTCCCTTTTTCCAATCCAAGTTTGACTGCCAAACAATTTGTTTGTATTTTCCCTTAATTGGGAGTGTCCTAAATTTGCCCTAATTTCTTAATTTCCAAATAAACAAATAGGTTAGAGAGTACCTTTCACCTGATTGGAGCCCTGCACACAGATTAGAAACTATTTTCCACAATCACGCTGATTAACAGGTTATAACCATTTACCACAAATATACTAATTAGCAGATTATCATAATTAAGCATCAGTAAATTCATGGCCAATTTACTAATTCAATCATAAAACATTTCAGCATCTTTGGAGGGATCAATCATAGGAGAGCATGGGAGAATGTGACTTGGATGGGGTGCCTCAAGTCCTCTACCCTAGGCCCCAGAGTGGATATACCATCCCTCTTGACATCATGTGGCCCATGCCATCCATATGAGGTGGCCTACCTAGTGAGGTGTGCCCTTTCCATTATCCCCTCATCCTACCAACCATTTCCCTCTCTCTATGATTTGACCTTGGTACCCCATTGGTACCCCCTTGGCCTCCTTGGGACTACAAAGTACGAAAAAACAAATCATCCCTGGATAGAAAGATGCAGCCCCCACCCACCCATAATCAACCTCATACACAGGAAACCTAATTATGATTCCTGTTTTTCCAATTAGATTCCTCCCATTTTATAAGACTCTTTTCTATGCACTTGTTAACTGCTTCTTTTATAAGGCTCAACAGTTCTCTAGCGGAAGCATGTGGACAGGCTCTTCATCTGGGATTTGTCGAGCTTTAACTATGCATCTCCAAAAATGAGCTGCAACTGCCACAAAAGAGCTAAAAGATTGGTTTCCATAGAGGTAAAAAGGCTAGTTCACTCCATGGCAGAACATTGAAAAACCTAGAGGTACACTCAGTATAGTGATTTTTTCATTTTTTTACAATATTCCCCACTGTAGCATGATACAATCGTTAGCAGTTAATATTTCAAAATTTGCACATTTTACTCAAATTCTCTTTGGATATTTTCTCTTGGCTTTCTACCAACTATCTTTCTTTAACATTTCTTATAAAACCCACAAAGACAAGATATACTAGGTACTTTACAGATTCCCCATCCCAAGATTCTGTGTCTCAAGAAGAGAATAATGGGTTTTGATTTTCCTATATAATTTTGTCTATAGTTGTTTAATAGGAGAGTGATTTCGAGAAGATATTTTCTGAATCTCTACTTATTGGAAAACTGTAATCCAGAGTATTCCCTATGTATATACAGATCCTTTTGTATAATTACTTTCATTTTATGGATCAGTGAACTCTAACTTCTGATTATTTTCATTTCTTTTTCAGTCACGTATAGCAACTCCATTAAGCTCATAATATTGGTCCAATTGAAAAACTGGTTCAAAGCCATATTGGACAGTTCTATTTAACATCCATTTGCAAAAATATGATAAAATTCATCAAAAAGATGTTTAAGGAGGTCTGGTGTAATCATAGAGAAGGCTGATTCATTGGCTATATATATTGAACTATTCCTAAAGAAGACAACTAAAGTTAGAATACAATAGGGTAAGATATAGGTAATAAGGATAGAAGGTGTATCAGTATTGCTTGCAGAACAACTTTCACTAGCTAGATCCTACTGGCTAAAGTAAGCCACTTGTTTGTCCTGTTGCTCAGCTTGTTCTGAATTTTAGATGGCACTGGATTCCATAACTCTTTTGAGACCTTCAAATGAAGTATGAAACTCAAGTAGGTAATAGATAGCTTTTGTTCTTTAATATGTAGGATTTGTTGTTTTGTTTTAGCTTGCATATTTGCAAAGACCACTCCTGATTTTGTTGATTTATGTGCTGTCCTGCAGCTTGTTGGTGGATATAAATATTTTTTAAAATTTTCATCTCTTATTATTATTGAAGAAGATAAACAGGGTTATCTGTGAAGTGGAAGTTAGATTACCCAAATTCTCTATTCACAGGTGGTATATCTAAGATTTTGTCTTTGTTCATTCTGTCATACAAGAGATGCAAAAGGCTATTGCTCATAAGAATGAATGGGTATGGATTGAACGGGTCTCCTTTTGTTAGCTCCCTCATGGAGTGGAAGGATTGTAGTTTGTTTTTTACCTTGGTTGCTAAAGAGGCTGTGGTAAAGCAGCATTTGATCCATCCTATGGTATTGTCATCAAATCCTAGCTTGTGCTTAGCTTTCCAAATCATCTCTCAGCTAGCTTTGCCTCGCTTCCTTTTAATTGCCATCCCTACAGAATGAATGACCATATCTTAAACATACAAAAAATAAAGGAGAAATAAGGTCTATATAATTAAAAATATAGACTCTTTCTCATTTCAAGATAAATTATTGGAAAGCATTAAAATAAAACTTGGATTCTAAGATATTTTTCTTTGGCATGATGGAGCATCAAAGCTGTATGAATGTTAACCATGTCTGAACTTGCATTCATGATAGACTCTATTAGAGGTGTTCTTCCCTTGTTAGTAATCCACTTCAAACTCCCCCATTTGGCAGCCTTTTTTGCGTCCCATTGAATACAAGCATTACAGGATTGTTAGCCGCTATTCCTCCATCTACCAAGTTAAAAACTCTGCTCTGCCCTAGGAAAACATTGAGATTGGGGAGAGTAAAAGGATCTCTTTAACACATGACTTTATGTGTCATTTGCCTGCTTGGTAGAAATGCATTTGGGAAGAGTTAATGAGTTTCGACAGCAAGGGTTTCATCCCCTGTCTGGTGGTTTTGGATATAAATTTATACAGTGTGTCGAATATAAAAATTAGCTGATTCTGGACCAAGTTCTAACTCTTTGGCTTTGCTACACTTCAGGATCGAGACCAAGGTTGTATTATTCAAGGTTATTTCGTTGAGTTTCTTTTGCAAGCTGCCACTATTTCACGCTCAGTTGATAAGTTGAGGATCAATTTATATTTGTTTCAGAGTTGTTTCTTGTTTTAGCTTAAACAAATTTGTTCATGCTTTGTGGACGTTTGTCTTATGTTGAAACTTCAATTAAACAAAGCTAGAAATAACATGGTGGTGTCATGGAAATTAAATGTTTTTGAGGTATAGTTCTGTTGTTTATTGAAATCTCTAAGTAGTATTTTTAGGTCACAACATTAGAGTGGTTAATGAAATTTGACAATGGCCTGCCTTCCACTAATTGTTTCTTTTACTGTGTTGACAAAGTTGATTTCTTATCTTGTTGAATCATATGTGTTTTGTTTGATCAGAGTTGGAGTTTAACTGAATCATGTGTTTTGTTTGATCAGAGTTTCGTAGGAGAATCGACAATTATGACTTTTCATAATTTCTCTTTATTTAGTAATTTTTTTTTTTTAAAGATAAAGATAAATAGGTATTAGTTTGAATAGTTAACCTACTAGTTTAATTACTGATTTTTAAATTTCTATTAGTCGAAACTATCTTTTAAAATTGATCAAAGAATGTTTAAAGTTTAATATCAAAGTTGATGTTTTCAATTTTATTTTGAAACATTCAGTTTTTAAACATTAGATTATATGCATGTATCTTTTTTATTCTTTATTTTTTATTTTGAATATTTTCATTATCTTTTTAGTTCATTCAAAGAATTAAACAAAACTTATTCATTACAAAAAGAACAAGTTATAATATAAGAGACTCTTTAATTGAATTAATTGTGATGTTTGAAGAAGGAATATATCTTGAATATTTAGAAAACTAATTTTTGAGATACAAAGTTATTTATAAATAAATTTCTTGAAAATTATTATTTATTATGTTTATACTTGAATATTGAATTTCAATGTTATGAAAGGCATAGTTATTAAATATTGCCATTGAATGCTTGTTTCTACTTCT
Organism: Sequoiadendron giganteum; assembly: GCA_007115665.2. Classification (NCBI taxonomy): domain Eukaryota; kingdom Viridiplantae; phylum Streptophyta; class Pinopsida; order Cupressales; family Cupressaceae; genus Sequoiadendron; species Sequoiadendron giganteum. The sequence goes on from CM021102.1 coordinate 334,368,654, forward strand.
TTCATTTAATGATTTACTTTTAGTTGGATGGAGGAGGGAGAGGGTCAGAAGGAGAGGGAGGGGACGGCGAGGGAGGAGAGGGAGACGGGGAGGGAGGGAGAGAGAGAAAGAGGGAGTGAGAGGGGAGAGGGAAGGAGAGAGAGAGGGGGAAGGGGTGAGGGGGGACAACGAGAGGGAGAGGGTGAGGAGGAGGAGAGAGAAGGTGGGAGAGGGGGAGAGGGAGAGGGAGAGAGGGAGACGGGGAATGAGGGAGGGAGAGGGAGGTGGAGAAGAGGGGAGGGAGGGTGAGGGCGAGGGGGAGAGAGGGAGACAAGGAGGGAGGGAGGGGCAGGGGGAGAGAGAGGGCAAGGGTGAGAGGGGGAGGGAGAGAGGGAGTGATAGGGGAAAGGGAGGTGGAGAAGAGGGGGAGGTAGGGGGAGGGAAGAGGGTGAGGGAAGGAGGTAGGGAGACGCGGAGGGGGAGAGAGAGATAAGAGGGGGAAGAGATGGAGAGGGGTAGGGGGAGAGGGAGAGGGAGAGGGTGGATGGGAGGGGAGGAGGAGAGGGATATGGGGAGGGAG
>CM021102.1:334369312-334421211 GCA_007115665.2 Sequoiadendron giganteum
AGGGAGGATAAGAGGGGGTATGGGGTTCATATATTTGTACCTTCCCCTATGTTTTCTCACAATATGCACCATTGTTTCTTGTCATTTCATAGTCTTAAAGTTGTCACCCCTCTACCTGAAAAGTTCAAAACTTTTGTTTGAAAAAATATATATTTAGTACAATCGATGCTTATAATAAACTTTAATTTTAAAAAATAAAATAAAACTAAATCATCCACCCCCCCATAATTCTTTAAGTATGAAATATTAAATATTAGGGAAAAAATTCACCACTTGTATTTGTAGAAATTAAATTGAATTTTTATTTAAAGTGGGGTCCACCTAAGTATTGCCATATAGTAAAATCAAACTTGTTTTAAAACTTGCATAACTTTCACCTACGATGTTAGATTATGTGAGCATCCAAATGAGTCAAGAGGCAAAACCTTGAGGGAGTACATGTTTTTATATGTTATTTATGATGCTATAGCTGATTATCAGATTGGTGCTTCCTGACACAGGTTTATAGAAGATTTTCATAGTTAGGACTTTGATAGTGACAGGTACATAGGTTGTCTTCAGTTTTGAGGACATGGTTGGACATGGTTGGACATGGTTTGGGACTTGAAGTCTTGTATGGGTGATAGTTTAGTGTAGGTACAATGATGGCTATAGTTATGGTGGCATGGGTATGCAGGTACATTTGACGCATTGACACAACATGATCATGTATGTGGTAGGTTGGTGGTGATATTGTTTAATTTTAGGAGATTGTTCTTATCTTCTTGATGCTTATTAGGTTCCTTAACTATGATTACTCATTTGTGGACATGGTTGGAAAATCAGATCTATGGTTGATTTGGTGTTTGAGTCACTTGGTCTACATGGTTATCTTCTTTGATATCTTAGTTTGCAGTCACTAATGTGATGATGAGTTTGCATGTTTAAATGGTTTAATCTATGAGTTATGCAGGTGTGTGGGCTGGCTACTCATTCATTTTCAATGGGATGACTCGGATGTGGACTATCTATATCCACTAGGTTTGGTTCATTTTTTTTGCAAATTTCATTAGTTGGCCTTATCTATGGTCATTTTTGCATTGGTATGTTGTTTCAAGATTAAGAGGATGGATGCTTAGAGTACCTGATTAGTCAGGTGATGGGAATTATAGCATGTGGTTTGATCACGTTGTCATGATAGCATGGTACATTCATTAGTTATACACTTTCAATGGGAGCTTTTAACAGTGATGGTTTGGTAGTGATAAATATGTTTGTGATAGTTTGTTGGCGGTTGTATGTTTCTTCTTGGCTTGGAGATCATGGTTTCACTTGTATGTTACTAATACTGTAGTTGAGTGTGTGCATGTAACATGCCAACCCTTCAATGTAGTAAAAATTTCTAAAATTTACACCATACGAGTAAGTAAATTAGGTAACAAGTCATTGCAATAAAATTTATCTTTATTTTATTGAGAATATATAAAACAAGATGCCATATCATATTATAATAAAGATTCCATTTAATTACAATAATTTCACAAGTTGCAATAATACAAGAATACATACATAGCTCCAATGAACTTAAGAACAACTAATTGTAAGACGGTCCAGTATCCTTCCTTTCAAATCTTGGTTCTTCTATTGCTTGTTGTGGAAGAGAAGCATCACTCAAGTGCTTTTCCACCAACCACAGACTCATAATGTGGTCTCCTGCGCATATATCATTTAATAGATGTCCTTTCCCTTCGAGAAAGAGATTGGTAGAGTAACCGACAATGACAACCAAATGAGCATAGAGTTGTTCCTTACATAACTAGAACTTGTAATCCCACAATCTATGTCTAGCATGTAATATTGGATCATGGTGAACTAACAATGTTAGTCTTGATAGTCAGACAATCTAGAGTGGAGTCTCAAACATTACACTACTTTGATCAAAGAGTTACATTCAGTATTCCTACTAAGAGTCATCTACCACATACACTACTCAGGGATAATTTGACTTAAGGCTATCTTAAGCTACTCATAGGTATTTCCTTCAATGGATAGTCCATCATCCCAGATAAGCTAGAAGCATATTAATCTACTTGGAATAAACCTACTTAACTAGTAAGTACACAAGTTAGGTATTTCCTTCTATGGATAATCCATCATTCCAAAGATAACCTATATACTTGGATAACACTACTTACATGTAAGTACTTAAACTCCCTCCCATACTAGATTGACTATCCTAGGAGTAAACACAAGCTTTCCTAGTGTATAGGAGCGAATTTTCACCCCTTACACAAATTCCCCTTTTACAATCCCTCACCTTAGAAAACCAAATCCAAATGAAAAATTCCATATCAGCAAGCTGCCTTCATACCACTTGGCATTTGTCTTTTGTGTCAGTAAAAAAATAACTATCGGTGACACCCGCACGACATGCAAACATCCGTACACCATGCTTATGTCCCTAACGTATTCTCGCATCTGAAGATGGCAGAGGGATTACACTTCCCATTGGGAATGAATTGTAGCATCCCTCTTCAACTAGCTGACCTAAAAATGGCTCTTTCCTCCTTATTTTGGCCTTGAAATGCCTATCTTGCTTATTCAATCCATCCTCTTAGCAATTTCATTTCTCTTAACAATTTCATCTTTACACAAGATCCTCTTAGTAGTTCTACATCTCTTGAGCAATTTATAAGCTTTCACTTCACTTCCATCACTTCAAGCAACACTTTGGAACTCCATAGGAGCAACAACAACACTCCATCAACTTCGTAGAGAAAGTGTGGAACAAAACATTGTAGTAGAGGCTTGATTCATATTTTCTCCTTCATTAGCTAGTGAGCTCTTGGTGGAGGTGGTAATAATTTTCACTCCTCTCCTCTATGATTTGGTTGAGTAGCACTCCACTGGTTTTTAGTGTTATCATGTTCTCTATTTTCTTTACTTCTTTATCATACATTTATCTATCGTTTCTATCTTGGCTATTCGTGGAGGTGGAAACACTGAAACGGGGGTCTGGTTGAGGCAAACCCTATACAACCCCCAAAATTTTTCCCCTCTCTCTTGTGTGCAGGTGAGAGAATAGATGGAGCTAGCTAGCGAAAAACATATTAGTGAGATTATTTTTGTCACCTTAGTTCTTATCTATTTTCTTTATCATTTCAGTGTATACATTGTGTACTTTCTTATTCTATTTTTACCATCTAGATTGAGCTAGCTAGGCTGTTAGTAGGTCTTTTTGGTAGTTTTACTATGTCCACTATTGTTCGTCTGTACAGATGCTAGTGCACCTAAGAGATGCCAACGTGCCACACTAATGTCCCAAAATCGCACTGTCATCCTCACAAAGAGAGTTGTCTAAGGCACAAAACCGACTCCAAAAATCCAACTCACCTAGCCTAGATTATAGTTCAGGTTGTAGGATCTTATAGTCCTCATCATTCTCATCCCTCATTCAAAACATCCCTTTAGACAAAGGTAAGTTAAGGCATCCTTCTTCCCTTGTCCCTCTGTGACTTGGGACCTTGAATGTGGCTGGTCCTCATCTCTTACATTTTTGGTGAACCCGATGTGAACCTACATCTGCTCATTTGTGGGTGTTGAAACTTATCCCATGTTCCTAGTGATCATTGTGTCACTGAGTGTTGTGAAGGTTTATGAGCATCACAACCCAATCCATATCCTGTAGGTATGTTGTTAGGAGAATTATACGACACCTTTCAATGGATAAGATGAGGGTCACCTCTAGTTTCTCTACAAGCCTTTTCTCTGGACTTGCAATGGGTCTTTTAGCTCACGAGCAGTTGTTGAGGGGCGAGGTAGAAATACCTAATGTAATTGATCACGTCCCCACTCCTCTTGCATCTCCCACACCTTCATTGGTAGATGAGCATGAGGTTGTTCATATTCCTTTATAATATGTCTCCATCCTTAGCAAAGGGTTGGGTGACTTAGAGAATCACTTGGAAAGATACCCGAAGATGGCCAGGGCCACTCAGGGTATTAGAAAATTAAAGTATATGGTGGGAAAAGACCGAACAGGATAGAACTACTAGCTAGCATCTCTAGTTTTACTAAAACATGTGCCCCTTTGAATAATGCTAGCATGATACAACAAGCCACTTTTGAAGAAAATGAGAGATAGTTGGGAGCATCGATGCCTCCCACAGTCTGTGTACATGGCTGAAGTAGTCCCTTCAATCAACATCCCTTATGTCTCCAAAGGATCCAAAACTATCAAAGTGAATAGGATCCCCTTGGGTTTCAGCTTCACCCCTCCTGTCACCTCTAGCAATGGAGGTTTTGGGGAGATGAGTGGTGAAGGATTTGGTAGTGGTGGTGGCTTCGGCGACAGGGGTGGTACTAGTGGAAATGGTTCTGGTGGAGGTCATGGTGGTGGTTTAAAAAATGAAAGTGGCTCTGGTGGAGTCCCTACTCGTGGTGGTGGCCACAGTGGTGGTCCTAGAGGTGGCTTCGATGGTGATGCTAGTTCCCAAGGGACCCCTTTGAAAGTTTTCCAACTTGTCAATGGTCTGAATGACTGTCCGCTTACTTTCCTGTGTGGCCACTTTTTGGCATGTTCTATCTACGAATAAACATGTCACTTTGCAGGTGTTCCTGTAAAGCCGCTTCTTGACTTTGCGGAGTCGCCTTCCTTTAGTTTCATCCATGTGAGAGATCTTGGAGGATACCTCCTTATAGGTCTGTGGGTCTATAGGGCACTTCATTTCAGCTTCCTCCATGTGAGAGATCTTGGGGGTTGCTTTCCTATAGGTCTGTGGGTCTGTAGGGCACTTTTCTTGGTTTCCTTCATGTGAGAGATCTTGGAGGACACCTTCTTTGTAGGTATGTGGGCCTATAAGGTTCTTTTCTCAGTTTCCTTCATGTGAGATTTTAGAGGACAAATTCCTTATAGTTCTGCGGGTCTGTAAGGATATTATCTTGGTTTCCTTCATGTGATAGATCTTGGAGGATACCTTCCTTATAGGTCCGTGGGCTTGTGAGGTTCTTTTTGGGGCTTCCTTCATGTGAGAGATCTTGGGGGTCGCTTCCTTGCAGGTCTGTGGGCTTTTAAGACACTTTCATTCTACAACTTCATGATTCTACATGACTATGGAGTCTTTTATTCTAGTTTGTGATTTTGAGCTCGCCAGATCATAGGCTGCTTCCTCGGGGGTCTAGGTATGCATTTCTAACTTTACTACCTTTTTTATCTACTTTATCAAAGCACTCATCAGTATTCATTCTCACTAAAGTGGGGGAAAATGTATAGGAGTGGATTTGCACCCCTTATGCAAATTCCCCTTTTATATTTCCTCACCTTAGAAAACCAAATCCTAAAGAAAAATTACACATTAGCAAGCTACCTTCATTCCACTTGGAGTTTGTCTTTTGTGTCGATAGAAGAATAATTGTCAAGGAAGCTCATGTGATGTGAAAACGTCCATGTGACACTCTTATGTCCCTGACAAATTCTCGCATTTGAAGATGGCAGGGGCGTTACCCTTCCCATTAGGAATGAATTGTAATGTCCCTCTTCAACCAACTGACCTAAAAATGACTCTTTCCTCCCTATTTGGCCTTGAAATGTCTATGTTGCTGATACAATCCATCCTCTTAGCAATTTCATCTCTACACAAGATCCTCTCAATAGGTCTACATCTCTTGAGCAATCTCTAAGCTTTCACTTCATTTCCATCACTTCAAGCAACACTTTGGCATTCCATAACAGCAACAACAACACTCCATCAACTCTGTAGATCAAGTGTGGAATAAACCATTATAGAAAAGGCTTGAATCCTCTTTTCTCATCCATTAGCTAGTGAGATTTTGGTGGAGGTGGTAAGCATTTTCACTCCTCTCCTCTACGATTTGGTTGATTAGCACTCCATTATTTTGTAGTGTTATCGTGTTCTCTATTTTCTTTACTTTTTTATCATACATTTCTCTATCATTGCTATCTTGGTTGTTCATGGAGGTGGAAACACCAAAATTGGGGTTTGACTGAGGTAGACCCCTATACAAACCCCAATAATTTCCCCCTCTTTCTTGTGTGTATTAAAGAGAACACATGGAGCTAGTTGGTGAATAAACATCTTTGTGATATTATTTTTGTCACCTTAGTTCTAGTCTATTTGCTTTATCATTTTAGTGTATACTTTCTTATTCTATTTTTACCATCTAGATTGAGCTAACTAGGCTGTTAGTAGGTCCTTTTGGTATTTTTTCTGTGTCCACTATTGTTTGGCCATACATATGTCATCACGTCCAAGAGATGCCAACACACCACGCTGGCTTCCCAAAATTGCACTGTTGTTCTTAGATAGAGAGTTGTCTAAGGCACAAAACTGACTCCAAAAATCCAACTTGCCTAGCCCAAATTATAGTTTAAGTCTAAAGAGTGGTTGCAAGATCCTATAGTCCTCATCATTCTCATCCATCAATCGAAACATCCCTTTATACTGAGGTAAGTTAGGGAAACCTTCCATTCATGTCCCTCCATGACCTGGGGCCTTGAACATGGTTGACGAGGGCTAGAGGGAAGGAGGGGGAGGGGAAGGAGGAGAAGAGGGAGAGGGGGATATGGAGGAGGAGAGGGATAGTGATAGGGAGGGGGAGGTAGGGGTGTGGGGAGGGTGAGAGGGAGAGGGAGGGTGAGGTAGGGGTAGGGGGGAGTGGGATGGAAAGGGGGAGGATGAGAGGGAGGGGAAGGGGTAGGGGAGGGGAGAGAAGAATAAGAGGGGGGGGAGATAGAGAGGGGGAGGAGGAGGAGAGAGAGGAGGGGAAAGGAGGAGAGGGAGAGGGATGGGGGAGTGGGGAGGGGGGGGGGGGAGGGAGAGGGGGAGAGGGGGATAGGCAATAAGGGGAAGAGGGGGTTAAGAGGGAGTGATAGGGAAAAGGGATATTATGAAAGAGGGGGGAGGAGGAGGAGAGAGAGATGGTGAGATGGATTGGGAAGAGGAGTGAGAGGAGGGGGAGAGACAGAGGGAGTGAGAGGGGGATAGGGATATGGAGAGCATGAGGTAGAGGTGGAGAGGAGGGGGAGAGACAGAGGGAGTGAGAGGGGGAGGGAGGGAGAGGGAGGGGGAGAAGAGGGGAAGAGGGAGGAGGAGAGGGAGAGAGAGGGGGAGGGGGAGGTAGGGTGGAGAGGGAGAGAGAGAGGGAGAGGGAGAGGGAGAGGGAGATGGGGAGAGGGAGGATAGGGAGGGGGAGGGGGAGGTAGGGGAGAGGCAAGGGAGAGGAGGGAGGTAGGGGGAGGGGGGGAGAGAGGGAGAGGGGGGAGGTAGAGGGTGAGTTAGAGGGGGATGGAGAGGTGGGAAGCAGAGGGAGAGAGAGGAAGTGAGAGGGGGAGAAGATGGGAAGAGGGAGGAGGAGAGGGAGAGAGAGGGAGAGGGAGGGAGAGGGGGACATAGGGTAGAGAGGGAGAGGGAGAGGGAGGTAGGGGAGGGGAGGGGAGGGTGAGAGGGATAGGGAGAGGGGAGGGAGGGAGAGAGGGAGAGGGGCGAGGGGAGGATGAGAGGGAGGGAGAGGGAGAGTGTGAGGGAGAAGGATGGGGAAAGAGGGAGAAGAGGGGGAGGGGGAGGGGGAGAGGGCAAGGGTGAGGGGGAGAGGAGAGAGAGAGGGGGAAGGGAGAGAGGGAGAGGGAGGGGGAGAAGAAGAGGGAGAGGGAGGGGAGAGAGGGATAAGAGTGGGAGGAGAGGGAGGGGGAGGAGGAGGGGGGAGGGGGAGGTAGAGGGGAGGGGGAGAAGTAGGAGGGTGATAGGGGGTATGGGGTCCATAGACTGATACTCGCCCCTAAGTCAACTCACAGTACGTACCACTATTTCTTGTCATTTACAATCTTAAAGTTGTCGGCCCTCTACTTGAAATGTTCAAAACTTATGTTTTTAAAAATTATATATTTATTATGACTGAGAAAGATAAAGGGAGGGAGGAGGATAGAGTAGAGAGAGGGGAGAGGGGGAAGTGGGGAGAGAGAGGAGAGAGAGTAGAGGGAGAGATTAGAGAGAGAGTGGAGATAGATAGAGAGAGGGAGGGAGAGGGAGAGAGTAGATAGAGGGGGAGAGATAAAAGAGGGGGTATGTTGGAGAGAGCAGAGAGAGTGGAGGGAGAGGGAGGGAGAGGGAGAGAGAAAAGAGAGGGTGAAGGGGTAGAGAGGAGAGAGAGGAAAGGGAGAGAGGAGATAAAGAGAGAGATGCAGAGGGAGAGGGAGAGTGGGGGAGGGAGAGAGGGAGAGGAAGAGTGAGGGAGGGATTTCAATCATAAAACATCATATACATCTCATATTGTGGTAAATGTATAACCAATTTTTTTATGCAGTCAAAAATTGTCTCCAAGCTCGATCCTATATTTTAGAACATATCTTTTATTTGATGAGGGATGAGTATGATCATGCCAAAAACTTGAGACCAAGTTCCTAACACAACTTCAATCTTATCAGAATGAGAATTGCCTTATGTCATAGTATCATCCAAAACCTTTCTCTTTTTCAATATCTTGTGAGTTTTTCATCCTACTTAAGCCAATTTCACTTGAAAGTGAAGAGAATTGATGCTTTCTTGTCATTTGTGGACTTAAAATAGATGTCAACATCACCCTTCTTAAAATTCTCTTATTCTCTGATCAAGATTGGTTCCCAATGGAACCCAAACCTTGTTTAACATATTCAATAATATTTAAGTCTTCTACGCCTCATCTTTTTTAATTGAGAAATCTACACTTATCGATTTTAATGGCTCTTTTAGGTCATCACAAAGAAGTAATATTGATAACAATTAGGCTTGACCAACTATATCACGAATTTTGAAATAAGTCAATTATTTTCTTTGAAGCTCTTGTAAATGCCCTCTTAGTAGCAGTAGTAGGTTTTTCAGCATAAAACATTGATTTCTTAATATCTAATTCAAGTAAATGATTGTATTTTTGTAAGAAAATTTTCTCTTCACCTCTTTAATTAGATTAATAGTATGAATATAAAAAGATGGAAGTGATCCTAATTGCTATCCAACATTAAACTATGTATGGTCTTCCTCTCTAACAACAATTGTCTGTGCAACTTGGGTCTCCTCCATAACATCAACCATGTCTGCTACAATCCCTCTTCTCCCGTAATAAAATTGGCCTAGGGACCTCTACTCCATTTTCCATTTGTTGAGTCACTATACACATATCATGTAAAAAAGAGAAGATTCTAGAATATATAAAATATAGATTATTAAAATATGGATCTAAAACATCAAGGTGATTATGAAATTTCAAAATGAGAAAGTACATTAATAATTACGAACTTAAAGTTAATAATAGAGAAAAAAGTGCACATTGTAATACCCCTCCGTTTTGCTCTATTGTGCGAACTATGTTGTTTCCTCTTTTATGATTTAGTATTGTGTTGTACTTTGACATTGTACTTGGTTACAGTTGATCATCGTTTTATCGTGATGTATCTTGATGTGATGATACTATATTTTGATGTGATTATTATGGCATGTTTGGAATTAGCATAAGTGTATATTTAAATTTATGATGTTTCATGCTTTCGATTATGTTGCTATGTTAGATGTGTTAGTTAATACTACTGCATTGGTGAAGAGGATGGTATCACATCACTCGCTTGTGAGTGCCCTGCAATTTCATGATTTCTTCTTCACGGTGTGCCTTATTTATGACATATTATTGCATGTGGATATATTCTTTGTTCGCAGGTTGACAGGTACAGGACATCGAATCCACTTGGTTTCACAGGTTCGAGCATGTCCATTGCCCAACGACATTTGATTAGGAGATAGTAGCTAGGATTTCGTGCCAAGTCGTCACCCTGGTCATAGTGTGTCGTCAGTCCTAGTATGGTCCAGTGGTTCTATTTTGTTCTTTTTGTCTGGTTTCAATTTATTTTGGAATTTAGAATAATGTTAGAAATGTGATTAAATTATTGAGTAACTTAATTTAATTAATAAATATTTTAATCTTACGGTAGATTTATTTTATTAATTGATTAAGTTATTGATGTTGAAATGATTTAAATTATTCATTTTGGAAATGCATGTATATTTAAGTTGGAATTGAAAATTAGGCAAATGAATTAAAAGTCAATTTTGAAATTTGAAAATTCAAAAATTCAAAAAAAAGAGATATTTACTATTTTGTTTTCTGGAATTTATGAGGGTAGTTGTAGGATTTTGGGAAGAATTTTGCATATCTTTGAATTTCTTCACAAATAAAAAAATGGAGTTTTTGGAGAAAAATTGAAAAGAGAAGAGGAAGGATTGCTCAATTTTGTGGGTTTGGATAAAAAGCTCAAGGAATCTGTGGAGCTCAAAAGGGTTTCAAAGCACCAGTAGGATCTTCAGCATACTTCAAGAGAATCAGGTTCTCATCTTGTTTTAATTGAAATGTTGTTGATTCAATGGTATTGTGTGGATGGAAAACTATTTGCAATATTTAATTTGTGTGCAAAATACATCTGTTTTATAGCTTTGCTTTCAAAATTGAATAAGTTTGTTCAAGGTTGGAAACAAAACTCTTGTTGCAAATTGCTATTTGATTCTATTTTGTTTTCATTTTGTTCTTCAATTTATTTAAAGTCTCAAGCTTGGTCGAATGGTTATTTATATATATATATTCATATATATAAATAAATAGGCTTGTGTTTTTATTTTTTATAATTTCATATTATAAGGTTATGCTGGCCAAATTCTATTAAATTTTATTAAAATTCAAAATTTTAATAAATGGGGCTATTCTGGTTTCTGGTTTTTTTTTCAAAAATAAAAAAAATCAAAAAATCAAAATGACAGTCATTTATTTAAAAATAAATAAATAAATAAAAAGGGAGGGGGCTGGGGCTCACCCCACCACCACCCCCATGGGAAGTGGCGTGGGGGAGTGCACCCAATAGCCTTCCCCGTCCGTGGCCCGCACGGACTGCTCAGGTAGCAGCCACCACCGTTGGTGGCGGCGCTGCCAGCGCCGCCTACGGCCTGCGTAAACCCCTCTGCCTCCGTCCTCTGCCCGCGACACCTTCTCTCCGCCAGCATCCTCCATTCCTTGGTGGCGCCGCCTCTCGTGGCCGCCACAACTAAAGCTGTCGCCACCGCTTGGTAAAACCACAACCGATGCCGATCTCTTCCAAAGCCTCGTGCAATGCACAAAAACCGAGGTCACGTGACTCAACCCTAAGGGTTGGCATGCAAACCAAGGTACGTGCTAGGCTTTTAAAATTATTTAAAAATATATATAATAATAAAATTTTATATTAATTTAATATTATAATTTTCATAATATTTTAATATTATCATTATTATAATATTTTAATATTAAAATTTATTATTATATTGTATATTATGAGTTATTAGAATATTAAAAGGCATTTAGTAGAATAATATTATTATTTCTTTATAATATTATGAGAGTTTTAAACATTAGTTATAATATTAATGCTAATATTAGCATTTTGAAAATGAGTATTTCATTTTATTATTACATTATTTAAATGGGGATGTTTTTTTTGAAAAATGAGTTTTTTATTGAATGTGGGATAAATATTTTATTTAAAATGGGATTTTGCTTTTAACTGAATTATTGAGATACGGGTTAAGGTTTCATGTATTTAAATGCTACGTGGAAATAAAATGATTTTTAAATGGCGTATTTAGTTCTGCTCATTTAACGCACTGATTACTGAATGCTAGTGAGGAAATGGGTTTAGTGAACCCAAAGTAGATTTGATTCTTGTCTCGTTTTGATCTGTTTGTATGGTCATTTGGAATTTGTGGTTTGTAACATTTAATCAATTCTTCCAGTTGGGCTTTCAAGTTTGTGGGTTGTCGTACTGTGTAGTCAACCTTTAGATGGCCTTGGGTAGTGCGTAACCAGTTTATTTCCCAGTTATCACGAACGGGAGTGTGTTGACTATATGTCATGGTTAGGGATGTGATATCCTTGCATAGCACTTGTGTACCCTTGGGTTGTGGAGTTTTTCCACGTGTCGTCATAGGGGAGTGGCTTGTAACGAGGGCCGACACATGAAGTGGTGCCAGGATAACTCGATGTAAGTTAGTTAATCCAGTGATAACTTAATTAACTAATTAGAGTATCACATAGTATCAAACACTTAATAAGATAATTTTTCCTTGCTCATGAACACAAGGGCTTGTAAAGAATTGGGTTGAGACGAGAAGGCCTGGAATGGCAAGATCGTTAACTTGTCTCTATGAAAGTTAACTGATTCCGCATTGGTTTACATGAGGGGCCGAAAGTCGTTAGAGGTTACCAGGATAACCCAAGATGGGGGTCGGGACCTAGGAAGACTCACCAGGATAACCCATGTAACATTGTGATGACACTTCTCCTAGGTCGACAGTATGTTCGCATCAGTGATGCAATTGATTATGTAATTTCTGGAAGCATTGTAACCTTGTGTTAAGTGATGTCACTGTATTTGTTTCAGTATGGTTATGTTAGCCTATGTCTAGTGGTAGACGTCCTTGGATAGAAATTCTTGTTACTATCTCCTAGCACGGGGGGTGGGCCTTTGGGTTCCACTTGGTTGGGTGGAACGTGCACCTTCTCCATTGGGCTTTCTCTTTGTATGTGTGGACGAGACTTCCAGTTGGAGAGCTCGTGGTTTCAGTTGTAGTTCTTTCTTGTTTTCATTTCAGTTACTCTTGTAATTATTACCCCTCTTGTTATCGAGGTGGAATTTGTAATTGTAATTATGTTATTGGATTTACCTCATTCGGGGAATGAGAATGGTAACCCTATTGTTTAATGAATGGAGTAATGCACTTGAAAGTATTTATTATGCTTGTTGTAAAATTATCTTACTTGGAATGAATGTGTTAATTCATTAATTAAATAATTGTCATGGGTTTTATTTATGTTTGTGTTGAGGTTCTATATAACCTCTGTCTCGTAACCTTAGAGGTTGTTGGCATTAGTTAGTGAACTTACTTATTAATTGTACTTTAAAAAAATAAAAATTAGCCGGTTTAAGTAGTTGTTGCAACTTCCTCTAGGGTTGCATGGCGGGGCGTTACACACATCCTAACTAGTTTTCCTCTTGTAAGTTACATTTCATTTGACACACACTTATGTTCTTAATGTGGCCCTACTACAAAAGGAATGAACTTGAAAAATTCAATAAAAATGATTTAACACACAATAACACTCAACATGCACAAAGTATCATTTCAAAATGAGCATAGTTGAAATAAAATAGGTTAAATAAAAATATATCATTGTTGTCATAAAAATAGAAATAAGGGCACACATAACATCACATAATAGATTAATCAATAGACCAACATAGTTAAATTATGAATCAAAATTAATATCCATATCATTTAAAGATTTTACATGATCTCAATTACATCATATGAACAATATGCTCATCATAATTTTAATAACATGCACATGGAATAATTCTTAATTTACACTTGATCATTCACAATAGAAAATTGCACTGACCAGTAAATGATATTATTAATGATTATATACATTAAACATAAAAATTGGCCCAGTTAACATCATGAATGAATTAACCAATCCATATTTAATTAACTCATAGGTCACACATGTACATAGAACAAATATCTTGTAAAATTAAGTTAGGTAAAATATACTACAACAAAATAGGTTAGACAAATATATCCTTGTTGTCATAAACATAGAAATAAGGGTGTGTACAACATCACATAATAGATTACTCAATATTGATCAACATAGTGAAATTCTGAATCAAAATTAACAACCATATATCATCTAAACACTACATGATCTTAATCGCATCATATTAAATATGCTTATTCATCATAATTTTAATAATGCATGAATAATTCTTAATTCACCTAAGCATTAACAATAGCCAATTGTAATGACCAATAATTGATAATATTAAAAAATATGCATTAAACATAAAAATTGGGGTTAACACCATGCATGAATTATAGGCAATAAATCAATACAAAATTGAATAGAAAAAGCGGGCCTTACACCATTAAGAAACTTCTTATTTAAAGTGTTACAAGATTAACAAAATTAATAAATTAGGTCTAGTGTATTCTTTATTTAAATATTTTTATCAAAATTATAGATTATATTATCTGATTTAGATTATAAAATAGGCATTTGACTATAACCTAACCTAAAATAACTAACTTGAAAGAGTTTCTCGACTAAAGGCACAATCTAGAAATAAAATTAGGTAATGAGAAGTAAAAATAAGAAAAACATTTAACTTAGGCACCTAGAAATTGGAAAGTGATGAACAAAATTAAGAAACTATAGTAGACACCTAAAACTGACCTAAAAATATCGCATACTTGATTTCACATACTAACACCATTTCTATTCCATTTTATTAAATAATTTCAATTATTTGGTTAAATTCAATTTTCACCTATTAATTGAATGAATCAATTTCATTTACTTCATTCACTATTCTTCATACTAATTTCATTTTCATTTGATTAAATAATGAAAATTATTTAACTAATTATCATTAGTCACACTTTGATCAAATAATTCATGATTATTTAATTAAAACCTATAACCTCATCCACTTGCACAATTAAATAATTTAAAACAATTCATATCTCAGCAATAAATGGTCATTTGTCGGGAGTTAATCGAACTATGATTTCTTTGTGCTTACATAGGCAAGGCCATCATCGATGAGCCCCCAAGGTACTAGCTCAGTCCCTATTAGGTTTTTCTCTTGATCTAACCCTTGGAAAACACAAAACCATTTAAATTTTTTGAAAACCTTAAATAGGGGAGAGGAGTCGATACGTAAGCGGGGGCCTGAACGTGCGATGGGACATTCCCTCACTGGGGCCCACACCTATATGCCGGTCCTCCATAACATAAAGAAAATTTCATCCATAGATAGGCTTGATCACATCAAACATAAATTAGATATAAAATGCACACAAGTTAGCATTAATTTAAAAACTTAACAAGTACACGCTGGCAGCCAAACATGATGAAGTGTATCCAACTTTTATCTGACATATAACAAGTAGCATTCCGACATGGAATTTAAATAGCCCAAACATTAATACATGCACCCTTCCCCGTAAACTGGTAAGCCCAACTTTCACACCAATACAAGCGTCACTTTCACATTAATCAAAACTACACAACATAAACAAGGTGCCAAGTCAACAACTTTGAAACCCATTCGACCCATCTTTGACTGACTGGCGAACCCATTACAAGAATGCTTCCCATCGTAGCATAACCAAACCAAAATGCAAATGCATTCGCCTATCCCATCTAACATGAGATCTACAACACGTATCAGCTTCAATCTATCCCATCTTGCCAAGTAGGGTGCCCACGTATTGGAGCCAAACACAAATATCCCACCTACATTTATTTAACACTCTTGTAAGGCTGCCCACCCCCAATGCTAGGAGATAGTAACAAGGATACATGGTCATCCAACGACCTCTAGATACAGGCTAACTCATACCGACTCAACCAAACATATGAACCATACAAACACAAGGTCACTTTTTTTCCAGTCAACACAGTCTTTTACTTCACAAAACCAACACATAGCTGACCTAGGAGAAATGTCACCACATAGGTGCATGAGTTACCCGTCAGATCTTCACCGATCCTGACCCCCATCAAGATTCACTCTCATACTATCAACATATGGAACCCAACCACTTCTAATCCAAGGAGACAACATATGTCAAAACCCACTCCAACACTAGAGGCACACACATAACTAACCCATTCTATTCAAGGAGCCACAAATCCCCATTCATGGAAACTGGGTAAATCACTAACATGACTCCATGCACTACTCAAGGGAAATACAAACAGTTAACATCACAATACGACAACCCCATCCTAAGAAACTCTGGAAGACTTACATATTTAAGACACACTTAACCCATTTCCCCAAAACGGAACTAGAAGAAATAGTTACAAAGGGCAATCAACACAATTAAATAAATCTAATGTTTGGATTTCCTAAATCATTCACATTGAGAAGAAAACATTACAATAATTTATCCAATTTCACTAATTAAATAAAAAGCCTTTCATATTTAGAGAGAGGAAAAATCTAATTTTATTTAAACCCAAATCCTCGATTACTTTTAAAAGCAATAATTTTTAACTACAAAATAACTAAATCAATTTCTCCTACTATGCATTTAAACATGCACCCATTTAAAATAAAATGGAAAATATATTTTAAATGTATATATACATAACATATATATATAATTATGTATATAATTATATATATATTGAATAAATTACAATTAAACAATTTTCTAAATATATATATATATATCAAATAATGTATATATATATCATATATATATATATATATATAATATATACCTAACTTATAAAATATTATTTAAATTTAATAAAGGCAATACACTAAATTCGTTGCATTGTTTTTTATAAAAACAAATGAAAAGCTAAATATTGTGTGAGTCGACTGTGTAAACACAGCCGAGCCACACCATAGACACGGTAGGGAGGTGGCAAATGGGGAGGTAGCCAAGGCTTCCCCCACCGATCCCTCCCAATTACTATACATAACAAAAAACTTAGAAAAAACATGGAATAATTCCAGCATTTTTTTTAGAAATCCTTATTTCGTCATCACGCCGTACGGACGACACCAACAACATTTCAATCTGAATATTATTAATATTAAATATATATATATTTATTTAAGATATTTAGCATAACAGAATAATTGGGAAAATTTTCCCAAAAGACCCTCTATAGGTGAATTTTGCAACCATAGTCGGGAGTCCAAATTTAACATTAAATTTCATACAGAACAATTTCACAAACAGAGTTTCCTTTCCAAAAAGAAAATTTATAAAGAATTCATAATTCTTTCTTTTGTATAAGAGGAATTTTACAAAGTTTACAGAAAACAAAATATAACGACATTCTACAGACGGTTGTTCAATCTTATTATAGCGGTTCTCAATTAAATCTTTTCATAGATGCTCTCAAATGTTTCTTTAAATAAATAAATTAAAAAGAGGAAGATTATAGTTTTCTACAAATAATATTACAAGATCTAACACAAAGGTTTTAAAATAAAATTTCCTAATTCTCATATTGGTTTCCTCTAATTTTTCTCCCAATGATTTTAACTATTGAATCCATAGATGATTCTCATATTTTACTCTTCGATTTTACTGTAAAAGATTCCTATAAAGGCACTAGATTTATTCACAGAAAAACTACCAACACAAAGCCTAATAAAAGCTTCTACAATAGTTCTAGCATATCAATCTTTTCTACAACAATTAATTTTCATTTAAAACTTAAACAAAGACAAAGATTTTAAGAAGGGAACCTATTTCCAACAAAGCTTCTGGAGTAAACAGAGTTTTCGGTGTCGAGCCTCCTCCAAAGCTTCCAACAAGGCTTCCACGACTTCTTCCAAGCAATCAAATTTTTCAAGCACAAAATTGATTCTAATACAACAACAATCTTTCCCAAAAAAAATATGAGAATGCACAATTCCCAACAATTTTCTACAACACAAAGTTTCTTTCCAATTTTTCCACAACAAGCAAATCCTCTCCCTTTTACAAAATTTCAATACACCAAAAATATCTTGTGCTTTTTCCATGAAGAAGCTTTCCGCTTCCTCACCCAAAGCCAAGATTCCCTCCAGGAATTAATTTTCCCAACAACCCAAATTAATTAACTCAAACTTGCTGGCAAATAACAAATATCTTTTAACAACCCACAAATATTTTCTTAAAGATATTTAATAATTTTATATTCTAATTTAAATTTCAAAACAAATTTAATTCTTTTAAAATATTTACTTAATAAATAATTTAAATCAATTATTTTAATTACTTAATAAATAAATTTAACCACGAGGATTAAATTGCTTTACAAAATAAATTTAATTTAATTAATTAAATTAAATAGAAAGCTTACATCAATATTATCTAAAATTAATTAAATAAATACTAACATCATTTAATACATAATTTAACATTTAATTCCATAACATAAACCTTGCAAAATTAAATAGCAGTAGACAAGGCAAATGAAGACACACCAAACATGGATTGACAACACACTGTAGCTAGGGTGTAGACCTGACATAGGTAATCTAGCTATTATATCCCAATCAACATACCGTTGGGTCGACACACTCAAACCTATGAAGCCAGGTGGAGTCGATGTATTGAACCTGCAAACCTGTATCCAAGGCATCAATAACATATATATATAAAATCACCATAAAACACACCACAAAGAGGAAATCGTGGAATCGTAGGGTGCTCGCAAGCGAGTGATGCAAATCTGTCCCCTTCACCAATACAATATCACTAAACTAACAATTCCATCATTAATAAAAATCATGAGCAATAATCATGTCATAATAAACCATTATTCTTAATCAAAGCATGTCAAGTATAACATCAAGTAATGCACATCTCATCACACACATAGTCCATGTCGCTCTATAAGAAATGATAAAATAATAAAACATCATAATCTAACATAAGAGAAAAATAGAGGGGCGTCACATAAATTATTGAGTAAACTCTCAAGGTGATTTCTTTTTACATATTTGGATACCCATGCATATGAACTTTGATAGATTTTCAGCTTGTCAAACTGCAAATGGATTAAAAAAGCCACAACTGCTTTATACATGCTTGGTTGATTATGTAGATAAATATTTAGTATATCTATATAATATATAGATAAGACAATCTAAAAATTGGTAAATTTTGGGGATAATCATTATATAAATAAATGGTTCCTGTGCAGACATATATTTGGTATATGTAGATAAAATTTAGATCAAACAATATTAAAATTGGTTTAATTTGGATGAAATTATTATACACATTTGAGTGCCTATGTAGATAAATACCTAGTTCAGATAATATAAAATTTGAGTAAAGTTTAAGGATAGTTGTTAAATGCATAATTGGGTGCATGTCCAGATAAATTTCTAGTATATTTAGATACATTTTAGCTTAAATACAGTGGAAAAATTGAGGGTAATTGCTATAAATATAATTGGTTGATAAAATTTTGGCTCAAACAATCAAAAAGAGTAAAATTTTAGGGCACTTGTTAAACATGTAATTGGGCACATATGCAAATAAATTTTGGGCGTGTTGCAATAAATTCTTGGCTTGGATGATGGGAAGAAAAAATAGGTAAAACAAAATTAAAGCTAGCAACTATTTACATAATTGGGTGTCTATAGAGATAAATGTTTAGTATGTCTAGATAAATTTATAGGTCAAACAAAGTGAAAATAAGTGATTAGGACACTGCAAAGGTAAAAGTTGAGGTTACCTACAAATCCATAATAGGGCACATTTGTAGATAAGTTTCTAGTATGACTAGAGAATTTTAAAGACATTAGCATTTTTCAGAAGTCATTAGAGAATTTAATCTTGCTGAGAAAAATTTGTACTCAAATCAAATGATGCGGAGAGACAACCAGTGTAGTTGCTGAATTTAGAACTGACTGGTGTTTGCAGACAATGAGGAGGTAATGTCATTGAAAGAGAGAGTGACACAAGAAGAATGAATCTTAAAGATATAGCTATTCATAAATATTAGAATAAATTTGTTTTAAACTTTAGTAGTTAAATTCGTGCCAGACTTATTCTATGGCTACAATGCATAGAATCTTTGCCTTATGCATGCTTATTATAAAAAAATAGAAACTGACATGCCTTAAAGATCGCCAATATTTTGAATAAGGTGGCTTTTGAAGTTGTAATTGGTTTGATGAATGATCTGCAACAATCAAAACAAATTCATAGCAAGACACTCAGAGGAATATGAATAAAGAAGATCAACAAAAGACTGAAAGAAAATCGAGAATTTACCTCCGCTCTGCTCAAAGTGAAATGCGCTTCTTGTTGCTCAAAAGGAAAATGCTTTGCCATCTTCTACTTTCTTAAAATTCTTTATGTGACTAATCTATGTAAAATAATCCAACTTTTGAATAGCTATATCTTTAGGATTCCACTCATAACTTTACAACCACACCCCTATCTTAAAGCATAAATGATCATTTTCATTCGCAACTCAACATTCATCTTCAGGCCTCAACAAGTTCCCTTTATAACATTTCCATCCTCATAATGTTTGTACAATTCCACACATGCAACATCAACCCTCACAACCAAAAATTTTTTTGTAGGAATATTTATTTGTTGTATAACAGGTTTCTAACTACTTGGGGGTAAATACTTTCCACCCAACCTTAATGGGTCATCGAGTTACGAAAAATCTCACCATAGCCCTAAGCCAAGAGAATTTTTAAGACCCTACTAGATTCCACATAGACAACTAACATAAAACGAAGTTGACCACACACACAACATGGAATCCACATAACATGGACTAGTACAACAACCAGAAATCGCATATTCAAGAGATACACAACCATTTAAGGGAAAGTTTTAGATTTATGTCTCATCACAAGAATACAACAAGTTCAACATAATGGTTTCACAAACAATGGAGTTGAGAACTTGATGACTTACCTCCCAATATGGACATAATGTCAAGATGTAGTCTCTTTTCTCCCTTCCATTCAACCAACTAGCAAGGTAGTCTGTCCCTCTCCCCAAAATCCTCCAACCCAGAAGAAGAAATAAAACATAAAAAATGAATGAATGATCCCCCCAACATAACTCAAACTCCCTTTTAACCTCCTATTCACATGCCCTCCCTTAGACATTGGGTTGGGGTCTTTTAAAATTACTAAATAACTCCAATTTCCTTATTTTTCACTTCTTAAAATTTGCCTCCCAAGATGCCCATGGGTTACACTATTTGCATCCCATTTAAGACACCCAAAATAAACCTCCATAAGCTCACCTAGTCAATAAACTTCTCATATCAAAATAACCTAAGACACAAAAATAAAATAACACAAACAACACATTTACCGAAAATGTGAACTAAGGATGCTTAGGGTCTTAAAGCTTCTCTTGTTTTCCCACTGGTGCTTTTATATATATATGCATAACTTAGTGAAATTGTTAGTGCATCATGATATCAATTTCTCAAATGAGATATTCAAAATTTTATTATCAATTAAATAATAACTAAACTTACATACCTCAACATGGTTTGGTGTGCTTCTTTGGAATGATCATAATCTGGACTGGTGTTGCAGTACAACGAATCTCGCCACTCGATGTTAGCCATTTGTAATTCTCTCTTTAAGGCTTGTAACCTTAATTACTAAATTAAAACATATCTAACTAGTCTAGCACTCTCATAAAAAAAATCATTCAAGAACACAATTAGCACTTTCTTGTTCATTGTCCTTTTATTTTATTTTATTCTATTTTGTCACAAAGCCAATTTGCATTGATATTAAACGAAATCAAAATTATCTAAATAGTGATGATCCACATTAAACTTCTTTGTTTTGCACTATTCAAACTATATACAACTTTTCAAATTGAATCCCTTTTTATGCTTAAATTAAATTGCTATAGCTAGTAAATTATTATACAGTAACTTGTAGATTCCACATATTAACATCCACATTGGTGCATAGAAAGTATCATCTAACATAGAAACTTGAGAATTTTTTTAAAATGCCTGCCATGATAAAATGTTAATATTTAGAAAAGGTCAATTTCTTATTATTTGGATGACAATATAACAACACTCACCAATTCATAATAATAAATAATTTCAAGGAACACTTTTCTTTTCAATCCTAAATTACAAGGTAAGAAACCACAAAAGTGAAGTAATAGTTATCTTAGTTTGATATTTCTTGATGGCACATATAGAACCTACTAGTGGTACTACCTTACATATTATATTAACATCATATGCATCTAAAATCCAACAAGGAATATTAACAAAACTTGCTAAACTTGATATCTCTATTCCATCTAAAGTCACATGATATAAACTTATGGTACTCAAAATCCTATTGAGTGACTTTTTCTTGATTGAGTTTATACATAAAAAATTAGTTGAGTGTATTGGCATGGTTAATGTTATATCCACATGGCCCACACAATGATATCTATTTGTATTATGTGAACATACACCACAAGGTTCATACTAGATCAATGCTACATAAATAATTAGCTATCTTGACTAACTGCTAGAAATGAAACTTACCAAGGAGACATGAGTTAAAATAGATGTACGTAGGGTGGGACCTTGCATCCTACACTTCCTCTTTTGTTCTCCTCTTTCTTAGCCTCCTATATTGACGTTTTATGCTATTTCTCCCCAAAACAAAGCATTTAAGTTAAATATTTGAGAAGGGTTATGAATCCTCTTAACTATGGAATCCTCATATCTCTTAGTCTAGACGCCTCTACAAATCAGTTTCCTTTCATTCTCGTTTGATTCCTCATTCCAAAAGAAAGCTTGAATGTGTAGTTGTGGGGATCATGAGGGTTTAAAATTGTTTAAAGGCCTCACCATGCTTTCTCTCTATTCTTGCTTCCTCCCTTTTGTCTAACTGGTCTCTTTGGATCTTCAAACAAATTTTATCACTTTGGATCTTCAAGAGATAACTGGTAAATTTCATTGTTGATCTCAATTTGATCACCCAACCAACATATATATTATGTTTATGGGAAAAGGAAATCCCTATTTTGTACAGGGGCTCTAGGAAATAAGGTAGATGCAAAGGAATCTATTTAAGACATATATCATGTTTATTGAAAAATATTAGCAAAGCCCCGATAAATATCCCTACTACATAGGGCAAACACTTTTTGGAAAAATTAATACAACACTAATAAGCTCGACGCTATGCTACACCCCAGTGCTAAAGAAAAGCAAAGAGGATTCATCTTTTACCAATGAATAAGGTACTTTGAAAGTATATCTCATGGTTATTCAGGACTCACGAGAGCACAAGTAATTTATTTTTATGGATTTCAGTTATAAGAACGTCAACATGCTAATTATGCTTTGAATGCATAACTGATATATTAGGAATTTAAGATCATCAATAGAGGGCTTTAAAACCCTTACACACATATTCATAGGCAATAAATAAAATCTCACTTTGAAAACACACTTGGATATTAGCAAGTACCTGATAAAGACCAATAAATTGAAAGCATTTTTAGAACAAAATAAATGTCAACTTTGAAATCTTATCTTTGGCATTCCCAATCAATTTTAAAGAAATGAAAAAAAATCCCTATATTGGGTGTACCTCTATGTTTGTCAATATTTTTCCATTTTATTTTGTTCAAGCCACAAACTGAACTAGCATTTTTATCACAAACATCTCATTCAACAAGAAATACAATATTCTACATTCAAAATTTGAGGACATATATTGAGGATTGAATGTTTTCAAGTGTGAAAATTCTATTGCAATTACTGATTATTAATCTCCTATCTATAAAGATTATTTGACTGCTGAAAATTAATTCACAGCAAATACTGAAAAATAATACAACTACAACTTCACAAATAAAACTCATAGGAGTAGAAAACATGCAAAATAATAAACACAATATTTTTGGACAAATTGTCCTTGGAAAATCCTCGGAGGGAAAACTAGTACTACAGATGAGGAATTATATTGATCTTCAGCAAATCAAGAGATACAAAAGAAACTGCTTGCCTCTTACTGACAAAGCTCCGGCAATATTCTTCTCTGAAAATTCTTCCCTCAATTTCTCCTACTGAAATTCCACTACTGCTACCTCCAACGCTATAACTGCACCCTTGCTACCACTACAATACTATTTGCTATCACTGCAAAAATGCTTGTCAAACTTGTGTTCTCCAAATGCCCAATGACCCCCTTTTAAACTATTCTCATTGGAAAACCAATGGCCATGATTTAATCTCAATTAATGACCAAGATTAATTAGATTCTAACAAACCCTAACTAACTGGTTTCTAGAAGTCTCTAGAGGAAACAATTATTCACCTATAGAGTGACAACCTGATGCAACTTTGATTGTCACAGTGTATCATTGTAGTCTCAGCCCTCTGACCTAACAAGGCTACTAGTAACTTCTGAAGCCATATTGCCTCACATGTCGCCATGCTAGTTGCTATGTATTCTTCCTCTGCAGAACTTAGAGCCACGAACTTCTGCTTCCTGTTGTACCAAGAGACAACTCCTAATCCCAAGCTAAAGCAACACCCTAAAGTGCTTTTCCTATTCATTGTACTGCCTGCCCAATTTGTGTTAGTATAGCCTATCAACTTGATACCATCACCTTGAGCATATTTGATCCCATACTCAATTGTACCACGCAAATACCGCAACACATGCTTTGTTGTTGTCCAATGCACTCTCTTCGACTCAACCATGAACTGACTAAGAGAATTTACTGCAAAGGATATATCTAGTCTGGTGTTGACCAAATACATGAGAGACCCAATCAACTGCTTGTATAAGGTGGGGTCTACATCCTTCTCCCTAGATGAGTCTACCTTCTTCCAATTCGTGATCATAGGAGTAGACATGGCTATGCCATCCTCCATCTTGAACCTCCTCAAGATTTCAATGCAGTATTTCCCTTGTCCAAGGAAAATCTCACCATCTGTCTGCCATACCTCCATGCCTAGAAAGTAGTGCATAAGCCCCAAATCCTTCATCTCAAACTCTGCTGCAAGGTCCCTCTTGCACTCCTCTATGAGCTCCAGTGAACTTGTTAAAAAAAGTCATCCTCATATAGAATAAGAATGGGAATCTCACCCCCAACCACCAAGTAGTAGAGATTAGCATCTGCCTCACTCTTCACAAAGCCCAATCCCTGCAAGTATTCATCAATGGGCTCATACCATGCCCTGGGAGCTTGCTTGAGTCCGTACAAAGCTCTCTTCAATTTGCACACGTGGGTTTCACTATTGTGTGCTACAAAGCCCTTTAGTTGTTCTATGTATACTTCCTCTTTCAATTCACCATTAAGAAACGTTGTCTTGACATCCATTTGATGGATTTGCCATCCCATCTGTGCTGCAAGAGAGATCACAGCTTGTATAGAAGTATACTTGGCCACTGGAGTGAATATCTCCTCATAGTCTATTCCCTCCTTTTGAGAGAAACCCTTGGCCACAAACCTTTCCTTGTATTTATCAATGCTACCATCTTCACCATGCTTGATCTTATAGATCCAATGAGATCTAACCACCGCCCTATCTGTCGATCTAGGCACAACCTCGCACACATCATTCTGCACTATTGAGGTATATTCCTCAACCATCTCATCTTGCCACACCTGTTGTTGTGTGGCTTCCTGATAACTGGAAGGCTCACTATCTACCAACTAACTAACTAAATCCATACAATCATTATACCTGGCTGGTTGTCTCCGCTGCCTATTACTCATCCTAGGAGCTCCCACAAACTCCTAAGTATCCTATTGGTTACTGCTACCAACTGTAGAGGATGAAATATCAACCTCCATGTGTTCCTGATGCATCTCTTGGATCTGTTGCATCTGTTGCTCCATACTTTGTGAACTCTCAGCACTTGATCCTGTGCTTGTACTAGTCACTATACTCGAGCTTTGCTATCCCTGATCTGATTGCTCAATCCTTGGAGCTTCTGTTGGCTGCTCACTCTAATCATCTGCTGGAAAATCTCTGGACCTTCTAAATGCCTTGTCCTCCATGAAATTGACATCATGCCTAACTATAATCCTCCTAGCCCTTGGAATAAATATCTGATATGCCTTTGAGGTTTCACTATACCCCACAAAGTACCCTCTCTCTGCAGTCTAATCTAACTTAGAATGTGTAGCACCTGGAATGTGACAATATGCCAAACTCCCAAATATCTTGAAGTGGCTAACATCTGGCTTCTTCCCTGAGAACGCCTCCTCTAGTGTCATCTTGCCCAATACCTTATGTGGAACCCTGTTATGTATGTATATTGTTGTACTGCATGCCTCTGCCCATAAGTAATGTGGCATATCCTGGTCATACAACATAGCCCTTACCGCCTCTGATATAGACTGATTCTTCCTTTCAGCAACCCCATTCTGTTGTGGGTTGTAAGGAACAATCCATTCTCTCTTGATTCCTTCTCTGGTATAGAACTCCTGGAACTCTTTCCCTTTGTACTTGCCTCCATTATTTGACTGAAGAACCTTTATCTTCCTACCTGATGAATTCTCCACAAGAGCTTTGAACTCTTGGAAGCGACTGAAAACCTCATCCTTGGTCTTCGAGAAGTATATCCAGGTCTTCTTGGAGAAATCATCAATAAAAGTAACAAAGTACTCATATCCTTTGAGAGACTTCATCGAAATTGCTCCACATATATTTGAATGTATTAGATCAAGAACACCCTTGGATCCGGTGTCACTCCTTGCAAAAGTTGCTTTCACAAACTTTCCCAACACACATCCCTTACACCAATCATCGTGCTTTGTGCTCACCTCTGGAACACCTATCATTGTCTCACAAAGCAATTTAAGTGCTCCATGATGTATATGGCCCATCCTCCTATTCCATATCTCTCCTTGATCTCTAGAATTACCACTACTCATCAGTGCCTTATGAGTATCAAACTGCAACCTGTAAAGTCGGTCGCTCCTAACTCCAATAGCTATGGGTGATTTCCAATCCTTATGCTTGATTAATCATTTGCCCCTCTAAAGAGTACATTGTAGCCTTTATCCTGAAGGACAGATACAAAAATTAGATTCATACCCAAGCCTGGCACATACAACACATCATGAATGAGAATCGGCTTGCCATTCTCCCTCTGAAATAGAACAGTCCCTTTCCCAATTGGATTTAGTTTGGACATGTTCCCCATAGAAATCTGGATTTTGATGTCCTCCTCCTTATAACTGGAGAAGTATTCTCTAACTCCTGTCATATGAAATGACACCCCACTGTCTATATACCAAACACCCTATGAGGTTGAGCTAACCATACAAACTATGAGTGCAAACTCATCTTCCATTCTGCTAGAGAGCTCATCTGCACTTGCTAAAGTTGTTGTCTACTTCTTACCTTTCTTCCTTTGTGGGAAATTGCTGAAATAGTGGCCAAACTTGTGTCAACCATAGCATTTGACTTTAGACAAGTCCTTTTTCTTCTCACCTTTAGGATTTGATCCTTTACTAGACCCATTCTTTGTTTTCCCTTTTTTGCTAGGGCAACATTTTCCTGTTCTGCCTCACTTTTCTGACTCTTACTACTGGCACCACTGATAGGGCTTAGTCTAAGCTCCTCCTAAGTGAAGTCACTCCATAGTTGATCCCAACTCGGTAAGGTGTCTCATCCATTAATAACTTGAACAAAGACATCCCACTACTTAGTAAACCCATTTAGGGCTATATGTACTAGCTCATCATCATCTGGTTTATCTCCAATAGCTGCCAAATCATCCTTGACAAGTCTAAGTCTAGTGTGGTAACTTGTGACATCTTCTCCCTTGTTCATCCTGGTATTCCTCAACTTTTCTCTGAGAATCAGCTTCCATTTAGTGGTAGCATTCTGGTATAGATTCAAAATGGCATCCCACATCATCTTCGTTGTATCCAACTCTGTGATATGCAAAACAATACGATCCTTAACACCGCCAAGAATCAACCTCCTTGCCTTGACATCTTCCTTCTTATATGCTAAGAGTTGTGTTGGATCTATAGGTACAGCTACAACACTGGTCACATATTCCTTGATACCATTCTCTTCCAGCAATAAAGAAATTTTGGCTTTCCACACACCAAAATTTGAGGCTCCATCCAATCTGTCCTGATCTCTTAAACCTGTTGAGGCCATCTCAAAAAAAGATAATAATAACAAAAATAACAATACTAAAGAGGTAGAACTGGGTTTTATAAACCCTCTATTTTTCTTTTCTTCATGTGCCCGCACTGAGCTCTTTCTACCCTTAAATCTGCTCCGATACCATGTGAAAATTCTATTGCAATTACTGATTATTAATCTCCTATCTATAAAGATTATTTGACTGCTAAAAATTAATTCATAGCAAATACTGAAAAATAATACAACTGCAACTTCACAAATAAAACTCATAGGAATAGAAAACATGCAAAATAATAAACACAATTTTTTTGGACAAATTGTCCCTAGAAAAACCCCAGAGGGAAAACTAGTACTGCAGATGAGGAATTATATTAATCTTTAGCAAATCAAGAGATACAAAAGAAACTGCTTGCCTCTTACTAACAAAGCTCTGGCAATATTCTTCTTTGGAAATTCTTCTCTCAATTTCTCCTGCTAAAATTCCACTACTGCTACCTCCAATGCTATCACTGCGCCCTTGCTACCACTACAATACTATTTGCTATCACTTCAAAAATGCTTCTCAAACTTGTGTTCTCCAAATGCCCAATGACCCCCTTTTAAACTATTCTCATTGGAAAACCAATGGCCAAGATTAATTAGACTCTAACAAAACCTAACTAACTGGTTTCTAGAAGTCTCTAGAGGAAACAATTATTTAATTAAATAATTAAATATCTGGGGCTAACTAACTTCTTTCTAGAAGTCTCAATAATTAAATAATAATTCTTGGAATTGGAGAAAATAGTTGTCTAAGCTGCAATAAATTAACATCAAGAACAAGCATCAAAAGCCAACTAGTCATCTAGGAAAGTGAATCAAATATTTCACTTATGCTCTTCCATTGCACAAAAATTCCATGTTCAATAAGCCTTCGACGAAATGTGCTGAAAATTATGTTGGTGTTAAACATAATTGACCCCACATACAATCATCCTACCAACTAGTTAGCTGCATGAGATTATCATGTATGACCATAGGAGGAGGCCTGAGATAAAATTCAAAGCAATGTAAAGAGAAAATTGAGAGCACCATCTGAGAGGGCCTAATTAAACTTCCACACTCAATCTCTTCCACCTCTTAGTAGGATGAGGCTCTTTTGACAAATCAAAGGTCAAGTCCTTCATTCTAAACTCTTGAATGCATCTGCTCAAAGCCCTCAAATTAGTCTTGTCGCTCTACAACATCTTTATAGCATTGCCCTTACCAAACAACTTGTGCAGAACAAGACAACTAAAAACCAAAGAGGTCACAAATGATTAATGACATAGGAGCAGGGAATTATTTTTCTTCCCTATCTCGTACAAGTGTTAGCATTCTCTTGAGTGGAAGCAGTAAAAAGAAGAATCAAAACAATTCCATGAAAAGTGAAAAAGAAACAGTAAAGCAGGATTTTTTTCTATCTAATGATCTCAATCCTCTTATAGCAACAATTTCCTCTTCCCTCTGCCACAGTTTGAGCAAAAACAGTCGGCCCCTGCTATCTACAATTTTTTCCAGTGATTTTTTGGGAGAATAAGATCTCAACTCTCTTAAAATCTAAAATTTTGAATCAATCAAAAAACTGTTGCAAATGGGTGTTTTCATCAGTACCCATCTTAACAGAATAAGATATCCACTCTCTTAAAACTCAAATCATGAAAGGAATGATAGAATGCTTGTACGATATTTGGGGATGATGTATTTGAAGAACATTTGTAAAACGGTGTAACGGGTAGTTCATTTCTTGAAGGGACGGTTATGACTTCACAAATATAAATAAATTCCAGTTGCTTTCTTTTAATTTTTTTTATATTTCAAAGAGCCAAAAAATGCTCCACATTAACTTATGAGGAGTCTTTAACAGTTGTATCTTCTCATACTTATGGTACAAGCCCTTGAATTTCCAATTACTATCCAAGTTTTTGTTATTATGGATAAAAGAATAGGGGTCTATAAGTTTATGGCTTTTCCTTTGGTTGTCATAATTGTAATGAATGAATGAATGAAACATTTTAATGACTTCCATGGGAATAAACAATCTAAGGGACCGAGAAAAAAAAACTTAATTTTTCTTCATGCTCTTTTTCAAGTCGGATCTCTTGCTATTAGTTTTGACTAGAAGGCTAGTCATCTGGTTAATCTTATCCTCCTCAAATAGTTGCTACATATTGTCCACGACCAAACTATTTTCGTTACTAATATCTTCATAGGTTATGCATTCCATGATGAAGTGTCACCAATGTATTTTTTTCACTTGATCTACTTCAACTTTATTTTGCAATCTTTGTCAAAATCACCAACCATTTTTTGCAAAAGTAACTACTTCAAGTTCTAAAATGGCATGTTATATTGAATAGGATTGGATTTGAGTAAAAATGTATACATCTACTTGATAATTCGAAGCTAGGAATTTTGGACTTGTGATTTGCTTCCTAACACTTGGTCACTATTGTGTTCACTCATTTCCCCAAATTTTGAGTCTTGAGTGGAATTATCTATTTTTTTTAGTTCTTGGTGTAGGAATATTAGGTAAGTGTTGATTTATTTTCACTATAATTTCTTCAAATATTAAGTTTTGGGTGAACTAAGTCTATTTGAACATTTCACTAGGCACTTGATGTTGGAAATTTGACTCTCATGCATGTTTGTTTAAACTTGGCTTCTTCATTCATTTGTGTTTTGAAAGAACTAACTCTATTTGAACACTTCACTAGGCACTTGATAATGTGAGATTGAGATTAGAAGTTTGACTCTCATGCATATTTTTTATAATTGATCTTCTTCATTACTTAATGTTTTGAGCTTGGAGGAGTTTGAGACTAATAATTTGACTCTCATTCAATTTGTTGCTCAAGATAGAATTCCTAGAACTAATTAAATGAAATGGGTTCCAACTGCCATAACGACTAAAAGTGTGTTCACCATGTGAGGTGCATAGGGATGAGTCAGGCAAAGGTTTGCACATAGGAATTTTTCATATGTTTACATGTTTTTCATATATTCATTTTTACTTTTCCAATTTTGATATTCAATTTAAAATTTAGTAATTTAACTTAGTTTAATGTTTTGATTTCATAATTTAATTTGTTAAATTTATAATAAAACTTAATAATTTACAATTTAATCTAAATTTAATTTATGATTTATAATATTTTTGTGTACTTTAATTTATAATTTAATTTATAAATATATAAGTTACAATAGTTTATAATCTAATTTACAATCATTTATAATCTAATTTACAACAATATCTTATTTTGATATCTAATCAAGCTAAGAAGTGTTCTACAATAGCATTTGAAGTATACATAAAAACTATAACATAAACAAGATAGATTAAAAAAAAAAAAAAAACTATAAAACAAGAATTAAGTAAATAAAATGAAAGAAAATAATTATTTATAGATTAAATAACTCCCAAGTAGCTTCCTTAAACTCATCCTAAGAAAATTCATTCAGATTATTAATCCAAACCCTTATAATCAACATCATACAATTACTTACATACATACATATATTTGGTAAATATATATATATATATTATATGATATTTATGAATTTATAAATATAATAAATTATGTATATTAAAAAATATATAAATAGTATTTATCATTATATTACTATAATATCTCACTTCCAATGATTTTCATTTGTACCCTCATGCACAACAAATAGAACTATATATGTTTCTTAGAAGATTGATGAGGCTAGGTCTACATTTGCCCAAATTATACTTGATGTTTCAATGGTTGTTAATGAAAATTATTTTCTTTGTGATCATGCACTAATTTGTTGCTTTATTGGAACCAGCCTATCGAGCCCAAAAATCCTAGATTGGGTGGTTGATAATTGGAATCTATTGCCAATTATTAATTTCATCCCAAAAGGTTTTCTCATTGCAACCTTTGAATATAAAGACATGAGAGATCATATATTAAATACAAATTGATGAATTATTTTTTATTAATAATATGTTAAGCACAATGAGATTGCATCATTCTATAACACATGTTGGCTATATATATAGAGTCATAGAAGCTTATAAGTTAACAATCTTAGAACTTGTAGCTACAAAGAGAAAATAGACTATACATATACAACTGGACTATACATTAAAAAACTGGATAATATATATAGTTGGACTATCAATGTATAGGTTGTAAGCTTAAGAAGTACAAAAAAAATACATATTACAAAAAGAGTATGTTGTAGCAAAAATTATCTTTCCTTCTCCACATTCCTACTCCCACTCTAGTCCTCCAAAAAGTCTCGATTGACCAGTGTGTTGATGGCTTCCAATTCATCATTAGAAAAAATTTCTTCAACATCATAATCAAAGTTGGTAAAGTGTTGAGTTCCTTTGTCCTCTTTGATGCCTTTTCCTTTTTTGGACTTTTATTTGAATTCTTCTTTGAAGGTCTCCAAATCCTGCATGAATACAATCAGATTGGGTTGCCCCTTGTAAGACCCCTCCGTTTTGCTATTTTGATCAAACAGTGTCCTGTTGGTTATGTTTTGTTACTTGTTAGTGCTTGGACTGTGGTACTCGATTTCTAATTGATCATTGTCTGCATAATGATGTGCTTGTTATACTTTGATGTGGTGGTATATTATTCAGATGTTATCATTATGACATTCTTAGATTAGCATAGCAAATATTTGAATTAATGATGTTTATGTTTGGATTATATTATTGATGTTAGATTTGTCAGTTGGTAGTACTATATGGGTGAAGTGGACGAGATTGCATCACTCGCTTGCGAGCGCCTTGCGATTTCATGATTCCCTCTTCACGGTGTGTTTTCTATGATGCAGATATACATGTACAATATTTTATTGTTTGCAGGTTGATAGGTACAAGACACTGACTCCACCTGGTTTCACAGGTTTGAGCGTGTCCATTGCCAATGATAGTTGATTGGGAGATAGTAGCTAGTTTTCTTGTGTCAAGCCATCACCCTAGTCTTGTGTATGTCGTCGGTTTTGTCGGGTTTTGTTGAATTAAATATTATTGTTCTCTTGCTTTGATCTTATTATATTGCAAGTTAGAAAAGTTAAATAAATGACTATGTGGTTAAATTGTTGATTTAATTAATCCGATTATATTGTGAAAAATGTTATTTTATTTATGGATTAATTTAATGTAATTAATAAAATAAATCAAATCAGACATACTACTTCACATCACCTATTTCTACTTTCCGAAGTAATTCATTTAAACATTAATTAATTTCTAGATGATTTATTTTCAAAAGAGTTGTAGATAATTTTCTTAAATGGTTTATTTCAAATTGAAGGGGTAAAGGTTATTTAATTATTATTAGTTGCAAATGAGGGAAAATTAAATACTTGATCCTAGGTTATAGCAGAGATAACGGAATTAAGATGATATAGTTGGAAAAGAATAAATTGTGTTAACATAATTTGTTAATAGACGAACCATTAGAATTTTAAATATTTAGTTGTGTCATTTATTTTAATATATGGGTATAGATTTTCAAATACATATATATTAAAATATAACTTTAAATGATGTTGATGTTAAATGTAATTGTGAAACTTAAATTTAAGTTCAATAGTTCAACAGTTCAAATTACTGATTTGATTTAGATTTAAATGAGAAAATTATAAATCAGGGGCAATAATCGTATTAGTGGATTGAGTTAAAACATTTTATTTTGGGAAAGGACAATTATTTGATTTCAGATAATATATTTATTAGAGAAATTAATTAATGTTTAATTGAATTACTTCGGAAAGTAGAAATAGGTGATGTGAAGTAGTATGTCTGAAATGACCAAGTATATAATTATTTTCATAATTACTAGGTATTGAGAAATTAAATATTAGTTTTAAAACTCTCCTTATGTCGAAAAGGGACATTAGTAAATCAGAATTATTATGACAACAATCTATTGAATTTTATTGAATGAAGTGGATTTAGGAAATCCGAAGAAGATGTAGTTATGTTTAAATTGCTGGTTTAAAATGTTATTTTTCGTATTATTGAAAGACTAATTAAAGGATTATGTTGGGTTTTAAAGTAGTCGAGGGAATTGAGTTAGTTAATAAGTTAGTATTTCTCTTTGCTACAACGGTTGAACCAATTGATTGTATTAGTCTATTAATCTGTGAAGACAATTAGTATCTTGGTTTGTGAGATCTTTTGAAAAGAAAATGGATTTAGTATATCCAAAGGTAGATATTTCACTTGCGTCAGTGATTACTTCCTTCATGTTCTTGTATTAGCATTTGGGTTAAATATGTCTTTAGTTTGTTAAAAATTTCGGAAGGGGTTTAAATTTGGTGGGTTGTCGTAGCATGTGTCAACCTGTTTTGGAATGAATGAAGTTAATGTTGATTTTATTATTATTGAAGGTACAATTATGCAATTAAATATTTGGGTTATATGTTTTCCTTGTCTGAAAGAGGCGTTGTTTAATTGGTTTCATTGCGTCATTAGATTTATGAGTTATTTTAAGGAAGTGGATTTAAGATATCCAAAGTTAGTTTATTCTTTGTAAATGCTTGTGTGATTGATTCCTTTGTGTTCATGTTTGAGGTGATGGGTTAAGTATCTTTGTTTGTAAGTCTTCCAGTGGACCCCAGAGTTTGGGAGTTATTGTTGTTGTGAGGTCAACCTTGTGTGATTCCCTTGGTTAATACTTGAGGTTGTGTAAATGTTCTACCCGGTTTCCATGAACGGGGATGTGATGTACCTCTTGTGAAAGGAGTGGTTTATATGAATAGTGGCTCTTTGTTAGGAGTGGTTTTGTTATGCTTATTTCCTCCAGTGTTGGAGAGGACTTGACTTATGTCTCCTCCGGGTATTGGAGTGATCGTCTTACCTGTTTGTTTGTTCTTGGGCTTTCCATGGTTTTGGTTTGTATCTGTGTTGTAAAGTGAAAAGTGACTTCCGTTAGGGGCTAGAGCCGTGAGAGGTAAACTGGGTAACCTTTGGAAGGAATTTAGTTGAGTGTCATCTAAAGCAATGTGACCGTGTTAGAGTTGTACTTGGTGTACTTGTGCTGTATTTGACTTGTACGAGTGTTGATCTTGAGTTGTACTTGTGTGGTTCGTGTGTCAGCTTGAATCAGTTTGGTCCCTGCCTGTGTCTAGAGGTAGTTGGTCTTGTCATGGTACCTTGTTACTATCTCCTAGCACGGGGGGTGGGCCTTTGGGTTCCACTTGGTTGGGTGGTGTGCATCTCACTCCGTTGGCTTCCTTCTTGTTCGTGTTGATGAGGCTTCCAGTTAGAGAGCTCATGGGATCTAGTCATCTTTATGCATTATTCATTTCAGTAATCTTGTTATTTATTACCCCTCCTTGTTATTGAGGTGGAAATTGTAATATATACTCATGCTTTTGGATTTACCTCATTTGAGAAATGAGAGTTGTAATTTTATTGTAAAAGAGATATCATGGCATCTTTAATTCTCTTTGATGAGTTTATCTTGTATGGAATGTATGTGTTATCCATTTCATAAGTAATTAAATGTTGTGGTTTCTTTTCGTTAATGTTGATCGTGGGTTATTAAGTAACCTCAGTCTCGTAACCTTAGAGGTTGTTGCAATGTGTAGCGAACTTGCATATTAATTATACTTAAAAAAAAAAAAAATTAGTTCGTTTGTTTAGTAGATTGCAACTTCCTCTAGGGTTGCGTGACGGGGCGTTACACCCCTACTGCCATGAGTTCCCATACATGATTTCTCTTTGGTGGACGAGTATCATACCATCCTTGAGAAGCTTTAAGAACTTTCTCTCCACAATCTCCATAGTGGCTACAACCTTCAATGCAACATTGAAGAATGTGAGTCTTTTATTTGACTCAATAGGATACCTCTAAAACCCACTATATTTATCCTCATTTCTTGCCTTCCATATAATCCACAAGATTTCAATTGTAAGAAGAAATGTGAATAAATGAAGTTCTTTGCTCTATTTAGAATCAAAACCTAATAGAATTTCTTTCCAACTGATTTTCCTATTTGAGCCCCAAGTAACATAATCATTCCAGAACAAATTCCAAATTTTATTAGCATACAAGCATTCAAAGAACATATGAGAAATAGTTTGAGGTACTTTGCAAATTCACAAATATCGACATCTATATTATTTAATTTAAAAGGAACCTTTTGCAATATAACAAGCCATCTAAAAAAAAATTTTTTTGCATCACTTTCATTATGCCACAAATAGGAGAATGCCTTTCTCCTGTCTTTATTTTCAAGGTTAGTCCTCTAGACTTTGTTAAGATACTTAGTGGAGTGGAAGAGGTAAGGATCTCTTTATAAATAGTCTTTGTTTTGACCTCCTACAAGGGGAGAGTACCCTTCCACTAGATGTCAATTAGCTCATCTTTCCATGTTTCCACTTGGAGACTTGGAGGCCAACCCTTCCAAGCTTCTTTTAAAACATAATAGGTTTTGAAATTAGAAGAGGGTAATCCATAGACCTCTCTCAACTGGTCACAACCAACCAATGAACCATCCTTGACAATATTGAATAATGTTTTGATGTTGATTTGGGTCCACTTCTTTGTTGATCAGCCTTGCAACAAGGCTAGAGGATTACCATTATGTTCAAGGTTCCACCAAATGGACCTACATGGATGAATCCAGTTGTTGTGAGGACTAGTTAGGAGAGGGCTAGTGAAACTATCCATTATAGCTTCCCAAGCCTTCCAAATGCTTCTAAAGACCAATAAACTTGTAGGCACTATTGGGTACTTGGTGATGAGGAGATCACTGAAAGGTAGTGTCTTCAAAGAAGTTTTCAATTTGGGGACAACTTGTGATGTTATTCCTTATTAGAAACTTCCAATGTTCATTTCCATCAAGGGCCTTGATGACCCACTTTGCTACTAGAGCCACATCATAAAAACCCTCTAATTTTCTTTTGGACCTCACTAACTTGATAATTATTAAAGAACCAAACTAAAGAAGAACATAGAGTGTAGGAGGATATAATCTTTTGGATAACCTCCATCACTAGTAAGAGACTGTATACACCTAAAAATGGTCTGGAGAATCTAATTAATTAAATACGACTTATTTGATTAATTACCCTAAATTCATCTACTATTAAATAAATAGAAATATTTATTTATATAGTTCATCTTAAATTCTTTAATCCCTATTCTATTATTTTTGTCTTAATTAAATAAACGAATTTCGCTTTGTTTTATTTAATTATCATAGTTAAATTCATCTACTTAATAAATAAATAGAAATATTTATTTATATTAGGTTCACTATTAATTCTTTTATTTTTATCATATTATTTCCTCTTAATTAAATAAACAAATTTAAATACTTTGATTTATTTAATTATTATTATTATTATTTTCTTCTATATTTTATTCATTTATTCTAACTTGATTAAATAAGCAAACTTCAAAAGTTTGTATTATTTAATTATCTTATCATATTTCCTCTTAATTAAATAAAGATATCCTAAAGTTTTTATTTAATCATCATATCCCTTTTTATTAAATAAGCAAATGTCAAATATTTGATTTATTTAATTAAATATCTTATTTTGCTAAATTAAAATATTCAAATAAATGGAAATTTCCTCTATTCACTCACCAATAAAATTAGATATTTCATATCTAATTAATTCTACTGGAATTCACAGAAAGCTTTGGAGACAAACTTGTAGGAAATCCTCTTCAATCTCCTTCCTCTGATTCTTCCTATCATTTGGCTTGAAGTTTTCATGGGGAGGAACCATTCCCATGATCAGCTCAAGCTTCTCCATCTCTCACCATTCAATCCTCCAGATTGAATCCAAGCCCTTGTTGTGCTGCCTCTATGCAAATATGTTGTCGTGAATCTATAAATACAGGCTTTCTCCAGAGGAAATGAATCCCATGTTTATGCAATCTTACTTTTCAAGAAAAGCAATCAAGCATCTTAGCATTCAAGCATCATAGCATCATTAGAATTCATATCACAACTACATATTAGTTTTACTGTAGCTTTCATTTATCAGTTTTCATGTTAGAATTGATTACAATAGACTACAATAGCATCAATATCATTTAGAAATCACCATATAGAAGTAGATCATTGCATTTAACATCATTCCATTCTCTAAATTGGCATTTTAATAGTCACATTGCTTACCAAATCTGAGAGCCCTCTATGATTTAATAAATCTTTGGAGATAGGAAACAATGAGACACTTTCAATTTTTTTGTGCTTTAAATTAGTTAATTGTTGTTAAATCTTGATATAATGTTTCATGAAGAAGTGTTTTTAGTTATTTTAGTTATTTACTTATTCACACTTACAGAGACAAATAGTTCCTATTTCACCATCCAAATTCTTGTCTATCTTGGATTTTAGCCATTGCCACATATCCTTTAGGTTGGTTGAAACTGAGAAGGGGATCCCCAAGTACCTTATTTGCTTGTGGCCCCCCCACTGGAGGTCAAAATTATGCACCCAATTGGGAGGGGTCTCAAGCCATCCTAGTAAAATAGATTTAGCCTTTGAGATCCTAGCCCTAGAGGCTAGGCATAATAGATCAAGTTTTTCCATTAGCTTGACCAATTTCTCTTCTTCCAATTCCACAAAGATAGAAGTGTCATCATAAAATTAAATATTTAGGAGCTCACTATTATCAAGTAGGATCACCCCCTAACTTTAGGAGAAGCACAATTGTCTCTTAGTAGGTAGTGAAGAGCATCTAATGAAATAACAAACAAGGCAGGGGCAATGGGGAACCCCTGCCTAATTGATCTTTCCAATTGAATAGCTATAGACTTGGATTCCTTCACCTCTTTCAAAGCAAAGGCATCAGTAAGGAGAGTTGTGATCATTTTAGTAAATTCATGTGTAAACTCGAAGGCTTCCAAAGCCATTTTTAAAAAGGGCCACTCCACTTTGTCATAAGCCATCTCAAAATCCAACAAGCATTGCCACATTTGGTTGAGACCTCTTGGCCCAATCTAAAGCCTCCTAGCTAGTAATCAAGTTTTC
The DNA here is from genome assembly GCA_007115665.2 of Sequoiadendron giganteum. NCBI lineage: Eukaryota > Viridiplantae > Streptophyta > Pinopsida > Cupressales > Cupressaceae > Sequoiadendron > Sequoiadendron giganteum. Next base: position 334,408,040 of record CM021102.1, read on the forward strand.
AAGGATATATATCCCTTTAATAAACCCAGTTCAAGTGGAGTTTATGAATTTGGGAAGGATATTGGTTAGCCTTAAGGCTAAAACTTTTGCAAGTACCTTGTAGGAAACATTCAAAGGGGTAATAGGCCTCCAGTTCTTAATCAAGGTTTTGTCCCCTTCTTTAGGTAGCAATTTTATAAGGCTATGGTTGATACAAGGACCCAAGGAACCTTTAGTAAGGGCCTCCATGTAGTCCTAGTATAGGTCCTCACAAATCCAATCAATTTAGACTTTGTAGAAATCCATTGGGATCCCATCTATCCCTAGAGATTTATCATTACTCATGGATATTATTTCTCTTTTAATATCCTCTTTGGTTATAGCAATAGAAAGTATCACCTTCTTGTCCTCTTTAGAGATTTTTCAGGCATTAAACTCTTAAGTTTGTTTCTAGCCTCCAAGAAGCTTTCTCCCTTATCCTTAGATCTGAAGAGATCTTTATAGAATAGTGTAAACTGCTACAAGATGTATTTTGTTTTTAGTGTCACACCATTATGGCAAATCTGGTCTATTTTATCTTTCATGAATTTTTCTTTAATATATCCAAAGAATAATTTTGGGCCTTTCTCCCCATTGCATAGCCAATTGAACTTGGACCTAACCTTAAGCCCCTATATCTTACTAGCTTGTAGCTTCCTTAGTGAGGATTTAACCTTATTGAGCTCCTCATAAAGTTGCACATCAATATGCCTATCTTGGATTTTTGTTTCAATAGGTAATAACTCATCTTGGAGTCAGTTTTCTTCCCTCTTCCTATCCAATTCCCTCTTTTTTCCAATTGTTTGGAAAATAAATCTCCAGGATTTAACATTTTGATTTCATCTTTTAATGGGGTTAGAGTCTTTCAGCATCCACCTATTGATACTCGCAAGGTACTCACAACCTCAATGCAATCTTTATCCCTTAACAAGCTAGTGTTAAGGATGAAAATGTCCCTATTCTTGGGACTGATTTTGACACGACTATTTATGGATATCCTAGCTTTAATTGGAGGATGATATAAGATAGTGTAAGGTTAAACCAAAATTTTGTTTCCTTCATTGAAAGGCTCAAAACAACATAAATCCTTGTTAGTATAAAACTTGTCCAACCTACTATAGATCATATTGCTGCCCTTCTGAGAATTACACCAAGTAAACCACACACCATTGCTTTCTTGTTGCATACCTTCCAAGGGGTCAAGAATATTAAGCTTGTTCTTCATTTGAAGCCAATAATGTATTTCATTCCCTTTCTAGTCCATATTCATGCCACCCTTTTTATCTTCCTTGTTCTCTATCATGTTAAAATCACCACCTATCACCCAAGGGACTTCTAGGAGTATAATTAAACACCTCCACAATTCACTACTTAAAATATAGTCATTTGGAGGAACAAATACCAAATTTGGCATCACCCCTCTCAAAGGTGGACCAAACTACCCTATTGTAGGGAGAGACCACTAAATTGGTAAGGTAGGGTGTCCTTTTATTAGCCACCTAGATGGAAATACCACCTTTACCTTTTTCATGCTTGGAAGCCAAGGCCAAGGAGTTTCCCTAGATGAATTTTAAATTGGTCTCGAGCAAGAAACCCACAACCTTGAGCTCTTGCAATTGGAAAAAATCCTCATTTTTCTCTAAATTTAGAAACCTTCTAACCACATACTTCATGTCAGGGGATTCTAAAACCCTGTCATTCGAAGATGTGCAACTAACTATCATTACTGCATTTAATGGTAAGGGCCTCTTTGGAATTCTTAAACATCTCAAAGAACTTAATTACAGATTATTCATTTTCAATTCTCTTGGGAGAGGAAACACTGAGTACTATGTTGGTTTTCTTCCTCTTCCCTTTGTTAATACCTACACCATTCTTGCATATAGCAATGGTGTTTCCTTTATTACCTCCTCTTTTCTTAGGATCCTTAGGAGGATGGGGGTAGATTCCCCAACTCAGGTTTTAATATTCTACAGAATTATTGCAGAGTATTTTGCAATTTCTTCCCCATCTGAGGAGGGTTTCATCCCATCACAAAGGCTATCCCCATTAGGATCATTACTAGAGAGGCCCACTAAGCTTCCATGGGTCTCCTCACCATCAAGTTTCCCAGTAGGACTTGCAAGATAACATATTAGGAAAAGGATAGAGTTCGCAACTTAGGGTGCATCGGTCTTATCTATGTACCAGTTCCTAACCATGTTGATCAAGGATTCAAGGGAGTCCTCCATCGAGGAAGATTTAGGTCTATCACATTTCATTGTGCAAGCATCCTCACCCCTTCCTGAGACACCAAAGGTAGAGGCATCTTCGATGCAATCTAGGTTTAACAATTTAGAGCCGGATCTTGAAGGACTCTTGGTGGAATGATTAGACTCAAAGTTAGAGATCAAGTTTTTGACCATGGAGGGATTTTAATTTTATTTCTTATTTTCACATTATTGGGTGTTAGAGATTACTATTTCTTCATCCATAATAATTCCATCAATGTAGGTTTTAATAACTTCAATTTTCTTTTTGTTTTTTTCCTTATGATTTTCACCATTTTTCATGATGTCCTAAAGAGCTAACTATTGTGTATTTTTTCTCACATTACCTATTTGAGCATTAGAAAAAGAACCATGGGAAGGGCCCTATGAAGAGGAAGGCATGCCAAGGGAAGACATGGGAACATTTTCCATTAGAGGAGAGAAAATATTATGGGTAGAGACCATGGGTAGGTAAGGCGATAGAGAGGGGATAGCGACAAGGGAAGAAAAAAAGGAGGAATGGTTGATATTGGGTGGGGAGGGAGAGACAAGGTCCCAACCTGAGGGGGATGAAAAAAAGGAGAAGCCTTTGAGCTGAAGGATGGCATGAGGCCCTCACCAGAAACTGCCTCCTTGTTGTTGAAAATGAAGGTAAGACTGTAGTAAAAATGTAGCTTAAAATTTGTAAATCCCATGTAACTGTAGATTTAACTTTAGTATTCTTTTTCACAATCTCTTGTGTATGATTAATCTTGAATTAGATCAATTTTAATGTTGTAGAAAGTAGACAGAAGATTGTAGAAGAAATATAAGACAAAATAGAAAGGACACAGTATGTACGCAGAGAAACCCTTTTGGGAAAAAACTCCACCAGAATTGGTCTTGCTTGTATTATTTAACCTTTGATTAAGATTACAATAACACTGATCCAATTCTCCTTGATATGCTTCTTTTGTCTTCAATAAATCTACTTCACAACTTGAAATATTTTCTCATAAAATTGCTGCAATAATAGATAATATTCTTGCTTACAAACTCATAAGAGTTGTCAAATATATAATCACAAAGCCTCTTGAGAAAATCCATGCCTAGGCTTGCCACGTTGGGTTCTCATATGCATGCACAAGTCAAACAAGAGTCTCCCTTAGAGTTGGTGCCCAACACTGAATTGTTAACCTCATAGTTGTCAAAAATATCTTATTAAAGCGCATCCTCAAAGTAGGTTCCCAAACTAGGTCCCACTTAATTGATCATTGAAAATATATTTTCCATGCAATAGTTGTAACTCAAAGATGCCAACTTGGGTGCCCAAGGTGGGCCCAAGTTAATCTTTGTTAACTAAAACACATCTATCACCAATTCATGAAAACAATATGCATGAATGATCCTCCATCTATTAACTGAATGTATCGACCTGTTATTTGAACATACAAATCAAGTCACTAAAGTTAAATAACATGCAACTGAAGATAACTGAAACATAACTAAATTGAATTGAACTAAACTAAACTCAACCTTGTAAACATCAATCCCTATTTTATAGAAACTCAACATGCATAAATAAAAACCCCTATTTTGTAGGAACCTAGGATGCATTTATGAAGTGTACTCAATTCACCAACCAGTTAACTGAACCAAGGTGGATCCCACCTCCCATGTAGGCACCCATGTTCTCCTATTTTGCAGGAGCTCTCCCAAGGAATCCCTACATGCTCCTATTATTTAGGAATAACTAAAAATGTCAAATTAAATGTCTTTTCATTCCAAATTAATCTCTTCCTAATCCTAGTGTTGTGAAACACAGTCCAATGACTTAGGAGATACATGAAATATGTTTAGAATGCAATTAAATGGCATCCTATTCCCAACACTTCTCAACTAAAGAAGCCATTTTTTTTACACCAGCAAGCTACTTAGAAACAGGGTGAGTACTACCACCTTGAATCAAAGGACATTTTTTCTCATATGTCCTTCCTTCCTACAAAGATACAAAGATAACACACACCAATTTCACCCAACACTTCGACAGGGTAGATATGGATAGTGCCTTCAATTTTAAGACCAATATTCCCAAGAAATTCCACCCCCGAGTTGAGAGAAGCAAGAAACCTAGTGTTTAGGTTTGGTAATGTAACCTTGGGCCTATCTACCTTGATCACATTCCCAAATGGTTCAACAATTTGTGGGATAAAAGACCAAAAATCTTGAGGAATATTCTTAATTAATATCCATCTAGGACTAGATAGGGTGAGGATTTAATCATAGTTGGCACCTAGTGACCAGGATAAGACCCTAAGCATAAATTTTCCAACACTCCAATAGGGTTTTTTAAAAATATTTGTTTGCATTTCATGACTTTTGAAATATATTAATAAAAGGCTCTTTTGAATCATTCGACACAAAGAAATTTGCACACTTAAATTTTTATTCCACACAAAATTAAACCAATTGTCTAAATATTTTTTAGCGGGGAGATTCTCCATATTGATGGTAGCCATGAAAACTACGACCTTAGAGAATCTACCCCTCTCTTTGTGAATAGAATCTAACATATCAAAATTTGGAGCAATCACAGTGGTATCAAGAGGAAGCTTACCTTGTGGTCTTCCATTAGCACTGGTGACCTCTCCTTCACCTACTAAATCAAAGACAAATTTCACACTTTCCAGACACTTAGGGTGATCAAAGGCAACTCACTAGTAGAATTTGATAAATAAATGACTACGTGACTAAAAAGTTTAGTCACAACAACCAAAAATGACTAAATTCTACTAATTTTTTGTAACTTAGCTATAAATAAGTAAATAAATGACTAATTTGGTCATTAACTAAAAAATTATTTAGTCACACAAATAAAAATGACTAAATAGTTAGTCATTTATTTAGTCACAATCTATTTGAATAAATCATTCAATGAATCAAGAATCAATAGCCTGCCAAAATACTCTAAAACTTTAATAAACATACTCTAAAACTTTTGTTGAAATCTTATTTTTAGGTGTAGCCCACCAAAACGGAGTTTTCATTTTAATAAACATACTCTAAAACCTTCATCAAAACCTTATTTTTAGGAGTAGCCCACCAAAATGGAGAAGTGTTTCAGTAAAGAATGACAAAGAATGGTAAGGATATATGTGTGATAGGAGACATAGGATTCGTTGCTTCTTATCTCATTCCTTCTCTACTCAATAAGGGTTACATTTTTCACACTATTGTTTATAACCCAAGAATTTAATTAACATATATTTGTATAATTTCAATTTCCTTTAGATGATTTTGAAGTATCAATGTATCCTATATAGGGTTTAGAATGATTTCTTTTAATTTTAAAAGATAAATAAATGATATATTTTCTTGTGATTAGATAATGTGGAGATATCCTAAATCTGCCCTAGCTCACTATCCTCTTTGACATTGTATTCATTACTCTAGCTGCTAGGGTTTTGCATGTGACATCTTTAATATCTTCATGATAGTGGATTTTAAATAGATCTCAGTCTTTTATTTAATCTTTATCATGGTAACCCTTGAGTTCATAATCCACCTTCAATCTCCTCTAAGAACGTTGTCTTAAGCTAGACTACATAGTATGCATATAAAGCAAGTCCTTCATACCCACCATATTGTTTCAAACCACCACTCACTACCTTGCTTAAAATGCTACCTCCATAAGCACAATATCATGTTTTCAAATCATGGTTGCCAATGATTGACCATTAAGGTCACTACTTTCATCAAGATACAATGAGATTTTTATCTTCAAACTCAAGGCATTATGCAAGATAACATTATGAATTGTTTGTTGTGTAGGGTTTGATTTTCTCACACATTTAATGGTTTGCTAATTACCCTTAAGACTGGATATTGCACCCTCAGCTGCAATCTCAAATAAATCACTCACTGTCACTTGAAGATTCCTTTCATGAGCATCCTTCTATAAAATCAAACTATGCCCTATAGACTGCTTACTTACTTACTACAGGGGACTCATTGTTTCATGGTATTGTGGGTCTTAAGATCCTCCAATCTTATTGTCACTACTTCAAATTCCACAAGGTATTATTCACTATTCTCCCATATTTGATAACTCTCAAAACACTTCTCAAACATGCAATCCACTACCTCCATTATACAATGGCTAAGAAGAAACATTGAACCTATGATTACTACTATTACTTCATTTGGACAATCATTCCCTAATTATATTTGCCTTGTCTAAAACTATCAATAGCATTTGAAAAACCCTTAAGGTCAGCAAGGGGGTAAGGAAACTCACTGTTAAAATCTCCACTTTACTATGCAAAGTTTGAGCTTTATTATCTTGTCACTGCTTAGCCTCTTTTTGACTGTCACACCTCAAGTGATTGTCATTATTCTTACCATAGATTGAATTTACAAATGTCACTGAGCTACATATTATGTTCTTGCCATGAAGGAATCTCATAAATCATTGCTATAAATTATAAGCCGTAGTCTTTATCATCCCTTTTTCCTTAAAAAAGTCTCTATTACATTCAAATGGATTGTCATAAGGTCTTATTCTCAGTCATAAAGACTAATCATAGTCATGTATCAAGGTCACTGTCACTCTAATATGTTGCATTTAATCATGGTGAAGAATGAACTGCCTTCATCTCTTCGACTGTGGTCCATAAGGCTACCTCATAAATCATTAATTCCATAGTAGCAAAAATCTTTTGGGGAAAAAATCGACAAACCAAAAGTATAAGATTTTTTGAAAAAAATCATGAAAAATTTGAGAAAAATATAGAAAAAATCGGATTTAAAAAAATGTAAAAAATTATAGAACAAGAGATAAAAAAAATTCTTGAAATTGAAAGGAATTTTCATAACATAAAGATATATAGAGAAAATAAAATAAAGATTTTAACTAATGAATTGTAAGAACTAGATTTTTTGTAGTTTATATTCATATCGTTGATTACATTTCATTGCACATCTTTCAAACTCAAATCATTATTTCACATTGCATAGTTAATAAATGGATGTTGATAAATGATAAAATTTCAATTACAATATAGTTTTTACAAAGACAACCTAAGTAGTTATGCAATTACGTCACATTGCATAACTAATAACTAGGAGCAATTGTCAATTGCATTTTCTTGTCATGGCATTCCATGAGACCACATTTCTTTGAGGCATTTTTTCAAATAGTTCACTGCCTTGTCTATGCTACGACATTTTTCGTACATATCTACCAAAGCATTTTATCAAACACTACATTTCCTTCTCTATGCTACCACATTTTTCATACATATCTACCAAAGCCTAAAACAAGTGCTTTCAAACAAGTTATGGATGCTTGGAAAAAATCTATCAAAGAATAATAGTTAGCAATAACATAGACAAGGAAATGAACTGTTTGAAAAAAATGTCTCAAAAAAATGTGATCTCATGGTGATGGAATTCCATGACAAGCAAATTGCTATGGACTATGATGGCATTCCATCACCATGAGACCATGTTTCTTTGAGGCATTTTTTCAAACAGTTCACTGCCTTGTCTATGCTACCACATTTTTCATACATATCTACCAAAGCATTTTATCAAACAGTTCATTGCCTTGCTGCTATGGCTAAAATCCTAAAATAGGTGCTTTTGAACAAGGTATGGATGCTTGGAAAAAATCTATCAAAGCATAATAATAAGCAATAGCATAGACAAGGCAATGAACTATTCAAAAAAATGCCTCAAAGAAATGTGGTCTCAATGTGCTTGTCATAGCATTCCATCACCATGAAACCACATTCCTTTGAGGCATTTTTTCAAACAGTTCACTACCTTGTCTATGCTCCTGCCATGTTGTTATTGGAATATGCATGGTCGTGACATTATTATTTATTCAACACTTGTCTTGAATGCCCCTTTTAGCTAGTACTGTAGACATCGAAAATTGGTCTAGGCCTGCAAGTACCACTTTCGACGTAATTTTCTAATGTCCATGGTCACGATTAAATAATGTTAATTATTTAATTATTTCCTAAACACATCTTTCTTCTATTAATTAAATAACCTTTAATTATTTAATTAATTCATTATGACATGTATTCAACTTTGACTAGTTAAATAAATCTTATTTATTTAATTACGTTGCTAATTAATTAATTATCTTTCTAAATTAAATAATTTATTATTTAATTTACCTTTTACCATATTTCGACTATAATTAAATATTATATTCAAATTATTTAATTATTCAATTAACATTTTCAACAATCAATTAAATAATTCATTATTTATTTAATTAAATCTTTTCAATTTCAAATGTTGAATTAAATAAACATTTAATTCATAAAAAGAGTTATTTAGGTCACATTCTTCTATTGCCCACTTAACTAACTATTCACTCACCATCTGACTCAAGATCTATTTGAATCCATCAGCCATCTCCTGATTCGATACCTGATTGTCTCTACGAAGAGACTCCCTGTCACAACCAGTCAATTATCTAGTTAAAACTCATATGCATGAACATATTTATTAATTAATTCATGTGTGCATTTGAACAGATCGTTGTCAAATTCTAACTTTATCATTTTCATTCAATTCTTATCTTTCTAATTTTCGAAGACTTTCAACTGAAGATTAAATCATTTATTTAATCTTGAACTCTTATTCAGTTTATTTTCAAACAATTTTAACACCAGGTTAAATTATTATTATAATTTAATCTTTATCCTGCAGAATTTCCCAACTCACGTTCTAACTGACACAAAACTCACATCACATGACATTCAACAATACCAATCGTTGATCTCTCTTTTGAATATGAGCCAATCGTTCGAAAACCAATTTTCTATAAATTGGCTGACTTTTTCCATTATTCCTCCTCCCGAAATCAATACTTTTGGAAGAACTTGTTAATCTTCGATATTTTTCTATAATCACATACATCAAGGCTATACTTGCACACTTATTGAAAATTTGAGGGCAAGAATACTATCACAACAAAATGGAGAAGGACAATAGAGATTATTCATGGAGCTACATCGATATTTGGTGAGATTGTTTATATTTTAGTTATTTCCTTTGTGCTTTGTTGTTTAATGTAGGTTAGTTTGATTTTGTATTGCTTTAATCTTGCTTTCTAGTTTTCCTACTTTATAAGTACTACCCTTATACAAAGATGTCTTTTGTGATAATACTATGACAACCTTTATCACTATCCTCAACACTATCTTCTTTAGGATGAAACTATCCTCTCAATCAATAATGAAATTGTATGTTTTGAAGAAAATTTTCACCTTCCAGTGCACCTTTCTTATCATTGTGATCTCTCCTTTGGTGCTATTGTCACTTGAAGATTACTATTCTCTATATCATGAAACTTCTAATAGTGAATTGTCATTGTGGTTCAGTCATGCATTCTACTCTTTAAAAGTTCCCTATTCTCATGAATTATTCTTACCCTAGGTCATAAGCACTTCCATTAACATTTTTCTTCATGAAGAGTCTAACAATGCCTTGGAATTGTCATCTATCGAGTTTTGAATTTATTGTTTTTATAACTGTCCAAGGTGGATTGTGATTAAACCCCTTGAAATTGAATGTGGTAGCTCCTTGAGATATTATCCATGTACTCCTTAATACACTTGTAGGTTGTCCTCTTTTGAAACTTTGTGAGATGGAAATATTTATTAGTTTACCATACTACTTTGAAGATAATGAAGTACCCTTGACAAGATTTATGATGTTTTAAAAGCCCTCTTGACTGCTCAGTTACTTGTATTTATGTATCTTTTAAAGTCCATTATACTACCCTATCACTATTATTATTAATTTCAATGCCCCCTTCATGGTTATGTCATGGACTAACATTATTTATTTGAATACTCATGATTGTGATCTCCTTTTGGGAATCTATAGGAAAGTGTCATGCCTTACTTTGAAGTCCATTTCCTTGAATCTTTTCTCTCTACTCGTTGCTCCTATCCTAGGGCTTGGGGTCTCCTTTTTCTCTTTTCCCACTACATATCTTGAAGTCTTGTATGTTGATGTGCCATAGACTCCTTCCAATCTGGGAATTAGACTCCATTTTATGAGAATGAATGGTCAATAAAGAGTCAAAGTTTGATACTACTCCCATTGACCCAAAAATTGTTTTCCTATGGCTTTTGATTCTCTTGGATGTTCCTTCAAAGAAGGAACTTCATCATCATCTTGAATAAAAGTAACCTATGCCTTCAAATCCTCTAAATTGAAACTTTATGCAATGATTCAACAAATGCATTAACTCTATACTTTTATTATAATGTCTGTCATCTTTTACATTGGCTTTTCACATTGTGATTTTGATCAGTTGATCACATATTCATATTAAATCATGTCTATTAATTGTCCTTTGTAAATATTTCTTCATTATTTCCCACTTTCACTCTTTACCTCTTAACAACATGGCTATAATGATTGTTATTGCTCTTAGATAGAGGCTATTGTCAGTATCATCACCATCTCTTATTCATGCTTGACAGTCATCTATATCTTCATCTTATCCTTCAACCTTCTACAAACATCTCTTCCCTCCTGCAAAGGTTGAAGAGTTGTCATAAGAAACTCCTTTAGTAATGTTTCCTTTGCATTCTCCATGGACTATCATGCTTGTGAGGAATTTTCATGACTTTTATACAATAATTTTAGGTTTATATGTTGGATTGAAACTGTTTAATCTCATGATATCCTACACATTAGTTTTCATTTTATTGTGTATGAACATCTTTGTGTGTCTTGTATCCTCTGTCCTCTAGGTTCTTTTCTAAGCATTCCATACTCTTCTTTCCTATCTTTTCCATTATTTTTTCATTATTCCCTACTTATATGACTATGATATCTACCTTTAGCATGCATCTACACCATCATCTAGGGATTCTTGGGTAGGATTCAAGAAAATCAATGTAGGAGGTGACATAACAATAGCAACAAAACAACATAGAATCCTTCAAGAATATAACCTAATAAGATGATTGAAACAAGAACATATATCATAAATGAATTCCCTAAAAACCATTGAATCTCATATACCACTTATATATATCATATGTTGTAGTTACAAGTGCCTTGCTAGACATAAATGAAAATGTGGAAGCATAGACAAGGCAAGCAAATTGTTTCAATAAATGCCTCGAAGAAATGTGATATCATGGATACCCGCTCTCGCAAGCACTTCAAGTCATGCCTAACAAGAGTTGCATTAACTAGAACCATATAGAAATAATTTTGGTCAATATCTTCATGCTTTATGAATTTAAGCTACTCAAGGTAGACATATATATATTTCTTAAGCATTATCAAGAGTGGGATGGTGTCTTTATGGAATTATTTGGTGTTTTCGGAGGTGTAAGTGCACAATGTTGTGACCCAAAAAATATGTTACTTTTGTTTTTGACCTGAAATGACCATTTAGCAAGCGCTCACCAAATGGCTCAGATGATCAAGCCTAAGAGTTGGTATTTCCCAATGCAACCAATTTGATGCTCACCAAATGTGATTCATGATTTTTTACAATACATTTCCTTAAACTCTTTCCGCTTTTTGTTTTTATCTTTCTATGTCAGGAAACTATATTTAGTGTATATAGTTTCAAGATGTTTAAGAGTGGTTTTTGATCTCTTGTAGTTATAATGCAGATTCTACTTTTTAGAATATATTATAACTATTCAGACTTTATCAAATTTCAGTAATCAAAATGTCAAATTTCAATAATCAGGAGGTCAAATATCAATAATCAACAAGTTATATCATCTTTCTCTCTCTATCTCACTTATTGTTTATCTCTTACACTCTAGACCTCTCTCTATCACTATATCCATCCCTTTATTTGACTCTCTCTCCCTTGAGCTAAAGACCTACCTCTCTACCTATCCATCTGCTTCCTCCCTCCCCCCCTCTCTCTCCCATCTTTGTCCCTCCCTCCCACCAATCTCTTGCAGTTATAATGCAAATTCTACATTTTAGAATATATTATAATTTGTTAGACTTTATCAAATTACAGTATCAAAATATCAAATTTCATTAATCAAGAAGTCAATTTTTAATAATTAGAAGGTCAAATTTAAGTAATTAGAAAGTTTCCTCTCCCTCCCCACCCCCCTCCTCCTCCTCCCCTCCTCTCTCTCACTCTCTCTCTCCCTCACTCATCCCTCTCCCTCCCCCCCTCTCTCTCTCCCTCTCTCTCTTCCCCTCTCTCTCCCCCTCTCCCTCTCCCTCTCTCACCTTGCCCTCCCACTCCACCACTCCACCTCCCCTCTCCCTCTCCCTCTCCCTTGCCCTCCCCATCCCCCTCCAGCTCCACCTCTTTTCTCCCCTCTACCTCTCTCTCTCCCACCCTCCTTCCACCTCAGCTTCTCCCTCCCCCTCACCTCTCACCTCCTCCTCTCCATCCATCTTATCTTTTCTCCACCTCTCTCTTTCTCCCTCCATCCATCTCTCTTTCTCGCTTGTTCTCCCTCCCTTTGCCTCCTCCCACTCCTCCCCCACCTTTATCCCTCTTCTCCCTCTCCATTCTCCTCTGCCTCCTCCCACTCCACCTTGTTCTCCCTCCTCGCCTCCTCCCCCCATTCTCCTCTCCCTCTTTATCCTCTTCTCTCACCCTGAACTCCTCTCCCTATCCTCCTCTCACCTCTTCCTCTCTCCTCTTCCCAATTCTCCCCCTCTCTTGCCTCCTCCTTTTCCTCACCCTCTTCCTTCTCCCCTCCAGCCCTCCTCCCTCCCCTTCCTCTCCAGCATCCCATCCCCCTCACCCTCTCTCCCCCACCCTCTCCACCTCCCTATCCCTCTTCTCCCTCTCCCTCTTCTCCTTCCATCTCCCTCCATCTCCATCTTCACCCTCTCCCTCTCCCTCTCCCTCTCCCTCTCACTCTCTCCTTCTCCCTCCCTCTCCCTCTC
>CM021102.1:334421311-334486221 GCA_007115665.2 Sequoiadendron giganteum
TCAAAGAGGCAAATAATGTCTTTCCAAAAAACTAAAAAAATGCAAAAGTAGAAATATGCTATTTCTATATAGCCAAGGCCTTCCAAGCTTGTTCTCCATTAAATGACATAAAAAATGCCCAGAGAAAAGCATATTCTCTTGACAGCTAGGAAGAGATAATCATAAGACTGTTGGGATTTTACAGTTTCAAAGGTTGGGTTGATTCCTTTTGTAATCAGGTATAAATCAATGGATCACTGGGATCTCCTGGCCTTGGGGATTTGTTCTTACCTGTCTGCAGCCAAGCTTTGAACTAGGACAATCCTGATAAGTGTGGCATAACATTCTAATCGTTAACATCACTCCATAAATAGTTTTGGCAGGACCGTGAGTTGATTGTGTATAAACCAACGTGCATATATCATGGAAAACCTTGCATTAAAATGTATAGAGAACTCCAAAGGAACATAAGGAATAGGAAATGATATCAAACAGACTTGATCTGTAATGTAGAACATTGCAATGTAAACTGTGTAGAGAACAGAGAACACAAAATAACCTAAATAAGCAGCTTGGTAAACAGATGTTTTGTTGGTTTCCTTCTTCATTATTTGAAGCAATTTCCCTCCTTCCAAGCACATTTCAGCTCTATTAGACCGTCCTCATCAATGATGGATGCTTCAATATCTTCTTGAAATGCATCAACTGCTCTAATAATTGTTGAAGAAGCAGGTTCTTCTACAATGCGAAACTTCCTCTTATCCAGTCTTCCATGACCTTTATCCTTGCATTTCTCAACTCTGTTTGAAGGCCCAGTACATTCACTTTCTGTATGATATTTTTTTGCAAGATTCTAACTCAACCACTCTTCGTTGAAGATGCTTCATATAATCTATTGGCGTCTCCTAAGATCGATGTCTTGTCCGTCTCACATTTAGAAATTATCATTCGAGCTGTTTATTTAGAAATGTATTATCCTGATCTCACATTTGGGGAGAGATCAGTTTCAAAGGCAATTGGGTTGGGCAGCTCTGCCTCAGACATGGGATAAGCCATTCATCCAAATGGAATTGCTAGAGTTGTCTAATTCATTCAGATTGGCATAAACTGATTTTGTTGTTGCTTTGATAATCCAGTTATGTGGATGGTGTGACAGTTGCAAGAGAGAATGATTGCAAGTATGGCTCCAACTGCACATGTAACTCTTGCAACTGTAAATGATGATATTCTCTACTGCTTTATAGTTAGTATAAGCTGCATGATGTTATGCAAGATTAGCATAAAATATATAGACTATAATAAGTTGCAGCTGTATTTTATGTTTTATTATACCTGCGTGACTTTGTATTCAAGGAATGGAACATTGAGTGTAAGTTCCTTGGAAAGTTCGTGGTATAGATTTGCTATGATGCAACTTTCTACTTTGAATACAAAGTATGGTTATTGTATACATTTCTGGTTGTGGGTAATTGGGAAAGATCGCTTTCCTTGCCACCTATATTTTAGTTTATCAGTAGCTCTGTTCTTTTTAGTTTATACAATGATTCTAAGATTTAAATAAATTGATAAGGTGATCAGAAATTTCAATTCGTAATCAGAAAACATAATCACCTACAAGCATAAGTCTGTTTTCCAGAAAGCAGTGTACTGTGGAGTTGTTTTTCCATTTCAGGAAGAAATTCTAACATTGTCTCCAGAACTGTAACTTGCACATTTCCACCACAATATACAGAAACTTTGACACACTCGTTAGCACAGTACATGAAAAGCATTGTTTCACAATTTACTCTCTTGTCTTTTGGATCCTTCAAATTCATTTAAGTAGTTTACTTACAAATCTATATTCTTATAATGAAAATTCAGAATTCTAAGGAAATGTGAAGGCAGATTATATGTTTTCTTAAGGCTAATGTTGTTTATACAAATCATGACTTCTAAATTGCTCAATTTTGCTGATTTTACTCTGAAATCGCTATAACAAATTCTATTATTATTAAATTCTGCCCTGTTTTCTGAATTCTGTTGATGATAGTCCTGCTCTGTTTTGTAGATCCGACATTATTTTACATTCTGCTTTAAAAACCTGCTATTTACAAGATATAAAGAATATAGAGCTTATACATAAGCAGAAAAGCAACTCCTTCATCAAGCACCCAGATCTTCTAAAAATATCACTACTGAATCTGCTATAAAAAGATAATTCTGTTTGTACTCCTTGTATTGCTACTCACTCCAATACACATAGCAATCTTATTTTAGCATGGAATAATCACAACCATTTGAAATGGATGCCGTCATCTTCCATAGCAGATTATCCTCTTTCACATGCTGGTCAACTATCTATTCATAGATGTGCATCCTTAGCAACAATTATCTACCTCCTCCTAGATAGGTGTGCCCTCCTCAATGCACTTCAGAATTCACAAAACAGATGCATATTTCCCCTTATCACACACATGCCTCGCAAAGCAAAATGGAATTTTCAATTTGCACCCTGAATTTCTCTTTATCGCACGTGCACCTCTATATAGAAGAAAAATAAAGATATCTTATATTGGAGTGTGCACCTATGTATTGTGAAATCATCAAAACAAATTGTATTCACAATTATGTGCACCTCAATATGGTGTTTGACCTCAATTCCTATGCATAGGCATACATCTCAACATATATTTAAGACATTGATTGTTGTTTGAATTAACTCCTATCAAGCACATGCATTAGCTAATATCTGTTTATCGTCTTGTTAGAATAGAAGTCCTTTCAATACAACTCGTAAAGAAGCTTCTGCTTGTGTGCCTTGAAGAAGCCTCAAAAAATTAGGAGGTTCTAGGAAGCTTGAATAACTTGAGTGGGGCTCAACCTATCTATGAAATCATCCTCTAGAATTCAAAATAATACTGGACTAACAATGCGAAAATGTTGGGCAAAATGTGAAAGCAACTCCTATTAGTTTAGATAGTATGCATTCAAAACAAGTGCCCCCAATGTCTATCCACCAGCCTCTAGTTCCATTAGCTGAAGGACTAGTTACAAGTTCTTCTCCTTGAGTACATGGGCAAAGAGCAACAAGCATGGTGCAACTTTAATGCAACATCCACATCATAGTTTTGCATTTGTGGGAACCTACAATGTTGGGCCATGTTCTTGGTAGCAATAGTTGGATATTCTAGTTTTTCTTATATTAAAAAAGGTCTCTCCTTTGCATTGGCATCTATCTGTATGTTATAGGTCCCTCTTTTTTGCATTGGCTTCTGCCTCTATGTTATAGGTCTCTTTTTTGCATTGGCTATATAGATTCATGGCAGTAAAAGGTGGAATGGGGGTTGAAAGGTAGAAGTTTCTTACTGAGTCAAGAGGAAATACCCAACTGCTTTGAAACATATTGGAAATGCCCTTGGCATTTATGATCATTGACAATGTGTTGCTTGCAGTGGTCATTGTCGCCACTACTTATACTCCTCTTGTTTCAATCACATGAAATGATGCAGGCAGAATCTCCATCACAACAAAAGGTTAATGGTATGTTGTAGCTATTTGTTATTCAGTTATGTTCGTTGTTGTTTTCTCAATTGTTTTCACTGGTGAGTTGTAGCTTTGAGTCAATCTTCATCGACCCATTATTCATATATAATGATTCATAACAACCCATCCCTCATGGTCCACTTAGCACCCACTCCCTGAAGGTCACCCATACCAATACCAGCTCAAGCATGCTTGACAGTGTTGCCCGCTACAATGAACTCAATTCGTCTTGCTACCCATTTGCAAAACCTTCAGCAGCCAATGTTGTGCCTTATTTCATTAGAGAGCCCCCTAGCTCAATTATTTCCATATAAGTGGTGTTTTCACAGTATATCAAATTACATGATAATTTATCATAATTCAACTGCATAGTTTTGAGTCAATCTTCATTAACCCATTCGAAACTAAGCAATTGAATTCTAATAAATCATCACATTATTTGATATATTGCAAAAATACCACTCATAGGAAAACATTTACTTGCTGAAAAGAAATCTCCATAATAGAAATGTTCAAGAAGCAGACCTTGTTTAAGCCTGTCGGTCTCAGAATGTAGATCCTTTATAAGAGAAGACTTCATCATTTTCTGGTTAACCTGCATACACAAACATAACATTCTTAAGTCAATTATTGAACGCAAAAAATTTATAACAATTGTAGGCATGCATCATGACAAAGAAATAACAGCAAACCTTTGGTTTTTTCTTGATACTCTTAGCTCAATGAGCATAATCCAATGTACTAAGAGTTTCTTCCAGACAATGGACTAAAGGTGAAACTGTAGCAATAATGCAAGTCTTTGTTTTCCCACCCAAAGAATCTCTCAACAGTCTTGTCAGCTTGCTGTCTCTATTTGGACAAGGAAAATGCTAAGAATATGAAATAAGAGAAAATGGAATAAGAAACTGCAGGCTTACAGTCCAATACCTGTAAGGTATGTGGCCTAAATGCTCAGCCAGAGCAGCAATCACGCATCCAAGAGTGAGCAGGCTTTTGTTGATCTCCCTTGCCTTATTGTCCTTGCAAAATATTTATCTTGGTAATTTTGTGATGCAAGAGGTTTATGAATTCATGATTAGTAGATAGGGTTTGAAGTTGCAGTCAAGGAAAAATGTCCCCTGTTTGTTTTTATTGTAGAGCAATGCGATTCCATCAAATCCAGTTAATAATTGTCTACAAGTGGTGAATGTGTCATGACTCAAACACCGTGGTTATAGATATAAACCACTATTAGTTTGCAGCATACCATGTGAACCTAATTTTTGCCAATAAATAGTCTGCATTTGTTGTTTTATTGGAGTAAACACATTTTATTGCATGTTATGTCTGAGCTTTGAAGGATGCAGTCTCAGATACTGAATTTCAAGTAAGCCTAATTAGATGTTTTACATGTAAATATTGTTTTTGCAGGAAATGCTACCAAAATGTAATCTATCATAATTCATTTCTCTTCAAGGATAAAGTTGTACTTGATGTTGAAGGTGAAATGGGAATTTTGTCCTTTTTTTGTGTAAAAGGAGGAGCAAATTGTTGAAAGTTCTATTTAAAATGGTAAATATAAGGCTTGCAGGGCATTCCTGTTTTAGTTGGATATCTTTGTTACATACATTCGAAAAATTGGTCTATATGCTTTAGTTTATCATTTTGATTAATATATTTGGTATTGTTTTATCGTGGGAATGTCAATTTGTGACTCATCACATAACTGGACGCTTGAATCTAGCTGACTTGGCAGGTTTAGAAAGGTACTGTATCTATTGTAGAAAATTGTGAAGGAATTTTTGTGATTGCACTTTTGGAAATACAAATAAATGTAGGATAATTTGGAAGTTGAACAACTTATAATAATAATTGACTTAACACGCAGAAGAGTTCGGGTGATGAGGATGAATGCCTGAAAGAGGCCACTGAAGTCAATAAGTCACTTTCAACTCTTGGGTATTATAGCTTCTTCATTGGAAATAGTGTGGCAAAGCCTTTACAAGAAATTACTTGCATGACTGTATTGGGAAGGCCTTTACAAGAAATTACTTGCATAGCTGTCTATTGGCAAGGCATTTACATGCACTTCATAGAGAATAGTCCTCTTAGTGGATAGATTGCTCCGAAGTATTGACATTCCAAACTTCAAGATGGAAGATCTTAGATACTGACTCTAAAAATTGAGTTGAGTTGATGTGCATATTCCTTATTTCAAATCTAGAATTTAGTCAATAAAACTTGAGTTATACATGGACCTTGCAAAGTTGTTGCTACTTACAAATTGATAAAGCAGATTTTTCTTGCATATTCCAAAGTTACTCCTACTAATTTTTAATGATCAGCAAAAGGCGTATTAGTTTCTACATTGAGAACTGATTGAGCAACTATTGAAAAACCATCACAGAGAAACATAATAGGTTATCTCCACAAACATTCTCTACTCACAAGTTTAAGTGACTAACCATGTCTTAATTTACGTTGCAGAATCATAATACTCATAATATTGTTTTCCCTACACCCAGAACTGCTTAAGGCAGGGACTCCAGCTCACGTAGAGCCCTTGTTCTGAAAAGGAATCGGATTAAAACAACTACGATAAGATTTGCAAGTTCATTTAGTTTCATCTTCAAGTTAGAGGACACTACAAAATACAGTGGAAAACAATGAAAAATCATCAATATAAAGTGCTTGTTAATGATATCACTAGTTGGATATATAAAGGTGATAATTTATTGCAATTCAACTAGCAACTCATGGTTACAATCATTATAAACTTGAAAAGAACAATTCCAACATCAACACTAAAAATAAAAATTAATTTGAAGAAAATAAAACAGGGGTTAAATAAACATTGCTCAAGGAATGCTGAATTCTGAGAAGGAGAAGAAATGATTGTACTTCCAAATGTCGAGCTGCACCCAGATGTTAGAGTTGAGGTTCCAACAAAGGTAGTAGATGATTGACCAAAAGGACTACTATCAATTCTGAAGGAAGGAAATCTTGAAACCGCAGTAGCTGGAAAACTGGGAGAACCAAATTTCTGATATGATGCTCTGAATCCTGTTATACCAACAATTTCCTCCTGCCTCTGCCACAATTTGAGCAGAAACAGTCGGCCCCTACTATCTGCAATTTCTTACGCTGGTTGCTGGTTGTTGCGGAGAAGAAGAAGAAGAAAATCTGCGCTTCATGGATCTCCACAATATGATTTTCACCACCTATACTCGCCTTCATCGTGAAACAATCAAAAAATTCCTGCAAATGGGTGTTTTCATCGGTACCCATCTTAACAGAAAAATAAGGGATGATTTATTTGAAGAACATGGTAAAACGGTGTAATGGCTAGTTCCTTTCTTGAGGGAACGGTTATGGTTTCTAAATATAAATAAATATGCCGTTGCTTTCTCGTAGTTCAATTTTTTAAATTTCAAAGAATCAAGCCAAAGCTCCACATTAACTTATGAGGAGTCTTTTAAGAGTTTTATCTTTCATACCTATTGTACATACCCTTGAATTTCCAATTACTATCAAGTTTTTTGTGTTATTATGGATAAAAGAATAAGGGTCTATAATTTAATAATTTTGTCTTTGGTTATGGTAATTGTAAAAAAATTAATGCTTTTTTTCACTTGACTTACTTAAGTTTTATTTTTCAAACTTTGTGAAAATCACCAACTATTTTTTACACAAAAGTAATGCTTCAAATATTAAAATGACATAGTATACATTGAATAGGATTGGATTTGAGTAATTTTTTAAAAATCTACTTGATAACTCGAAGCTAGGAATTTTGGACTTTTGATTTGCTTCCTACCACTTAGTCACTGTTGTACTCACTCATTTCTCCAAAGTTTGAGTCTTGAGTGGGATTATCTAATTTTTTCCTTTCGTTAGTTCTTGGTGTTAGGGATATTGAGCAAGCGTAGATTGATTTTCATTATATTTTTAAAAAAATGTTAATTTTTGAGTGAACTAAGTCTAATTGAACATTTCATTAGGCACTTGAGGTTGGGAATTTGACTCTCATGCATGTTTGTTAAAACTTGGATTCTTCATTCATTTGTGCTTTGAATGAACTAACTCTATTTGAACACTTCACTAGACATTTGAGACTAGATATTTGACTCTCATGCATATTTGTTAAAACATGGCCTCTTCATTTACTTGTGTTTTGAATGAACTAAACCTAATTGAACACTTCACTAGGCACTTGATATTAGAAATTTGACTCTCATGCATATTTCTCAAAATGAATCTTCTTCATTAATTAATGTTTTGAGTTTGGAGGACTTTGAGACTAAAAATTTGACTCTCATACAATTTGTTTGCTCATGATAGAATTCCTATAACTCATTTAATGAAATGGATTCCAACTGCCATGGAGGCTAAACATGCTTCACTATTTTCTAACTCTCTTAAAGTGTCACTCTTAGTGTACTTATGAGGAGTCTCATAAATAAATCGCTGGTTGTGAAGCTTTAATTGCAATTTAATTTTTGGGGAGGATGTTTACCATGTGAAGTGCATAGGGATGAGCTAGGTAAATGTTTGCAAATATGAATTTTCATGTGTTTACATGTTTTTCATATATTCATCTTACTTTTCTAATTTTGATAAATTACTTAGTTTAAATTTTTTATTTGATAATTTAATTGTTGAGTTTATAATAAAAATTAATAATTTACAGTTTAATCTAAAATTAATTTATGATTTAAAACATCTTTTGTGTACTTTAATTTATAATTTAATTCATAATTATATAATTTATAATCTAATTTAGAAAAAAATATAATTTTGTAATCTAATTGAGCTAAAAGGCATTCTATAGTAGCAACGGAGTATACATAAAACTAAAACATAACCAACATAGATTTAACAAAAACTAAAACTATAAAATTATAAGTCTTATGTAAATAAAATAAAAGAAAATAATTCTTTATAAATTTAAATAAATCCTAAGTAGCTTCCTTAAACTCATTCTAAGGAACTTCATCCACAATATTAA
This sequence comes from Sequoiadendron giganteum, assembly GCA_007115665.2. NCBI lineage: Eukaryota > Viridiplantae > Streptophyta > Pinopsida > Cupressales > Cupressaceae > Sequoiadendron > Sequoiadendron giganteum. The sequence continues at coordinate 334,429,803 of CM021102.1, forward strand.
ACCAAAAACTTATAATTAACATCATAAAATTATATATATATGATCTATTTATGAATTCATAAATATAATAAATTGTGTATTTAAAAAAATATATAAATAGTATTTATTATTATATTACTATAATAGCTCACTTCCAATATTTTTCATTTGTACCTTCATGCACACCAAATAGGAATCTATATGCTTAAAATGCTACCTCCATAAGCACAATAGCATGTTTTAAAATCATGGTTGCCAGTGATTAACCATTAAGGTCACTACTTTCATCAAGATACAATGAGATATTTGTCTTCAAACTCAAGGCATTATGCAAGATAACATTGTGGATTGTTTGTTGTGTAGGGTTTGATTTTCTCACATATTTAATGTTTTTCTAATTGCCTTTAAGACTAGATATTGCACCCTCAACTGCAATCTCAAATAAATCACTCACTGCCACTTGAAGATTCCTTTCATGAGCATCCTTCTATAAAATCATTCACCTCAAGTGAATGACTGACTTGAGGTGTAAATTTAACATGAAATCCACTACACTTTTTGACTGTCACACCTCAAGTGACTGTCATTCTTCTTACCATAGATTACATTTACAAATGTCACTGAGCTACATATTATGTTCTTGCCATGAAGGACTGGCATAAATTATTTCTCATGAAAGTAATCTTCAAGTGATAGTGAGTGATTTATTTGAGATTGAAATTGAGGGTGCAATATCCAATCTTAAAGGAAGTTAGCAAAGCATTAAATATGCGAGAAAATCAAACCCTACAGAACAAACAATTCACAATGCTATCTTGCATAATGCCTTGAGTTTGAAGACAAAAATATCATTATATCTTGATGAAAGTAGTGACCTTAATGGTCAATCACTTGCAACCATGATTTTAAAACATGCTATTGTGCTTATGGCAAGTAAGTTAATATCCCACAAACATATTTGTGCATCATCTGAACCACTCAATAGATATCCATGCTTAAAAGGGCTCCATGATAAACCATACCCTTCTGTATTATGACCTCTCAATCTAATATCAAGATTACAACCACCATCTTGAGGTAGCTTTGATGGATGTTTGTTGTAATCAAACACAAACTTTTTCACTAACTCTTTTGGTAGCAATAATAAAAGGATTTTATGGCATATACCGAGCCTTATTGATCTCACCTTTATGATTGATCTATTTTATAACTTGGACCTACAAGAAAAAGGATTGTTGAAAAACCTAGCATAAAAACAAGTGTTGTTTAATCTAAAGTTTAAAGCAGTTTGAATCCACCTGCCCAAATGACAAAATTGTTGTTTATGATCAAAAAGCTAAAATAGAATAGAGATCTTTGATAATACTAATCAAAATTGATCCATGCTCTTAGTTGATAACATATTAAGAGTATGAAACATAAATTGCAACCATGCAAACCAAACTAATAATGTAAGTCTACCTCAAACATTGGAATGATATGTTACATTTATATGGCTTCCACTAAATAGTCTGAAAGACCTAAGTTTTTTCATAAATATAATAAATATGATCTGGTGAACATTAGAAAAGAAATACCGAATGGAAACACACATAGATTAAAGAAAAAATTGCTTGGAGCTTATTAATCCCTTCATTTGCTATCCTCTTTTCTAGAAAAATATAGCTTTATTCAAAAGAAAAACCATAGTAGGACCCTGTGTTGTAGAAATAGGAACTGTGTTGGCATCAGCCCATGCAGAGATATATGATTTTTAATAGTTCATTCACTCTTAGTTACATGATGAGGCTCTTCCAAACATGATACTTCTAGGTAACTATCATCTATGAAGCTCCTCAAGAGAAGGATGTTAACTTCTTACTCAAAACTCTTCTTAAACATCGACCTTGTGTGAAGAAAGGAGAAGTAAGACTTTCTTAATGAAAAATGAAACAATAGTTTGACTTATAGAATCATTAGAATAAAATCCTAACACTCCTCGAAAAAGCAGTGATGGGTATGTTATCACAGAAATTAGCAGTGCTGATTCCACAGATAACCCCCCTACGAAACCAGTCCATTTCCTAGGCCCGTGTATTTCAGGTACATAAAACAAGACAATCTTGAAGTTGTCCTTAACACATGGTCTCTGATCTTGCCTAGTCCAAGTAGGTGATGATAGGATCGACTTTCGAGTTTAAAGTTTGTGACTCCTTTCAAACCAGGAGTTAGTCATTTTCTTTTATGGGTGCTCGGGCGGTGATTTTCACCGCCGTTGCACCTAGTCCAAGTTTAACTGTTTTTGTTGCTTGGGGGGTGATTTTCACTACCATTGCACCTAGCCATTTTTCACTCTTGGTGCTCGATCGGTGATTTTCACCACCCGAGCACCTAATTGTTAGTTATGTTGAGTTTTGTACTCCGCATTTAATGCACGGGTTTTAGGTTAATTTTTAGGTTTTTAACTCATATTATGAGTTATTTTCGCATTTCATTTATGACTCCTCTCCTCCCATCACTCCAACGCTATCCCAGGTTGCCTCCCACAAGATTGAATCTTGTTTACCTCCTCCAGTTCGTGGGTTTTTTCTCTTGTCGTCTTTGTCAATCATCCACCATTCGAGGTATGTTCTCTTCTTCATTTCTATTTAATCGTTTTCCTTAAATGCTTTTCATTCCTCGATTGTTTTGGACATTTTTGGTTCATTGTCCCTTCATTTGGTCTCTTTCCTTTCTCAGTTCCTTACCTTTGCAACAGTCTCGCCACACATAATGTGAAGCCCTGTCGTGTGTTATCTTTCCAACCTTGGGTGTTCGGGTGAATAAATTCGTCGACATCGCATGAAACGCCAAGTAGTCTCTGGTGTCTTGGTGGTGATTTTCACCACCATGACACGCACTCATCAAAATACCCAAGTGTTTGGGCGGTGATTTTCACCACCATGACACTCATCGAACTTCAACATCCCAGTGCTAGGGCGGTGAAAATCCTCGCCACGACATTGGCAATGCCAACCTTTAATTGTTCGGGCGATGATTTTTTCCGCCCTAACACTTAGTCTTTTCACATAACATTTTGGTGCTCCAGCGGTGATTTTCACCGCGCGAACACCAAACGAACTTCACTTTTTGGTGCTCGAGCGGTGATTTTCACCGGCCAAGCACCAAAATCTGCATTTTTTCCTAACACTTTGAAACACTAGTTTTCTTCATTTTCGCTTCCACCTCACATTTCACACCTCATTTTCTGCACCATATGGCCAAATCATAGTGACTCCATATCGCCTACTCATTTCACATTTCCCCATATGGCATGTATTTCCTGACACCAATGGATCCACCATCCTTGCAGTTTCTCTCTAGATTTAATCAAGTGATCCTAGAGGTGACATTTTCCAATCTAGTGAACTATCCCAAATCTACAAAGAAGCCACCATGCAACAGGTGCAAGAAAATCCATTCATCCGCCAAAAGGCCGATCACAAGAATTCACACCATTGTGGATTGCACCATTGGTCCGGATGAAAAGTTCATGCAAGAGACTAGGAAGAAATATGAAGACTCCGCGCCCAAGCAAGGAACCATGAAGATTCCTGATCTCCCAGTGTTGAACATTTTGATGCTTCCCTTTATGCATCTTGTAAATAATTTTTGACATCTTAAATGTCTTTTTGTAAAGTGTAATTACACCAAAAAATATGAGATGTAATTACATAGAGATAAATTACACTCAGTTAGACTAGGGTTTCCTATTTTTGCTCAGCTGATTTCCTAAATTTACTCTTACCTCTTTTCTATAAATAAGAGGGATTTCTATTGTAATGGTTACCTTTTGATTTTTTGCAAAGAAGTGTTGCTCCTTTGAAACAAACATTGAAGCTTTGTATTCAATTTTGCGAATCTAGATCTAATCAATAAAGAAGACGATTGCATACCAGATTTTGTGTTGGAATCGATTGTCTTATGATTTGATTATATCGGTGGTGACTAGTGTATGAGATCTAAAGGGCTTCAAGTGGTTTATGTAAACTTTGTATTACATTTATTATTTGGATTTTTTTATGTTTGCACATTTTGGTTGAAGGATCTACAATACTTTGTGCTTGTAATCATTCATGCAGTCCGAGGAATTGCTGTATCTAAGAAGACTTTGTGCTTCTAATACAACAAACGATACTTCCACATAATTCGACATTGAAGGAGCTACGGAACAAATTTGTTCCTTCGCGAGCTTTCCCTTTTCCTTTCTCTTTTGTTATTATAAATCATACCTATTATTTCTACGCTGCCCTTTGACAAGATAGAAATATCGGCATTACCATTGTTTGTTAAGTTTAAGTTATCAGGTCTAGAGCTTTCCATCATGAAGCATTGTAAACATATTCTCTAAAAAAAGAGAGAAGTATGAATGTAACACACCCCCCCCATTTCATAAGTATAGTGTACATTTATTAAGTATTTCGTTAAGTTTACTGTAGCTTCTATTAGCAGTAAGAAGGGCGCCTCCCCTTTCTGAGAGGACAGATTATATCTAGCATAGTTGTGGCTGAAGTCTAGATAGCGTAATCTATTGAAAAGTTGATTACATTATTTTCACCCAATAGGGTCTTCTTTCTCACATTTGTATTTCTAAAAGAATTTTCTACTTCAACCATAATAGTTTTCTGCTATTTTTAGTCATGTAGGTGTAAAAAAAACCACTTGGTGGTGTTTACCTTCAATATTTTTACTTGAATAAAGAGAAAATTTCCTTTGATTACAATTACATAATACATTTTGAGGCATTGGTTGTGTAACTCTTGGACCATTGTCACATTTAGTAGTTGTTACAAAGTTTGGGAGTGAAGACGTTAAGTATAAGTCTAGTGAATCAAATAACTTGGATTAAGAGAAGATATAACGTGAATTCATATCGTTGAAATCTTATATGTGAGGCTGCATGGTACTTTACAATAGAGAATAGCATTAGTTTTCTAACTCTTTTCATTGTAGTATACACTTTTCATTGAGGTTTCTTAGCAGTGATTGAATCAATGAAGACAAATTATTGGCATGAAGGTCCATATGTTGGATCTTAGATAGTAACAAGACCTCGAAGAATTCTTTCCCTAAATTTTTTTTATCCCAACTCTAGCATCTTTAAACAAGAAATAAATCCCAAATTAGTTACCAGTCTCCCTAATAGAATAATTTTACCTAGAGAAAGTTCTCACATATCTCCAAGGCCTATGCTAGGTTCAATCTCACAATAAAAATTGTTGCCACTCATATCCAAGATTTTAAGCTTCTTTAACTCCCAAAGTTTCTTTGGAGTGCTACCAAACAGAAGGTTACTTGTAAGATCCATAATCATGAAAATCTTAAGATTCTCAATCTATACATAGTGCCTCCTTAAAGCACACTCTCAACTTTGTGAAGATAACTTCCTATGTTGATGGAATTTCTTCTTGGGCCTAGGAGAACTCTATTATAAATGGGAATCTATAAATAATAGGTTGTATTGGTTTACAAAATGGGCATGGGAGGGAAATTGTATTTTTGTATCTGTCTGGATTGATGGAGGGAACATAATGTATCTCGTATATTCTTTCAAATTTAAGGAGAAAGATTATGTTCTCTTTCCAAGAGGTGATCCAAGAGATGAGATGCAAAAGGAAAGGAGCATGGAAGCATAGGCTCATAATTTTTGATATCCCTATTACATGTAGTATTAAAATTTATGATAAACATCCACAAAATAGGTAGGGGTAAGTGCACCAATCTGTGACACAATTTTGGCTCTTAAGATGCCACTTTTTTTTTCTAAAATCAGAAAAATCTGATTTGCACGAGAAAATGAAGATAGTTATGTTCAAAATTTCAAGATGCGGCAAGAACAAAAGTTGAAGTGCTCTGAGTCTAGTTTCTAAGGTACTATTTTTTTTTGAAATTAATGAAGATTAAGGGTCTCAAAAAGGGGGGGGCCAAAACAAGTCCTGTTTTTATCAAAAAAAATAGTATAGTGCTTGAGGGCTCCCCCCTTTTTGATTGACTTTTTTTTAGAATTTCAAAAATCCCAACAGTGATAAATTAGCTAACACCATGTAGTTTATCATCATTTTTTCAGATAATTTTTTTAATGAATATATAATATTTTATGAATTTTCAAAATGGACACATCTTGAAAAGCTGAAATTTGAGCGTACTCCCCCCTAAATTTTTTGCAAACTAATCGAAAATTGATTTTTTTTTTCATCATGTGTAGAATGGAGTCTAGTTTCAAAAAATATAATTTTTTTCACGTTTCGATGAATAGGTAAAACTTTATCGTAAAACTAGTACATGTTTGTTTTTTACCAAAAACAGAGGCATTTACAATAGAAGCCCTGGATCAAAACCTTAACTAAATCAAAATGAATTTTTTTTAATATATTTAGATAGCTAAGAGAGAGGTTAATGCTATCACGGTTTTTTTATAAACTTGCATTGAAATACGTTCAAATGAGTCGAGGAGCACAGAGGAAAATATGATAAAATTTGGCAAATCCTATTAAATAACACATCCAAAGCAGGCCATTTGGCGAGTGCCAAATGGCCTGCTTTTCACAGAACTAGAATTTCCCCTCTTTGGTGAACAACTTTGATAATGCTTAGAGTGCATAGTTTATGATCGTAGATGGATAATCGAGGTTTTACCTTTCATACCTTCTTTATCTCGTTACCATAACTGGATAACTCTTTATCCCTCTGAAGTCTCTATCTCTCAGGTCTCACTCCCTCCCACGCGACCTAGACTACTCTCTCAATCTAATCCCCTTTGTCAGGTCTCTTTCCCTCCCACATAGGTACCTAAATAAATCTATCTCACTCCAACCCCCTTTCTCACTCTCCCTCTCTCTCTCCCTCTTTGGTCTTTTTATCTCTCTCACTCCATCTCCCTCTCTTAGGTTGTTATCTTTCTCTCTTTGTCTCTCTCTCTCAAGTCTCTCCCTCCTACCCCCTCTCCCTCTCTTAGGTTTGTCACTCACTCACTCCCTCTATCTCTCTCTCCCATTCCCTCTCTCTCACTCACTCTCTCTTGGGTATCTCCATCCCCCCTCTATCTCTCTCCTACTCCCTCTCTCTCACTCTCTCCCACACTGTCTCTCTCCCTCTCTCTCATGTCTCTCCCTCCCACCCCCTCTCCTCCCTCTCTCTCACTCTCTCTCTGTATCTATGTCTCTCTCTCTCCTCCTCTCTCTCTCTCTCTCTCTCTCCCTCTCTCCTCCTCCTCTCTCTCTCTCTCTCTCACTCCCTCTCTCTCTCACTCCCTCTCTCTCTCCCACTCCCTCTCTCTCCCTCTCTCTAATGTCTCTCCTTCCCACCCTATCTCCCTCTTTTTCTCTCTCAAGTATCTTTGTCCTACCCCATCTTCATCTCTCTCTTTGTCAAGTCTCCCCCTCCTACGACCCTCTCCCTCTCACAGTGAGTCCCTCCCTCTCTCACTCCCTCTCTCTCTCTCTCTCCCTCTCCCTATCCCTCTCCCTCTCTCTCAATCATGTCCCTCCCACCACCTCTCCCCCTCTCTCTCTCTCTCAAGTAGAGGGTTTAGGGATTAAGGGTTAAGGGTTGAGGATTGAGGGTTGAGGGATTAAGAGGGTATGGGGGTTGAGGGATTAGGGTATAAGGGTGAAGGGTTGAGGGTTGAGGGATTAAGAGGGTATAGGGGTTGAGGGATTAGGGTTTAAGGGTTGAGGGTTGAGGGATTAAGAGGGTATGGGGGTTGATGGATTAGGGTTTAAGGGTTGAGGGTTGAGGGTTGAGGGATTAGGGTTTAAGGATTGACGACTGAGGGTTGAGGGATTAAGAGGGTATAGGGGTTGAGGGATTAGGTTTTAAGGGTTGAGGGTTGAGGGATTAGGGTTTAAGGGTTGAGGGTTGAGGGTTGAGGGATTAAGAGGGTATAGGGTTTGAGGGATTAGGGGTTAAGGGTAGAGGGTTGAGGGATTAAGAGGGTATGGGGGTTGAGGGATTAGCGTTTAAGGCTTAAGGGTTAAAGGTTGAGGGATTAAGAGTGTATGGGGGTTGAGGGATTAGGGTTTAAGGGTTGAGGTTTGAGGGTTGAGGGATTAAGAGGGTATGGGGGTTGAGGGATTAGGGTTTAAGGGTTAAGGGTTGAGGGATTAAGAGGTATAGGGGGTTGAGGGATTAGGGTTTAAGGGTTGAGGGTTGAGGGTTAAGGGTTGAGGGATTAAGATTGTAGAGGGGTTGAGGTATTAGGGTTTGAGGGTTGAGGGATTAAGAGGGTATGGGGGTTGATGGATTAGGGTTTAAGGGTTGAGGAGTTGAGGGATTAAGAGGGTATATGGATCGAGGGATTAGGGTTGAAGGGTTGAGGGTTGAGGGATTAAGAGGGTGTGTGGGTTGAGGGATTAGGGTTTAAGGGTTAAGGGTTGAGGGTTGAGAGATTAAGAGGGCATAGGGGTTGAGGGATTAGGGTTTAAGGGTTGAGGGTTGACATGGTATAGGGGTTAGGGTTTAAGGGTTGAGGGTTGAGGGATTAGGGGTTGAGGGTTGAGGGATTAAGAGGGTATGGGGGTTGAGGGATTAGGGTTTAATGGTTGGTGGTTCAGGGTTGAGGGATTAGGGGTATAGGGGTTGAGGGATTAGGGTTTTAGGGTTGAGGGTTGACATGGTATAGGTGTTGAGGGATTAGGGTTTAAGGGTTGAGGGTAAGGATTAAGGGTTGAGGGATTAATATTATAGAGGGGTTCACTAATTAGCATTTAAGGGTTGAGGGATTAGGGTTTAAGAGTTGAGGGTTGAGGGATTAGGGCTTAAGAGTTGAGGGTTGAGGGATTAGGGGTTGAGGGTTGAGGGTTGAGGGATTAAGAGGGTATAGGGGTTGAGGGATTAGGGTTTAAGGGTTGAGGATTGATGGTTGATGGATTAAGAGGGTATAGGGGCTGGGGGATTAGGGTTTAAGGGTTGAGGGTTGAGGGTTGAGGGATTAAGAGGGTATAGGGGTCGATGGATTAGGTTTGAAGGGTTGAGGTTTGAGGGATTAAGAGGGTATGGGGGTTGAGGGATTAGGGTTTAAGGGTTAAGGGTTGAGGGTTGAGGGATTAAGAGGGTATGGGGATTGAGGGATTAGGGTTTGAGGGTTAAGGGTTGAAGGTTGTGAGGGATTAAGAGGGTATAGGGGTTGAGGGATTAGGGTTTAAGGGTTGAGGGTTGAGGGTTGAGGTATTAAGATGGTAAAGGGGTTGAGGGATTATGGTTTAAGGGTTGAGGGTTAAGGGTTGAGGGATTAAGATTGTAGAGGGGTTGACGGATTAGGGTTTAAGGGTTGATAGATTAAGAGGGTATGGGGGTTGACGGATTAGGGTTTAAGGGTTAAGGGTTTAGGGGTTGAGAGATTAAGAGGGTTTGGGGCTTGAGGGATTATGGTTTAAGGGTTGAGGGTTGAGGGTTGAGGGATGAAGAGGGTATGGGGGTTGAGGGATTAGGGTTTAAGGGTTGAGGGTTGAGGTTGGGATTAAGAATTATGGGGGTTGAGGGATTAGGGTTTAAGGGTTGAGGGTTGAGGGGTTGAGGGATTAAGAGGGTATAGGGATTGAGGAATTAGGGTTTAAGGTTTGAGGGATTAAGAGGGTATGGGGGTTAATGGATTAGGGTTTAAGGGTTGAGAGATTAAGAGGGTATAGGGGTCGAGGGATTAGAGTTGAAGGGTTGAAGGTTGAGGGATTAAGAGGGTATGGGGGTTGATGGATTAGGGTTTAAGGGTTAAAGGTTGAGGGTTGAGGGATTAAGAGGGTATAGGGGTTGAGGGATTAGGGTTTAAGGGTTGAGGGTTGAGGGTTGAGGTATTAAGAGGGTAAAGGGGTTGAGGGATTAGGGTTGAGGGTTGAGGGTTGAGGGTTGAGGGTTGATAGGGTATAGGGGTTGAGGGATTAGGCCTCACTTATCTCACAATCCCTCTCTGTCAGGCCTCACTTACCTCCCACCCTTCTTTCTTAGGTCTCTCCTTCCCACCCCCTCTCTCCCACTTTGAATCCCTCTCCTTCTCTTAGGTGTCTCCCTCCCAACCTCTCTCCCTCTCTCTCTCTTAGGTTTCTCCCTCCCACACCCTCTCCCTCCCCCTCTCTCTCTCTCTCTCTCAAGTCTCTCCCTCCCACCCCCTTCTCTCTCTTTCTCCCACTCCCTCTCTGTCACTCCCTCTATCTCTCTCCCACTTTATGTCTCTCCCTCTCTCTCATGTCTCTCCTTTTCAAAGGAACATATTTGGCATGCGCCAAATTTGGCAGTCTCCAAATTTGGTGAGCACCAAATGGTTTTTCTCGTGAAATGGTAAAAATAAGGCTTGACCCCATGATTTGGGCCCACATTCTCCTATATTTGTCTAGTTCAATGCTTTATCTGAGTCAGAAATGCCTTTTTTTATGCAGTTGACTTCATATTGTACCAATCTATGCTTGATCCATCATCTTTTTACCACCAATCTGCATGGTAGACAATGTAGAAGAAGACATTTTGAAATTTCTACATCATTTTACATTATCTGAGGTAATATATTCATTTTGGTAAATTGAAATGTTTGTATTTAGTATATTTGTTTGTTTTTGACAATATAAACTAAATTTCCTTAATGATTTTATTAATCATAACAATTGGACTTGGAATTCAACATTCAATTAGATGAGATTTGCATAAAAAAATTCAATTTTTATGATTTTGAAGAACAAAAATAATAAAAACATGATATTTACTTAACATAAATTTACTTATGAATTCTATTTGCATTGCTTATAGTATTCCATTTCTAGCATGGCTAGTGGAATTCACTATATTTCATTCTTTTTTCAACTAATTTGGATAACCTAATAGCTTTCATCAATGTTAATGCAAGTGTCCATTAATTTTTTTGTTCCATAAAAAATTCAGCTTCATCACATGTGCTTAGATAAATTCTAGTGAGTTGACATAGTTGAGAATGCTTATTGTCTTTCTAAGTTACCTCATTGCCAAAGAAATAGTGAATAATTATAAGATATAGCATCACAAACCCTTCTTTGAATCCATATTCTTCATGACTTTGTTGACAATCAAAAAAAATGTTTTGAGAAAAATAAACACAAGAGTCTCTAGTTTTCATTTAGGTGGCAACAATTTATACCCTAGGTTTGTGATGCAGAGCAGGGAGACAAAACCTTCAACAATCATAATTAGATCAGTCTCAAACAATCTTCAATCTCAAAAACCTCAATTCAATGCTGAACTGGCCAATTCACATCTAAAACAAAACAAAGATCATCCATAAATAACAAGCTATGCTTTTCAAGAAGACTACCATTCTAAACCTCTAGAAGATTTTAACAAAACCCACCATATGTAAGTCTATTGCTCGAAATATTGTATTCATATAAAAGTCACTCCTAACAAAATGAAATAAACTCAATATTACTAGAAACTCTAATCCATGAATTGTTCATCATAACCTTTATAAACAAGCTCAATAATGCTAGTCAAAAGACACGACTTCAAAATCAACGTTCTAGGCCTCTGGTGCAGGAGCACCTTGTAACCTCAATTTTGTCAAAAATGTCATCTTTAGTTCAAGCATGGTCAAATGCTAGGATTTTAGTTAATGTCGAGTATATTGTGTTCAGTAAGGTCAATTAGACCATTTTGTAATGTATTTGGAGCTAAGGGAGTTCAGTTGTGTCATAGCTTGCAATTTGGCTAAATGTGGTCAAAAAAGTTGCTAAAAGATGAAAAGGTTGCAAAGTTCGAGGGATTTGGAATGAAATCAAAATATGTTTAATAACCTTCAATGCCTCGAAGGAGAGGTTGTTTGTTGATTTGTACCCCATTTTTTTTATCAAGAAGAACGTTATTAAATTCTTGAAATTTACTGGTTTCTCTCACTTCTCTTGTTGTTGTACAGCCTGTACGAACTCTAAGATGATATGAAACTAGTTGGATGTTGTAGATTAATGAATTAGATTTCATTTTCATCTATTTAGAGGTTCTAACTTTTTGTATAGTGAAAGTTTTATTGTTTTTATTGTTGCTACCTACTTTCATAGTGTTCTTGGATTGAGGGGTTTCATTATGTAATTCGACCCATTACACTTTTTCTTCCTACTGTAACTTGTGGAATGGTTCCTCTAAATTTTAAAATACATGCCTAACCTATTTATAATGTTTTGGGGTCAAGGTTGGGTGTTTGGGATGATGTTCTAGGACTGTAGCAGGGTCTTTTCATGGTGAAAATTAGGGCTTCAAGTGGTGTTTTGAAAAAATGTGGGAAGGAATGTCCATGTAAGGTATTATTCACCATGTACAGGGTCTGGTAAGTGTGTTTGGTGCTTTGTATGGGTCTGGCGGGTCCGGGAGATAGGAGTTTCATTAAAACCCCAAGTATTTTTCTTAAATTGAGGGTTTGGTGTATGAGGGGTCTAGAGGTCTTGGACATGGAAACAAATCAGGGAATTGGAGGTTTTGACACATAAAATACTTATTTTTGAGGATTTTGAGTGAAGATGTAGTGTTTAAAAGGTATTCTCCTTGTAAATTAGGCCAATTGAATAGCCTTTTCCAAGGTGGGTCTATTGGAAGTCAATGTTGGTCCAAAGGAGTTGATGTTGGGGTTTACCTATGTTTTATAACTTGTAAATGGGTATCTTAATCATCCCTAAGTTTGTCAAGTGTTTTGAAAAATCTTGGTGAAAAGGCCCTTGAACCGGGTTACCTATGCTAGAAGGGAAAGCTTGGTAGAAGTTGGGATTTTCAGTTGAACATCTGGTTTTGCTTTGGAATTCGATTGATTCTCATTGATTTTCTGTATTGAATGGTTTCCACCCCTCTCTGCATCAAAAATGGTGTTTCTTGGTAAGTTAAGTGATCAAGTTGCATGTAAGTCTATTAAGAGCCTTCCTCTAAATCTTTGAACAAGTTCATTATGGGTCCCTACATGTACTGCATCAGCCTCTAGGTACTTTTCCAAATCTTCAAACACACTCAAAATCCCTACTCTAATATCTTACCCTACAGACATCTAACTCCATCATGTATGAAAAATATTGTGTAGCATAGACATGTTTGATAATTCCAAATAGCTCGCTGCCTTCTTTCATAAAATGCTTTGGTGTGTTTCATATTTAATGCAATGTAATCAATGATATCAATATTTTTATAAAATGCATTACTTACTTTTTTTCTATGTGTGTTTGTGAACATCTAGCATTGAAGGTCATGCCGAGGAAACAACCGAAGCCTCTAACACCAGAAGAACGTGCAACTAAAAATGCAAGGAGAAGAGAATAAAAAAATGTAGCTCGTGAAGCAAAGGAATTACAGCCCATACAGCCACAAATTCTTGTGCAATCTAAGAGAGATTTCAAATTGGAAAGACAAAGGGCACGAATGAGGAAAGTTCGTGGAAGGGCAGGAATGGATATAGAATTTGGGGGCACATCATCAACCATAGGTGAAGCTCAATGCACATCTGTAGTTGAAGACACATTGACAACAACATTTGGTTTTCCAGGTACATCGGAAATCACATCTCCAATTGAAGACACACCATCAAAAACATTGTGTTTTGAAAGTACATGAGCAAACACATCTTTATTTGAAGGAACTCCACAAATGGCATCTCAAGTTGGAGGTACAACATCGTTTACATGTCAATCTTAAGGTATGTCATAAATTGCACCTCCAATTGAAGGTACACGATCTATCCCCGATGTTGTTGGCCTTCCCAATATTGACACAAATTTACATTTGAGAACTCCTCCTAGAGTTTTGCATAGAAAACCTACATTTTTGATTGATATTGATTCCAATGTTTTGAAATGGATGCCTAATAAGATTCCAAAATGTACATGTCAAAGATATGCAGAAAGGATATGGAGTTTGTTTCTTGCGAAGCTAAGTGAGGGTGGAAGATGCCAACTATTTGTTGAAATGATGAGGCAACTCAAATTTAGGCCCACCATGAAGGCTCTTGGGCTAATATTTTTGAATGACTCAAGTAAAAATTCCATTGTAAATAACTTCATGAGTGCATACGAGAGCGTGGGTTCCACCTCACACATGAAGGATAGTTGTGCCACATGACGTGTGATGACAACAACACTGTTAAGCAGTCAAACAAGGAACAAGGTTAACCTTACAAAGGCAATTAAGTCTTTGAAAATAAGTATATCACCTTTAATGAGAGCCAAAGGAAGGTGTGAAAGAGTGGAGGGTCCAAATAGCAATGAGTTATGGGCATTTTCAGGTAGAGTTCCACAAAAAGACACAAGAATTGCTCAAGGCTTGAGATCTTTAATTATGAATTATTGGAAGGATAACACAAGGACATCTCATAATCAAAGAGATGTTGTAAGAAGGAGAATTGGTAGTAAAAACCATGAGCCACATCCAATGCATTATTTGGATACCACTCAAACCCAATTTTTTGCTGATTTTGTATAGAAGTTTCTTGAAATTAAAATATGTTAAAGGTATTTTGAAATGCTAATACCTTTTTAAGTCAAAATAAATCACACACGCACTACTTGTTGTTGTAGGGTTCATATTGAGTTTTCTAACCATTATGATGTTTATCGACGTATATGTGTAGATATGCACATTGACAATGTTTTGCATGAATGTAACATAATGCCTCCACCTAAATCATCAAGGAAATTTTTGTCTTCCATTTTATGTGAAAGAGAGGATGGTCAATTTTTTTACAAAAAATCATGTTTGGATGGCACATGTGATCATTGTGGTGGCATGCAACATTTGCCAATTTGCCAACACATGGCTAGTACACACAATTGGAGACAAAATTGTGGAATTTGGCAAATAAGATAGTGGCATACAGTCTAAAAGATGGGAAAGAAGCAAAGAAGTGTGAATTGGTCAGTGATAAGATTCTAGTGTATCAGTTTATGGGCATTTTTTGTGATCAAGTGGTCTATGATTATGCAATGCATACACATAGAGCACAATGGTTGGACTCACAGTTCAAGTTATGCAAGGACACATTTCCACTTCGTCATATCATTTCAATTGTCGAATTCGCTGAGAACTACACACTACAACCACAGAATGAGGTGCAATCACAGTACTACAACTCCGTGCAGGTTTCTATATTTGTGCATATAGCATTCATTCATGCCAATGATAGTATAGAGGAAAATAGGAAAGTATTGAGGGAGTATCACTTTTACATCAGTGATGATCACACACATTCTACAAAGTTTGTTCAAGGTTGCTTTCATATGTTCTATGTTGATCTAGCTAGCAGGGGCATATCATTTAGTCAGCATATCATATGGTCAGATAATTGTACATGAAAATTCAAGAACGCCAAAATGTTTTACTAGTTGAGTAGGATGCATAGGATTAGTGGTGTTCAGCATACGTGGAAATTCTCAGAGGCCGGGCATGGAAAGGGGGAGCATGATGGAGCAGGTGCATGTATCAAAAGAGCCCTAGCACGAGAAGAGTTAAAGTACACAAATAGTGTAAAGTTGACACATGCAAGATCAATTGTCCAGTGGTGCAATGGTTCAATGGGTCCAGGTAGTGAAGGTAATTCTTTAGTTCGTAGATTTTTTCATTTAGTAGATGATACTAACATTGCAAAATATGAGGATTTTTGTACACTAACAGGATTCAGTGAGCAACACTCTTTTAGAAGCTCCAGTGCAGGTACATGGACTATCCATACAAGGAATATGGCATGCTTTTGTTATACATGGTTATGTGTAGGATCATCATGGAAAAAACAGGCCCTTAAGTGGCAATAAAATTCAAAAAATCAGAGTTAGGCAACTTGACGTAAAATTTTGAATAAGTTATCTACATTATTTCAAAAATATGTAAGAATAGAACCTGTAGAAAAATGAATGTAGTTTCTAAACTACTAGGGTTATTTTAAAAATAAAAAAATCTATTTGGTGAAAATTTTAAATTTCAATGCAGTAGTACTTAAATTTTAGTGAAAAAATAAGAAGTAGGTGTTTGTCTGACCACCCTAACCACAATAAAATTATAATATAATTTTATAAGATTTTAGATATAAGTAGGGGACTCATGTCTCGATGTGATGCATATTTTTTTGTAATTTTTTTCCAAGTAAATAATTAATTATGATTTTTTTATTACAAATTTTAAAAAATATAAAAACTCGTATTTCTAATCACCTTAACTTGGTCAAAAATTCATGAAATTCAATTCTTTCTTTTTTAATCCTATAGTATGTGAATCATAGAATGTGACGCATGTTTTGGATTCAAAAAATGTGATACTGTTTGAAAGCTATAGATGTTTTTCAATCAGCCTATCAATTAGGACTTTAGTCGTAATTCAAATAGAAAATGAATAATTATTATTTATTAAATTCAAAGTAAAGCATAATTTATATTGGTGGAAAGCTAAGAATCTCCTTTAAAAACCCTTTTCGTTTCATCAATTTTGGGTAAAAAAAAGTCGTCAACTACATGGGCCATCATATCACTTAGATATCGCCACTTTTTGGCCCATCATGATCTTGCACATACCCACATGTACACTTCAATAATGGAATGATTGCAAGTCAACAGAGTGGGTTGACGAATGGTCTGTAAGAAGTCTAACCCCACTTGACACTTATCAGCTTCCGATGGCTCTACAAATCATGGAGATGCAATCATCCCTTGACTTTGATCATGTATCGGGCCTAGTAGAACCAGGTAATATATCTTACTTACAAGTTTTATTATGTTGCTCAGTAAATAAATCTAACAAGATGAACATATCAATGCAGGGCACGTTTATGCGGTGATTGCAGATGAAGACAATGAAAAGGGTACAGATTATTACCTTTGTCGTTCTATCGAGGCCAAAAAGAAATTGGAGTCCCCAATTATAGACGGAGAAAACATAGAATATCCTACAGGTTCGGTGGTTGTTACTGGAACATGGCTTCGAAGGTATCCAGATAAGAATTTTGCAGTTTGGTTGTTTGAGGACTTCGACATGCATCGAAAAATTCTTCACTATTCGAACCTTTTCGTCACTACCAACGTTCATTTGATCAAATGGGTAAAAGCACAAACTTGTGTCACACTTTTGACCTAAAAAATAGTTATGAGTGAACTAATTTCGGCCGGAAAAGTTTTGAACAAGTATGTTTCGATCGAAACCATGTGGTGTATACGTGGCACACATGGTTTCGACCGAATAGGTTTCGGCCGAAACCAAAAAATTAAAATTTTCCCTTCCAACTTTACAATCAGCTTTCAATCTAGCTTATTATATGTTAAGGGGTTTCTATCGAAAGGGTTTCGGTTGAAACCCTTTCAATAGAAACCCTTTCGGCTGAAACCCTTTCGGCCGAAACCCTTTCAATAGAAACCCTTTCAGCCGAAACTGTCTAGTTGGCATCCTAGTTGGCAGCCAAATCAACATTTTTTCATAATTTTCTAAAATTTTCAACTTTAAGTATTTCTCTAGTCAAAATGATTTGTTTGCAAAAAAGAAAAATACCCTTTTGTAGAGCTCGAAGTGGGGAATCCAAATATATAATTTTTCTAATATTTTGATTAGTTTTAATAAATGTTATTTTTAAAATAATGAAAAGAGGTTTTTAAAATTGAAAAAGAGATTGATTAGAAATTAAAAAAAAGTTAGTAAAACATATCAATTTTTTTAAAAAATTATATGGTGCAGTAGAGGAGAGAGTCTTCCTCAAAAGGGTATAATTTATTTTTTGAAAATGATTAAAATAATTTAATATAGTTGACGGCCCATGAAAACTATCAAATTTTGACATGTTTGACTTTAAAACGTTATTACGAAAAAAATATATATCAAAATTTGAATTTTTTTTTCCCATGTAGTAGATATGAAGTTAATTATTTGGAAAAAAAAAATTAGGGAGAAATGAAGTTTTTTTCAATTTGTTTCTTGACGGCCAGTGAAGTCACTCTTTTATGAAATTTTCAGCATTCCAAAATTTGTCCTTAAATTGAAAAAAACATAATATTAATAATTTTTTTTAAAATTTTAAAAATTACAAGAATAAGCTTCATCAAAATTTCTACATTTCATTAGTTTACACCATTTTGAAATTCAAAACATAAATACCACTTTTATGTGATTGAAGTTCAAAATGTTTTTTGTTGTTGGCCGATTCCTTTATAAAGTGTGACATAGGTTTGTGCTTTTACCCAAATAAGGGTAGACCTGTGAACAAGAACTTGTGGAAAGTCCATGAGTCTGATGATGAGGCAATACTCAACACAATAAAGAGTAGAGCAGATCCAGATGGTTCCCTGGATTAATTTGTAAGTATGCACATTGAATCTGTAAAGCCATGTTATTGATCACTATTTTGGACCAACACCTTGCAATAAGGCTTTTTCACCATTACTGTTTGATGTCATATGCATTTACGACTGTCATTGATCCTTATCTGATTGTGACTGTAGGTAATACTGAAGTTTGTCAAAGTATATAAGAAAAGAACAACATCGATTACTGGTGCAAGTGTTCAGTAGTATGAGAAACATCGGTTGCTGGTGCATTTTCTGGCTGTCAATCTTCTGTTTCTTTTTCATCTCCTAGATTTATGGGATTCTTATATCCTACACATTTAATGTTAAGCCTCTCAGTGATATATTTGAAATTTATACGTAGGGTCATCGAGAGATGATAAAGTAGCGAAGGGGCACATCACCATTGTAGGACCTTCAATCGACCCCCTTATCTAGCATGCATGAAGGTGATAGTAGGTCTCGTCAGCTGTATGACTGACATTATTTAGTTATTGCTCTTTTAATGATTTTTATGTGAGTCTGTGACTAAGATTGAGAGGCTTTTGCAGGTTTTTTGTGGAAAAAAATTCCTATGATACTACACAACCACAAAGAGGCTACTACCCATGTGTTCCGTAGGGAGCAGGGGATGTACATGTTTTGAACCATTTTGGAATGCAAATAGTTGGGCCAGCTAAGGTGGAATGGAAAAATGAAATTGGGCAGCAACTCCTTTTGTCCTTTCTCAAGTACAATATATTTCATGATCTGTGTTGGAAATGGGAGGATTATTTCCCTGCATGTATTGCTACAAGTATTGACAAATGGGAAGATTTTCAAGATGTTCTTCCATCACTATTGTAATATTTGTCATTGACTTAGTGTATTTTTTGATATATTAAAATCATGAGAAATTAATACATGCAAATGTGTATATTCCTTAATATATGCCTCAATTAAATGTGTATATTACATTTAAAATTAGTTGTAATGCTTCATGGTTTACATTTAAAGTTGTCTTCATTGAATTCCTCAAAACTCACCTATTGACATATGTTTCCCTTGCAACAGTTGGAAATCAATTTTTTAGACTTTTGGCCTAACTTTTCCAAAACACTTAGGAAACTAATCATGGATTCAAATACCCTATTGTTGCAAACACAACCATAGCTCTTGGAGTCTTGAGACACTGACTAACATAGACTTGATGGTCATAGGACATTGACTGTGGTGAGTGAATTTGATTGTCAAGCACTTTATAATCATACACTCACTATACTTAACTACTGATCACTACTCATTTCTAATCTGTCCTTTTCATTTGCACATTGCCATGTACAGTGACCCTTCACAGTTCCCTTGTGTTCATACATTCATGATGCTTGTCTTAATGAATAACCTTTCTTTAAATCTATCATCCTTTGATGAAATGATGACTGTCTTCATACCTCACTTCCCTTGACATTGTCAATTGACTGTACATTTTTTTGTTTCCTATCGAATTCTAGCTCTCCTAAATTGGATCTTTTCAATACCTTGATAATAAGGAAGTGAACGACCTCAAAGAAAGGATATCCAAAAAGGGCATCATCTTCATTACCACTTATAGAAACTACATCATTTACTACTGCACCCTCCTTTCTAAATGATAACCATGGTTTATTAATCCTTGACTCTAGTTTTATTCCTTGAAAGTGCAGAAGACTAGCAAGAAACACCAAATTATCTAGCCTAAAAGCCACAAAATAAAATATAATATTCATCTAAAGACTGTCTAACCTCATTCACAAAACCTTCTGATGGACTTTCAAATACCCTAACCAACTGTTAGCAGTGATCTTCCTTGAAATCCTGAATGGTCCCTCTATCTGAACATCTAGGGTTTCTTCAATCTGTGTTATCTCTTGATGATTTGATATGTTGCTGCTATCTTTTTCCAATTAACTGTCATATGTCATCACTTCACTCCTTTTGAGTATCAAATCTACTCCTTTGAGTTTATTGGCATAGTCCCTTTTGATCTCTACCTATTAGACATTGTCCTTGCCCTTATATTTTCTTTTTGACACAATTCTCACTATTGTTAAAATTATCAAAGCATACTCACTTAGCAGTATTTTGTTCATTTGGGACAACTAAATCTAATGAGAACTACTGATAGAAGATCATAATCATTGTTTGTAGTTTTTTATCTTGCTCATGATGTTGTGCTACTATCTGCTTCTTTAGAGACCACCCCAGAATGATTGTAAATGGTACTCATGTTAACAAGCATGATGTAACATATAAATATAACAATTTGGTACATTCTCCTTGAAATATATGCTTCATCTTGGAACCAACTACTATTGATTTACAACCCTCTATGCATATTGCTTGAGTGAATACAGTTGCACATGTTGTACCATCTCCAACTACACCAGTTGTTGCATTAGCAACCTATTGACAAGGCTTGCCCTATTATTCTTTACCTCATCCTTGTATAGTCCATTGAAGGTTGATTACTCATGAATACTTTATTTAGATCTATGATTGCCCTCATTTTTGGGAGACACCTCACAAATTGAGGCTTTATGAAGTATTTTCTTCTATGCAATTGATTACTATAATATCCATGGAAAAACCACACTGATGAACTATAACATATGGTTCTGCATATACAGGGTTATTGAAACCACTTTTAGAACTCTTCATTTTGTCCTCTAGTAACTGTATCTTTTGCCTTCTAACTTGCTCAGGATTCTCCTCTTGAAGGTTTCATGCTTTGTGTTTACCTCATCATGTCTAAGACACTATCATACTTTATTCTATTTTACTGTCATCATGGTCCTCAACTTTGTGTAATAATTTTTAGTGGAAACATTTTCCTGGACAATCCATTTTTTGGATCATGATGTCTTTTATCTAGAATAATGGTTGATTGTTAAGCTCCCCAAAAACTAAACCTACCTCTACTAAGTCATTTGCAGCAACCTTTCGCGCAAGTTCTAGCTCTATGTTTACACCAACCTTAGCACTCTTTCTCCAGCCTTTATTGAGAATAAATGCTTGAATGAGCTTATTACATGTTGCTCTATTGTAATAAAGGAAATAAGGGTTTGCTAGATAATATTGCTATAAGCATCAAAAACCTCATCACTGTTTTTAACTCCTTCAATCTTCCTTCACTTGTCTGGTATTTTTGCAATCTCAAGTTTTGGGACACAAAATTTTTCATAGTGACCTAAAATTCTTAAAGTTGAAAGCCTCAACTTTCTTACCTAACATTCCCAAATCAGTGAAAGAAAACAAGGCATTTGAAATTTTATCATCTCTAAGCTCTGTAGGGTATCCTTTTTATCTTTGTTATTGATTTTCTCTGTCAATGTATACATGCCCTCTTTAAAATATTTGGAAAGCAATACTGTTAGTAACATAAGCATGGTGGTTGTGGTATCTCCTTATAAAAGATATAAGGGTTCTTACAATAAGCAAAACACCAGACCTGTAAAAAGCACCTCTGCATGCATGTCCTTGTATGTACTGAAAATGATGATCTCCAGGGCTGCATAAGCTTTCCCATACTTCCTTTACTCATCATATATGCAACTGCCCTACAACAATATTTCTAAGGCATTTAAACTGGAAAGCAATGAGTGTGGACATTGCAATACGCCTTTTGATGATGGAAATTAAATGTAGAAGTGTGAGAACTGACATTAACTTCTTTTTAGTCTTCCATTTGAAAGCTTGTAGCACATCTGACTGCCATGAAAGCTCAAAAAATTGGTAGAAGAGACCTAAAATGTAACAAAACCCTAACGTCTCAACTCAGTCTTTATTAAATTCAAACATAACAAAACAACCTACTCATGCATGTGAATTTGACTCATTCAAGGCATTAGAGACTAACCTCTTACAAATTTTAAAAGAAAAGGTTTTTTTGACCCTAAAGGATTGAAAATAGACTAACAATTGTAATTGTTTGGATCTACCAATTAATCCCCCCTCTCAGTTGATTGTGTGCCCTTCACCCTTGGCCTTTCCATTATTATCATAACTTTGAAGAAAAATATCAAAAACTACTCCAAGTGCCTAACAATGATATTGCCTCACATTCATCATCCTATATTGATCCATCCACTTTAGCCTCATCATCCACCTCACATAAATCCTTTCCAAATATCAAGGTCCAAATACGAGACAAGACAAGGGTTGTAGAGACTATGGTCTTAAAGGGTATTTTTATGTAGGACAGCTCCCATCTTCTCCTAAGACATATGGAAAACCATAACACATACAAAAAAGCCTCTTCTAACATCAAATTTGAACGCATGGTTTTCTCCAAGTGGGGAGAGCTAAACAAAGAGGTTATAGAGGAAGACATATCCAAATTGTTGTACCCATAGTTTGCAAACTCGGACTCGCTGTGGACTCGACAGCCCAAAAATATGACTCGGACTCAAGACTCGAGACGGACTCGGGAAAAGACTCGGCAAAAAAAAAACCGTAGTTTTACAAAAAAACAAGAACAAATTAATTTATTTAGAGAGCATAAAAGCTTAATTTGATTATCAAACACTCATAATTCAAAGATTACACATGGCATATGATCATCAAACACTCAATAATTAAAATTTAATCATTCATAGTCATCAAATACTCATAGTTTCAATGTATAATAGCATCATAAGTTTATAAATGTTTCAATATAATCATGTCAAAAAGAGGAAAACATTAACAACCACAAGTAATCTACATATTCCTCTTTCCCCTCCCAATGGTACTCAATTTTGGAGGCTTAGAACTAGAAGGTGCCCATGTTGTAGTATCCAAATGAGAACTAGGAGATCGAGCAGGGGAAAAATGATATTCAAATGTGTCTTCGTTGTCCTCCATGCCCATGGCATCCAATCTTGCTGCTTCTTCTTTTGCTGCTGCTCTCTCTAATTCAGCAAGATCTTCATCAGTAAGGAGGACATCAGCCTCATCATTTTGTTCATCAATAGTCCATTCACCATATGGATCAATGTCATCTAAGTCGATGAACTCGTGTGAAACACCCTCCACCTTTCTAGTTCGAAGGCGAAGGTTGTATCGAACAAAAACTAAATCATTTAGGCGTTGCTGAGTCAACCTGTTTCTTTTCTTTGTGTGAATGTTTTCAAATAAACTCCAATTGTGTTCACACCTAGAAGCACTGCATGGCTGCGACAAGACACGTATGGCTAGCTTTTGAAGATTTGGTGTGCTAGCACCATAGTTCTCCCATCATAGATCTACAAAAACATGTTTAAAAAATATAAGTATTAAGAAATAAGAATAAAGTAAAAAATCTATATGTAAGAATCAAGTTTCTAATTTCAATTTTTACCTGGTTGTTATTTTCCTCTCCTTTCAATTGCTTTTTGGGAGGAAAAAAGTCTCCCCTTTGCACCCTTGTAGACCTTGAATAGATAAAATAAAAAGTAAATCAAATATAGAAAATTCATAGATAGTCAAAGCTCAACATTGCAAATTCATAAATAAGATGTAACAAATCTCACCTCCAACTCATCAAGCACCTTATCTCTTAGCTCACTATCAGGCACCATCCTATCAATGCAAGTGACAACACCTTCCATGACCTCCTCATCCGCCTTAAATGAGTCCGAGAAGTAGAACTTCGGATTCAAGAAGTAGGCAAAGGCATGAATCGGCTGGTGGAGTTGGTTTGTCCATCTCCGATCAATGATGCGCCATATGATTTCATATTTCCTTTTGTTGCCGCCATAGTAATGTGATATGGCCTCTTTGGCCCTATCCATGGCCTCATAGATGAAACCCATTGGCATGCCATCTCCATCCACCATATGAAGAACCCTCACCAAAGGTTCTATCACCTAATAAAATGAAAAAAAATGTTAAATTATAACAAAATTAACCCCTCAAAAAGTAAAAAACAGCAAATATATTATCATGTATAGTTTATTTTGTGTGATTGCTACTTACCCCCATTAGCTCCTCTCCATTTTTGATGAATGTCTGATCAAAAACTATGGTAACAATCCTCTCCCCTTCAGCTCTATTGGAAAATCAGGACTCCTTCCAAGCATCGGACACAAACATTTGCTTGAGATGACCAATGGCACAAAGAATGCTTTGCAATGTGAGGAAGTGGCTAGCAAATCGTGTCACTCCAGGTTGCACAAGGTCCTTGCCATTTGTGAATTTCCTCACCAAAGCAAGCACCCAAGTATGGTTGTACATAAATTTTTTAACACTTTTTGCATCTTCAACCACTCTTTTGACCCATGAAATCTTCCCAATGTCCTCTAGCAATAGGTCCAAGCAATGTGCAGCACATGGAGACCATGAAATTGTGGGATACCTCTCCATAAGTAGCCTACCTACAGCTACATATGCAGCTGCATTGTCCGTGATAATTTGGACAACATTATCAACTCCAACCTCCTGGACCACCCCATCTAATAGACTACATAAAGTCTCAGCATTTTTAACTTCATGGGAGCATCTATTGAAATTAGGAACACCAATCCACCATTTGAGGCCACTAAAAATTTTAGGAGAGTTCTATTCCGTCCATCTGTCCACCCATCAGATAAAATGCTGCAACCTTTTCTTCGCCAAAATTTCTTTTGCTCATCAACTACAAGCCATGTATTCTTTACAGATTCCTCTAGCAATGGCCCACTCAAATCTCTAGCTGATGGGGTCTTAAACCCCTTTCCTACAACTGTAAGGGCATTCACTAAACCTTCCCAATATGGGCTGTTTGCAACATTGAAAGGTAGATTATTGTAGTACCAAAAGTTTGCAGCAGCCATCCTAGCTTCATGATGCTTTTCTTTATTCCAACCGGTACCTTCAAGTGAAGGTTGTGCTCCTGGAACATTATGTGGAATAAAATAATTTGGTCCTGATGAAGGACCGTGGTCAGCACTAGCAGTAGAATAGGAACCCTCAAAACTCTCACCAAAAGATGAATGTGGAGCACGGGCGCTTGGACTTGCAACAGTAGCACCATGGGGCATAGTTGGTGTAGAAGGGGATCCACTCATCACTGATGCTAGGGCATCCTTTGTTTTCTGTCTTTCATCTTTTTTTAGCTCATAGTCAGCAAGAAGGGGCTTTATCTCTCTAATGATCTCAGGAGTAGTTTTAGGGCATCCCTCCACATTTTGCCCAGGTATCCTTGCAAGGTGGTATTTTAACCTATTTATTCCTCCTGTCATCCATTTCTGACATTCGGTACATGTCACTTCACCTTTTTTGGTTCCTGGTATTCCATACTTCAATGCAGGGTCTTTTCTCATTCCCTTTGGATTTGAAGACGACATTGTTGTTTCAAGTTCAACATGGAAAAAAAAAATCAGCAAGGGTTTGCAAAAAAATCAGCAAAACAATGTGATTCAAAGTTTCATTTATTTGCAAAATAAAACAATGCAAAACCAAGCTAGAAATAGTAGGAATTAGGCTATTAAGGAAAATAGAAAAAAAATTGGAAGCATTTCCCGTTATTTTTCTTGATTTTTTTATATTTTGAATGCAAGAAAAAAAATAAAAAAATTGTTAGATCACTTACTTGGCTTTATTTTGATCTTTTTAGATCCTTCTCTTGGCTTCTTTCAACCTAAAATCAAGTTGTAGATCTGAAAGTCACAAACAATCAATTCAAAATGAAGTAAAAAGTTGAAAAAAACATGGGTTTTAAGTCCATATTGATGCCCAGCCGCGCAGGAGAGTCCTGGGTCGGGACTCCCGAGTCTGACCTCTGGACTCGGCTGAGTCCAAAGGTCGGACTCAGGAGTCCCGACCCAAGACTCTCCTGGACTCGACTCCCGAGTCCATGGCGAGTCGACTCGGCTCAGCCACGGACTCCCGAGTCCCCCGAGTCCACGACGAGTCTATAAGAGTCTGCAAACTATGGTTGTACCAATATGAGAAAGAGAAAGCAACCCTACCAATAGATCAATGTGGTAAGGGTTTCCAAGTCATTAAGAACATGGGGGATTCACATGACATGGTAGCCTTGGTCTACATCAACAAGGAATAAGATAACCCATTTTTCTAGAGAAATGACAAAAATATCAAGGGCTTGGGTATGGTTCATTATACGTTACTCCTAACATCGAGAGTAACCCTAAAATCATATTGCTTAGGGTTGACAAGGTAGGGGCAGCATATGCCTCATAGAAATCGATGCAACCTAGGTCATCTCTAACATACCTTAGGGTATGACATTCAACAAAACAACTACTATTGTTCAATCGACTCGATCCCTTAAGGGTGTAAAGTGCAAAAGGGCAACAATATTTGATAGGGTATTACTCGTAAACCGTGGTGATTATGAAATCTTTGTCTAAACCTACGAGATCACGTTAGACCCCTCTACAATAACCTATCTCGGTTATTGCTATCTCGGAGGTATTTTCCTGTGGTGGCGAATTTTCACTCGGGGAAAGAGTTGTCAAATACAAGTAGTTGAAATTTGCAAAGTGGTGCAACTTTAGTTCTGCAACTCGTGTGACCAAACGAACTATACCAACGTGTTCGGGTGGGTACGTTTATGCTAGGGATGGTCCTCTTTTGCACCCAAACACGCGGAATCGCTCCGAGCTACATTCAACTAGATTAATCCCTTAAGTGTCCAAAGAGCAAAATTCAGCATGCTATTACTCGGACATTGTGATGCTTAAAAACTTATCGTCTGATCCTATGTGATCATGTTGGGCCCATTTACAATAACCTCACTCGGTTATTGCTATCTAGGAGGCGTTTTCCTATGGTGGTGAATTTTCACTCGAGGAAAAAGCTATCAAATGCAAGTAGTTGAAAGTTGCAAAGTGGTGCAACTTTCGTTCTGCAGCTCATGTGACCAAACGAACTATTCCAACGCGTCCGGGTGGGTACGTTTACATTAGGCATGGTCCTGTTTCGCACCCAAACATGCGGAATCGCTCCGAGCTACTTTCAACCAGATCGATCCCTTAAGGGTCCAAATTGCAAAATGGCTATGAAATTCAACATGCTATTACTTGGACACCATGACGCTTAGAAACTTCTCATTTGATCCTATGGGATCATGTTAGGCCCATCTACAATAACCTCGCTTGGTTATTACTATCTCGGAGGCATTTTCCTGTGGTGGCGAATTTTCACTTGGGGGAAAAGTTGTCAAATGCAAGTAGTTGAAAGTTGCAAAGTGGTGCAACTTTAGTTCTGCAGCTCATGTGACCAAACGAACTGTTCCAACGCATCCAGGTGGGTACGTTTACACTACGCATAGTCCTCTTTCGCACCCAAACACACGGAACCGCTCTAAGCTACGTTCAACCGGATCGATCCCTTAAGGGTCCAAAGTGCAAAATGGCTGCGAACTTCAGCATGCTATTACTCGGACATCGTGATGCTTAGAAACTTCTTGTCTAATCCAATGGGATCATGTTGGGCCCATCTAACATAACCTCGCTCGGTTTTCGCTTGGATTTTGCTATCTTGGAGGCATTTTCCTATGGTGGCGAATTTTCACTCAGGGAAAAAGTTGTCAAATGCAAGTAGTTGAAAGTTGCAAAGTGGTGCAACTTTTGTTCTACAGCTCGTGTGACCAAACGAACTATTCCAATGCATCCGGGTGGGTACGTTTACTCTAGGAATGGTCCTCTTTCGCACCCAAACAAGCGTAATCACTCTGAGCTACGTTCAATCGGATCGATCCCTTAAGGGTCCAAAGAGCAAAAGGGCTTCAAAATTCAACATGCTATTACTCGGACATCGTGATGTTTAAAAAATTCTCGTTTGATCCTATGGGATCATGTTGGGCCCATCTACAATAACCTTGCTCGGTTTTCGCTATCTCGGAGGCATTTTCCAGTGCTGGCAAATTTTCACTCGGGGAAAAAGTTATCAATTGCAAGTAGTTGAAAGTTGCAAAGTGGTGCAACTTTCGTTCTGCAGCTCGTGTGACCAAACGTACTGTTCCAACATGTCCAGGTGGGTACGTTTACACCAGGCATGGCCCTCTTTCGCACCCAAACACCCGGAATCGTTCTGAGCTACATTCAACCAGATTGATCCCTTAAGGGTCCAAAGTTCAAAATGGCTGTGAACTTCAGTATGTTATTACTCAGACACCTCGATGCTTAGGAACTTATCATCTGATCCTATGGGATCACGTGGGACCCCTCTACAATAACCTCTCTCAGTTTTTGCTATCTCGGAGGCATTTTCCTGTGCTGGCGAATTTTCACTCGGGGAAAAAGTTTTCAAATGCAAGTAGTTGAAAGTTGCAAAGTCCTGCAACTTTCGTTCTGCAGCTCGTGTGACCAAATGAACTGTTCAAACGCATCCGGGTGGGTATTTTTATGCTATGAATGGTCCTCTTTCACACCCAAACACGCAGAATCGCTTTGAGCTACGTTCAACCGGATCGATCCCTTAAGGGTCCAAAGTGCAAAATGGCTAAGAAACTTCAACATGCTATTACTCGGACATCGTGATGCTTAGAAACTTTTCATCTAATCCAATGGGATCACGTTGGGCCCCTCTGACATAACCTCGCTCGATTTTCGCTATCTCGGAGCCATATTCCTATGGTGGCGAATTTTCACTCGGGGAAAAAGTTGTCAAATGCAAGTAGTTGAAAGTTGCAAAGTGGTACAACTTTTGTTTTGCAGCTCGTGTGACCAAAAAAACTATTCTAACGCATCTGGGTGGGTATGTTTATGCTAGGAATGGTCCTCTTTTGCACCCAAACACGCGAAATTGCTTTGAGCTACGTTCAACCAGATCGATCCCTTAAGGGTCCAAAGTGCAAAATAACTGTGAATTTCAGCATGCTATTACTCAAACACCGTGATGCTTAGAAACTTCTCGTTTGATCCTATGGGATCATGTTGGGCCCCTCTACAATAACCTCTCTCAGTTTTTGCTATCTCGGAGGCATTTTCTTGTGGTGGCGAATATTCACTTGGGGCAAAAGTTGTCAAATGCAAGTAGTTGAAAGTTGCAAAGTGGTGCAACTTTCCTTCTGCAACTCATGTGACCAAATGAGCTGTTCCAATGCGTCCATGTGGATACGTTTACGCTAGACATGGTCCTCTTTCGCACCCAAACACACGAAATCGCTCCGAGCTACATTCAACCGGATCGATCCCTTAAAGGTCCAAAGTGCAAAATGGTCGTGAAATTCAACATGCTATTACTTGGACACCGTGATGCTTAGAAACTTTTTGTCTAATACAATGGGATTATGTTGGTTCCATCTACAATAACCTCGCTCGGTTATTGCTATCTTGGAGGCATTTTCCTGTGGTGGCGAATTTTCAGTCGAGGAAAAAGTTGTCAAATGCATCTAGTTGAAAGTTGCAAAGTGGTGCAACTTTTGTTATGTAGCTCGTGTGACCAAACGAACTGTTCCAACGCATTCGGGTGGGTACGTTTACACTAGGCATGGTCCTCTTTCGCACTCAAACACATGGAATCGCTCTGAGCTACGTTCAACCAGATCGATCCCTTAAGGGTCCAAACTGCAAAAGGGCTACGAAATTCAGCATGCTATTACTTGAACACCGTGACGCTTAGAAAATTCTTGTCTAATCCTATGGGATCATGTTGGGCCCATCTACAATAATCTCGCTCGATTTTCGCTATCTCGGAGGCATTTTCCTGTGCTGGCAAATTTTCACTTGGGGAAAAAGTTATCAAATGCAAGTAGTTGAAAGTTGCAAAATGGTGCAACTTTCGTTTTGCAGCTCATGTGACCAAACGAACTGTTCCAACACGTCCGGGTGGGTACGTTTACGCTAGGCATGGTCCTCTTTCGCACCCAAACACATAGAATCGCTTCGAGCTACGTTCAACTGGATTGATCCCTTAATGGTCCAAAGTGCAAAATGGCTGTGAAATTCAAAATGCTATTACTCGGACACCGTGATGCTTAGAAACTTCTCGTCTGATCCTATGGGATCATGTTGGGCCCATCTATAATAACCTCGCTTGGTTTTCACTATCTCGGAGGTATTTTCCTGTGCTGACGAATTTTCACTTGGGGGAAAAGTTGTCAAATGCAAGTAGTTGAAAGTTGCAAAGTGGTGCAACTTTCGTTCTACAGCTTGTGTGACCAAACGTACTATTCCGACATGTCCGGGTGGGTACATTCATGCCAGGCATGGCCCTCTTTCGCACCCAAACACGCGGAATCGTTCTGAGCTACGTTCAACTGAATCGATCCCTGAAGGGTCCAAAGTTCAAAATGGCTGCGAACTTTAGCATGTTATTACTCGGACACCACGACACTTAGAAACTTATCGTCTGATCCTATGGGATCATGTTGGGCCCCTCTACAATAAAATCTCTCAGTTTTTGCTATCTCGGAGGCATTTTCCTGTGCTGGCGAATTTTCACTTGGGGGAAAAGTTGTCAAATGCAAGTAGTTGAAAGTTGCAAAGTGGTGCAACTTTCGTTCTGCAGCTCGTGTGACCAAATCAACTGTTCCAACGCGTCCGTGTGGGTACGTTTATGCTGGGCATGATCCTCTTTCGTACCCAAACACACGGAATCGCTCCAAGCTACGTTCAACCAGATCGATCCCTTAAAGGTCCAAAGTGCAAAATGGCTGTGAAATTTAGCATGCTATTACTTGGACATCGTGATGCTTAGAAACTTTTCATTTGATCCAATGGGATCACGTTGGGCCCATCTACAATAACCTCACTCGGTTATTGCTATCTCGGAGGCATTTTCCTGTGGTGGCGAATTTTCAGTCGAGAAAAAAGTTGTGAAATGCATCCAGTTGAAAGTTGCAAAGTGGTGCAACTTTCATTATGCAGCTCGTGTGACCAAACAAACTATTCCAACGTGTCTGGGTGGGTACGTTTAAACTAGGCATGGTCCTCTTTCGCACCTAAACACATGGAATCGCTCCGAGCTACGTTCAACCGGATAGATCCCTTAAGGGTCCAAAGTGCAAAAGGGCTGCGAAATTCAGCATGCTATTACTCAAACACCGTGATGCTTAGAAAATTCTCGTCTAATCCTATGGGATCATGTTAGGCCCATATACAATAACTTTGCTCGGTTTTTGCTATCTCAGAGGCATTTTCTTGTGCTGGCGAATTTTCACTCGGGGAAAAAGTTATCAAATGCAAGTAGTTGAAAGTTGCAAAATGGTGCAACTTTCGTTTTGCAGCTCATGTGACCAAACGAACTGTTCCAACACGTCCGGGTGGGTACGTTTACGCTAGGCATGGTCCTCTTTCGCACCCAAACACGCGGAATCGCTTCGAGCTACGTTCAACCGGATCGATCCCTTAATGGTCCAAAGTGCAAAATGGTTGTGAAATTCAAAATGCTATTACTCGGACACCGTGATGCTTAGAAACTTCTCATCTGATCCTATGGGATCATGTTGGGCCCATCTACAATAACCTCGCTTGGTTTTCGCTATCTCGGAGGTGTTTCTTGTGCTGGCGAATTTTCACTTGGGGAAAAAATTGTCAAATGCAAGTAGTTGAAAGTTGCAAAGTGGTGCAACTTTTGTTTTGCAGCTCGTGTGACCAAACGTACTATTCCAACATGTCCGAGTGGGTACGTTCACGCCAAATATGGCCCTCTTTCACACCCAAACACACGGAATCATTTTGAGCTACGTTCAACCGGATCGATCCCTTAAGGGTCCAAAGTTCAAAATGGCTGCGAACTTCAACACATTATTACTCGGACACCACGATGCTTAGAAACTTATCGTCTGATCCTATAGGATCACGTTGGGCCCCTCTACAATAACATCTCTCGGTTTTCACTATCTCGGAGGCATTTTCCTATGCTGGCGTATTTCCACTTGGGGAAAAAGTTGTCAAATGCAAGTAGTTGAAAGTTGCAAAGTGGTGCAACTTTCGTTCTGCAGCTCGTGTGACCAAATGAACTATTCCAACGCATCCGGGTGGGTATGTTTACGCTAGGAATGGTCCTCTTTCGCACCCAAACATGCGGAATCACTTCGAGCTATGTTCAACCGGATCGATCCCTTAAGGGTCCAAAGTGCAAAATGGCTGCGAACTTCAACATGCTATTACTCGGACATAATGATACTTAGAAAATTCTCGTCTGATCTTATGGGATCACATTAGGCCCGTCTACAATAACCTCGCTCGGTTTTTGCTATCTCGGAGGCATTTTCCTGTGGTGGCGAATTTTCACTCGGGGAAAAAGTTGTCAAATGCAAGTAGTTGAAAGTTGTAAAGTGGTGCAACTTTCGTTCTGCAGCTCGTGTGATGAAACGAACTATTCCAACGCATCCGGGTGGGTTTGTTTACTCTAGGAATGGTCCTCTTACACACCGAAACATGCGTAATCACTCTGAGCTACGTTTAGCTGGATCGATCCCTTAATGGTTCAAAGTGCAAAATGGCTGTGAACTTCAACATGTTATTACTCGGACACCGTGATGCTTAGAAACTTATCGTCTAATCCTATGGGATCATGTTGGGCCCCTCTACAATAACCTCTCTCAATTTTTGCTATCTCGGAGGCATCTTCCTATGCTGGCGAATTTTCACTTGGAGAAAAAGTTTTCAAATGCAAGTAGTTGAAAGTTGCAAAGTGGTGCAACTTTCGTTCTGCAGCTCATGTGACCAAACAAAATATTCCAACGCATCCGGGTGGGTACGTTTACACTAGAAATGGTCCTCTTTCACACCCAAACACGCGGAATCGCTCTCAGCTACGTTCAATCAGATCGATCCCTTAAGGGCCCAAAGTGGAAAATGGCTGCGAACTTTAGCATGCTATTACTCGAACATCATGATGCTTAGAAACTTCTCATCTGATTCAATGGGATCATGTTGGACCCCTCTACAGTAACCTCTCTCAGCTTTTTCTATCTCGAAGGCATTTTCCTGTGGTGGCGAATTTTCATTCGGGGAAAAAGTTGTCAAATGCAAGTAATTGAAAGTTGCAAAGTGGTGCAACTTTTTTTTTGCAACTCATGTTACCGAAAGAACTGTTCCAATGCATCCGGGTGGGTACGTTTACACTAGGTATGGTCCTTTTTCGCACCCAAACACGCGGAGTCGCTTCGAGCTACGTTCAACCGGATCAATCCCTTAAGGGTCCAAATTGCAAAATGGCTGTGAACCTTAGCATGCTATTACTCGGACACCATGATGCTTAGAAACTTCTCGTCTGATCAGAAAAAACTAAAAAATCGGCAAAAACTACTTTTAAAACTTGCAAAAAAAGGCGAATAAAATCATGTTGATTTTCATGTGAAAAAAAACAATGAGACCAGAGCTTGTTGCTTACTATTATGCTTTGATAGACTTTTTCCAAGCATCCATAGCTTGTTCGAAAGCACCTGTTTTAGGATTTTAGCTATAGCAACAAGGCAGTGAACTATTTGATAAAATGCTTTGGTAGACATGTATGAAAAATGTCGTAGCATAGACAAGGTAGTGAATTGTTTGAAAAAATGCCTCAAAGAAATGCCCTCTCATGGTGATGGAATGCCATGACAATCCATAGCCATAGGAATTCGTCATGGCATTCCATCACCATGAGACCAAATTTTTCGAGGCATTTTTTCAAGCAGTTCACTGCCTTGTCTATGCTATTGCTTACTATTATGCTTCAATGGATTTTTTCCAAGCATCCATAGCTTGTTCGAAAGCACTTGTTTTAGGATTTTAGCCATAGTAGCAAGGCAACGAACTGTTTGACAAAATGCTTTGGTAGACATGTATGAAAAATGTGGTAGCATAGACAAGGCAGTGAATTGTTTGAAAAAATGCCTGAAAGAAATGCGGTCTCATGGTGATTATTGTCATTGCATTCCATCACCATGAGACCGCATTTATTTGAGGCATTTTTTTAAAAAATTCACTGCCTTTTCTATTGCTTGTCATGGCCTTCCATCACCATGAAACCACATTTCTTTGAGGCATTTTTTCAAACAATTCATTGCCTTGTCTATGCTATTGCTTACTATTATGCTTTGACAAATTTTTTCCAAGCATCCATAGCTTATTCGAAAGCACCTATTTTAGGCTTTTAGCCATAGCAGCAAGGCAGTGAATTGTTTGATGAAATGCTCAGGTAGATATGTATTAAACATTTCATACCATAGACAAGGCAGTGAATTGTTTGAAAATATGCCTCAAAGAAATGTGTTCTCATGGTGATGGAATGCCATGACAGTCCATCACCATAGGCATTCATCATGGCATTCCATCACCATGAGACCACATATCTTTGAGGCATCTTTTCAAACAATTCACTGCCTTGTCTATGGCTTGTCATGGCATTCCATCACCATGAGACCGCTTTTCTTTGAGGAATTTTTTAGAAAAGTTCAATGTCTTGTCTATGCTATTGCTTACTATTATGCTTTGATAGATTTTTTCCAAGCATCCATAGCTTGTTCGAAAGCATCTATTTTAGGCTTTTAGCCATAGCAAGAAGGCAATGAACTATTTGATAAAATGCTTTGGTAGGCATATATGAAAAATGTTGTAGCATAGACAAGGGAATGAACTATTTGAAAAAATGCCTCAAAGAAATGTGGTCTCATGGAATGCCATGACAAGCTAAAGCAATTGGCAGTTGCTCCTAGTTATTAGTTATGCAATGTGAAGTGATTGCATAACTGCTTAGGTTGACTTTGTAAAAAGCTATATTCTAATTAAAATTTTGTCATCTATCAGCATCTAGTTATTCGTTATGCAATGTGAAGTGATGCTTTGCATTTGAAAGATGTGCAATGCATGAATATAAACTACAAAAGTCTATTTTCTACATTTCATTAGTTAAAATCTTTATTTTATTTGCTCTCTATATCTCTATGCTGTGGAAATGCCTTTTGATTTCAAAAAAGATAGTTTTTATCTCTTGTTATACAATTTTTTACGTTTTTTTATCTCTTGTTATAAAAAGGAGCAAATATACAATGTTAAAGAAGAGTGAAAGCACAACTAAATTTATCATTTCAAAGCAATTTTTTTGATGCATTTTTTCAAGCAGCTCACTACCTTCTCTATGCTATTGCTTACTATTATGCTTTTGATATATTTTTTTGTAGCATCCATAGCTTGTTCAAAATCACTAGTTTTAGGATTTTAGCCATAGCAGCAAGGCGGTGAACTGTTTGAGAAGATTCTTTGGTAGACATGTATGAAAAATGTGGTAGCATAGACAAGGCAGTGAATTGTTTGAAAAAATGCCTGAAAGAAATGCGGTCTCATGGTGATTATTGTCATTGCATTCCATCACCATGAGACCGCATTTATTTGAGGCATTTTTTCAAATAGTTCACTGCCTTGTCTATGGCTTGTCATGGCCTTCCATCACCATGAAACCAAATTTCTTTGAGGCATTTTTTCAAACAATTCACTGCCTTGTCTATGCTATTGCTTACTATTATGCTTTGACAATTTTTTTCCAAGCATCCATAGCTTGTTCAAAAGCACCTGTTTTAGGCTTTTAGCCACAGCAGCAAGGCAGTGAACTGTTTGATGAAATGCTTTGGTAGATATGTATGAAAAATTTCATACCATAGACAAGGCAACGAACTATTTGAAAAGATGCCTCAAAGAATTGTGTTCTCATCGTGATGGAATGCAATAACAGTCCATCACCATAGGCATTCATCATGGCATTCCATCACCATGAGACCACATTTCTTTGAGGCATCTTTTTAAACAATTCACTGCCTTGTCTATGGCTTGTCATGGCATTCCATCACCATGAGACCACTTTTCTTTGAGGCATTTTTTCAGAAAGTTCAATGGCTTGTCTATGCTATTGCTTACTATTATTCTTTGATAGATTTTTTCCAAGCATCCATAGCTTGTTTGAAAGCATCTGTTTTAGGCTTTTAGCCATAGCAAGAAGGCAATGAACTATTTGATAAAATGCTTTGGTAGACATATATGAAAAATGTCGTAGCATAAACAAGGGAATGAACTATTTGAAAACATGCCTCAAAGAAATGTGGTCTCATGGAATGCCATGAAAAGCTTAAGCAATTGGCAGCTGGTCCTAGTTATTAGTTATGCAATGTGAAGTAATTGCATAACTGCTTAGGTTGAATTTGTAAAAAGCTATATTGTAATTGAAATTTTGTTATCTATCAGCATCTAGTTATTCGTTATGCAATGTGAAGTGATGCTTTGAGTTTGAAAGATGTGCAATGCATGAATATAAACTACAAAAATCTATTTTCTACATTTCATTAGTTGAACTCTTTATTTTATTTGCTCTCTATATCTCTATGCTATACAAAACTCTTTTTAACTCTTGTTATAAAAAGGAGTAGATATACAATGTTAAAGAAGAGTGAAAGCACAACTAAATTTATCATTTCAAAGCAATTTTTTTGATGCATTTTTTCAAATAGTTCACTGCCTTGTCTGTGCTATTGCTTACTATTATGCTTTTGATATATTTTTTCTAAGCATCCATAGCTTGTTCAAAATCACTTGTTTTAGGATTTTAGCCATTGCAACAAGGCAGTGAACTGTTTGAGAAGATGCTTTGGTAGACATGTATGAAAAATGTGGTAACATAGAAAAGGCAGGGAACTATTTGAAAAAATATTTCAAAGAAATCTGGTATCATAGAATGCCATGATAAGAAAATGCAATTGGCAGCTGCTCCTAGTTATTAGTTATGCAATGTGAAGAAATTGCATAACTGCTTACGTTAAATTTGTTCAAAGTCAAACTATATTGTAATTAAATTTTCGGCATCTATCAACATCTACTTATTAGTTATTCAAAGTGAATTAATGCTTTGATTTTGAAAGATGTGCAATGCAATTTAATCAACGACATGAATATAAACTACAAAAATCCATTTTTTACAATTCATTAGTTAAAATATTTATTGTATTTGCTCTCTATATCTCTATATGCTATGGAAATACCTTGCAATTGTATTTAAAAGGCTTAATAGGTCAGTTAGGTGGTATTTACAAAATCAAATTGTGAATGAATGGTAATTAAGAGCAAAATTGGAAAATTGCCATCCTAGAAGTCTAACAAAGGGTGGTTATGGTGGTTGATCAGCTCAAGGGGTAGTTGGAAGGTGGTATCAAGATATATTTTTGTAATACCCCAAGTTGAGGGTGGATTTTGTTCAGTTTCTAATAAGAAAATATACTTTTGAAAATGCTGATCATTGGTTTTCTTTGTTTTCCTGAATTTTCTTTGCCTTGCACAGGCCCATACAGGTCTATCATGACTTGAGGCTTTGGATACTTGATTGGATATGTGTTTACTCTCTTTGCATCTGTTCTGAAGGTTTAAATCCACTATTGGTGTGTGTGGGATCAGCAAACTTGGTTACTGCTCTGTTTTTTGTGTTAGGGGTTTTGAGGGAAACACCATGATGCATTAGCCAATCCACCTACTGTTCTGACCCTGTGGCTCGGTGGATTGGCATGTACCATGATTATTTTGGTGTATGAATAATTTGGATGCCGAGAGAATGAATAAACTCAGTGGGGTGTGAAGTTCTAATGCTATTTAGGGGTGTTTCCACCATGAAAGTAAGGAACTCAAGTAGTGAATCTGAGAAATACTGAAAGGAATGGTATTGTGAGTGTATTTTAAGTTATGGCAGAGGTATTGTGGGGTATTTGGACCTTTGGAAGGATTGGGGGAGGTCTGGAGTTATGAGTTTCTTTAAAACCCTTGTTTTTGTGAAGGTTTAGGATGATTTGTGAGTAGAGGAATAGAACAAGTTCTTGGGGCTCTTAAAATGGGAGAATCCTGAGGTTGGTGAACATCCCTAAGAGTGTTTCAAGTTTCCTTGGTTTGGAGGTGAGTTTGTGAGGGGGTTCCCTTGGAAATTAGGCCTAATTGTGAAGCCTAGAGCGAGGGAGGTGTATTGAAAGTTCATGTTGGTCCAAAAGAGTTACTATTGGTTTTGGAATATGTTGTGTAACCCTAAAAAGGGTATCTTAATCCACCTTTAAATGGTTAGGTGTTTTGGAAAGGTTGGGAGAAATTAGGCTTGGACCAGGTTTTGAGTGCTACGAGGGTGGATTGTTGGGTAAGGTGTTGAATGAAGAGTTTGGTTTGATGGGGCTTTGAGGTTGTGTAGTTTGCTCAAATTAGGTTCTATTAATCTTGTTAGGAGCCCCTTGAAGGCAGGTTTTCAGACTAATTGGGTTTGAGCCTCCTTACCTCTACATCGGTGAGGCACAAGTAATTGAAGCATTCCAAAGGATACAAACCACCACGAATGGAGCTTATTTATACAATGCGCTTTAGATGGGGCTTATTGAGCATTCGACAATAATTAATTAAGCATTAGATGTAAACAAAATCCATGCCTACAACATTCAAGCATACAACTTACACGATATGCATGATAACATCATTCAAGAATGGCAGTAGCAAAATAAGAGTTTCTTTAATAAAAAATACGAAAGGCTATACAATGATATATATTGATAAAAGTATATAAATATATCTAGAAAAACCGTATAGGCTTAGTAAAAAGGAGACATTTGGACATAAAATATCACGTATATATATCAATAGTACAAAACATATGTTCCAAAATGCCACATAGGCATACAAAAAACAACACTAATACATAGTCATTTCCCTCTAGGGGAAGAAAATAGATCCCGTGCTGCCTTTGAAATTCGGCTGGATGGAGTGACTGTTGCTTGTCTTGTCTTTCGAACATGCTCGCTACTCCTCCTCTCTTCACTCTGGACCTTCAACTGATACAATTAAAAGTAAAGATGTTAAAACATAGAAATTGAATTATGGAATGGCATATAACAATATATAATCACTTACCGCATACATAAAGTCATCATGCACATTTAAAGCATCACCATGTCCATGATCTGGAGTGACAACCACCTATAGAAACCATGAAAATAGAAATTAAACTACATAAAATTATTGTGAAAATTTTCTATAATAGACCATAAAAGAGCAAATATAATGTCAAATCGACTAATCTATTCCATACCTCTCTCAATGGATCTGAACTGGCTATTGCTACAACAACTCCATGGTCCATCGTGCCACCAACATCACCAGGGCTATCTCTTGTCAATAGCTGCAAATGAAACAATATCTCAGGTATCATGTTGATATAGGAGAACATAATGTGACACGATCAAGGAATACTTGAATAAAATGTTTGTGTTTCTCTCAATTTTTTAGGTTTGTATATACACAAAATTACGAAAACTAGCTAACATAGATTTACAACACCATTAATGAATAAAGGCTACCTGAGTGTAGGTTGTTTGAGGATATGAATCGCGAGGTGTGGAGGAAGAAGGTACACTAGGAAACTGTTTGAAATCCGAAGCATGTTATGAGACAAACATTCAAATATAACATTCAACTGTTCAAATGCAATAATAATATGTTTAATGCTAGTTCCATACCTATGGACTCATTATCGAGAATGTATAAGGGTCTCTAGGAATAGAGCATCCCTCATGAACAGCGTGACCCTAAAATTTTATCATATCAAAATTCTACTAATTTAGTTATTCTTAAATTTTAAACTATATTTTAATAAACAACATTAAAATAACTTGCTATATTTTTCTTGAGTGTCAATGCTGAATGTATCATTCAGAATATCATCTGTGAAAGCCATTGCC
Organism: Sequoiadendron giganteum; assembly: GCA_007115665.2. Classification (NCBI taxonomy): domain Eukaryota; kingdom Viridiplantae; phylum Streptophyta; class Pinopsida; order Cupressales; family Cupressaceae; genus Sequoiadendron; species Sequoiadendron giganteum. The sequence goes on from CM021102.1 coordinate 334,469,634, forward strand.
TCTACAACTGGTGTAGGTTGTGTAGCTGCATCACGAGCACCCTGATAATCATAGGTGCAAACAGCACCACAAGCGCCACAATGGTGGAATGAAGCTCAGGGCCTACACGTCTCCTCCACACTAGGCTCTACTAGAGGACTCGCACACTGTAAAATGGTCTGGGTGAGTGAGCCAATCGACTTCATCGTGTCCACCTCTACACTGTCCTTAACAATGGAAGGAACAACGACATGCTCCACCATGGGTCTGCCCAAGGCTCTCGGTGCCAACTGTGGGTTACATCATGCAACAGGTCTATCATGTGTGGAGCCCCCACCTCTACCCTAAAAGTCTAAGATGACAAAATAGTTTAGCATTTTATTGAGGACAAAATGGCAATAGAGTTTCCTCAAAAAGTATTGCGGCACCTCATGGTTATTGCATGGAGGTTGGTCAAATACCATCCACCACCGCTCCCAAAATTTGTTTTTTAATTAAATCATGGTGGCACCTATGGATGGGGAACCTCCTGTATGCATGGGACAAAGGTTCACTGGTTTTTGGGTCTTTAATAGGGCACACAACTCAGCTTTGCTAATTTTTAGTTTTTTGACATCTTCATATGACAAACCATTAGCATAAAATTGTCTCATCTCATGTCTCTTAGTTGACCAAAAATTCATTTGCTCGCTCATTTCTCCTACATGAGTTAAAATTGACTTCAATGATTCAGCAATCCCTCTCCTATAAGGGTGGGTTTCTGCATGCTCGGTTAATCTTCCAATTAATTGTTGAACGTCTCTTTTATTGTTTTCAATTTGATTTTGAATATTTTCTTGTGTTCCTTGAGGATGCCTATGAATTGATGGAGGGGTTTCGGGTTGTTCTTGTATAGGAGGCTCTTCATGAGGGAGTGATTGTGAATTCTCAATGTTTTGAGGTGGAGATTCATTCCCTGAGAATTAGAACAAAGTTTTATTATAAAAATCTATTTAAATTTGCATTCCAAATCAAACTCAAAATAAATAGAATAAAAATACACACCTCTTTGCAATCTTTGACCTCTCCGACGTGTTGGTGGCATCCTCGTGGAAAATGGCAAACTAAGGATGCAAACAATGGAAGAGATTTGGCGAGCGCGAGTTGCAGACCTGAAATCCTCTTCCTAGAGCCATAGGTTGAAGACAAAATGAGGGTTCCAAACCCGATTTTTGCTTTTTATGTCTAAAAAGACATTTGGCGTGCGCCAAAAGTCTTATTTCGAGGTTTTTTTTATCGTTTTTTTAATTTAGCACCTAAATTGTGTCACAGATTGGTGCACTTACCCGTAGATCTAACCTTGAAATGTCAATAAGGATAACCAACATAACCAAATGTTGTGAGCATCCAAAGTGAGTGAAACACATAAAATCTAGCTTCATAGAAAGATGAGATATGTTATCTTTGAAATAATCCTCTACTATTAGCAATCAGACATTATGAAGCATTGGAAGATTGCATCCCATGGACTACAACATCAATGAGACCTCCTCAATACCAAATACATCATAAAATATTTTTCTACAACACTGATTCAATTGATAGGCAAAGATATGGGTTGACTCATATTACATGACCAAAAGATTAGAAAAAATTAACAAATCTTCAAAATACTATAAAATATGAAATCATTTTTTTATTATTGGTTTACAAACTTATGTGTTGCAAGATAAGGGAAAATTGGATCCCAAACAAAAGGGCCTCTCCAACATTGTTCACCAAATTAAGTGGGACAACATCGAGGGTTATGACAACATATCTCCATTTTTAATTAAACTAACCTGCCCAAAATAATTTTAGTCATTTGAAAGGAAGATAGTGAAACCGACATGCGGTATATTTTCAGTTTTCAAACTATAATGGATTCTTTTCTTTTTCAAAAATCTGTAATTTTGTTGTTATTTTTGTTCTTGTCAAAATTTGTGCTTGAGCTCGTATCTAGTTATTAATATTAAAACTAAAAATTCTCATATCCTTATGATGGTGAGATCAAATAGTATTGCCGTCTCTAATTCAAGATTGTAGCAACTCAAGTGGGGATTATATGTTAGATGCCAAATATTAAATACTATTACTAATTAGTAATAATAGAAATATAGAAGAAAATAAAATAAATAATCAAATTAAATAATGAATTATAAAGGTGTTTATATAAACACAAAGTATTCACCATGTATAAATAATAGAAATAAGAATCAAGTACATCATCCTCTGCATAGACTGAACTATGATTTCATCTTACCTGCCATAGCTTCATCACAATTATTGGATAAATTATTTATATAGCACTGATTTAGGCTACCAAATCTAACCATACCAATGAGGGCTTGTTAACAGAATGTGTTATGCAAGTCAAGATTGTCACTGATGCAAGCAAAAGGTTGCAGGTTCTAACATCTGCCATAGTGAAAGTGTTAATCCCCTATGGTTGTCCTAATTGTTCACAAATTTTGTCCACCTGGAATATCATTTATTTATACCCAATTTTAATTCAATTAAAGGTGGTTACTAATGCAAACATTAGGTTGTAGGTTCCAACATCTCTCATAGTGAAATTTTTGGTCTCCTAAGGCTGAACTAATTGTTCACAACTTTTGTCCACATAGAATAGCATTTACTTAAACCTAATTTTAATGTCAATCAATTTTGCTACCAATGCAAGCACAAGGTTGCAAGTTCTAGAATCTACCATAGTGAGAATATTCGTCTCCTAAGATTGTCCTAATAGTTAAGAGCTTTTATCCAGATGCATAGGAACCCCCACCAAGACCCTGAAAAAGTTCCTCAATATTCCCATAAAGTCAACTTATCCATTTGAATTCATTCCCTAAGTCAGATTAATCAAAGTCTTCAAAACTCACCTGTTGTAATTGGCCTACCTTGCAGGAGTGGAAATCAGGTTTTCAGACTAACTCAAAAACTTTCCACAAGACTTAACTAACTCTTGGGAAATTTAGATACCCATTTTAGAGACACACAACATATCCAATAGGTACACTAGACTCCTTCAGAATGTTCCCTCCAAAATGGTTGCTCTCACTGTTTTAGAGCCTCAATTAGCCCTTTTTTTCAAAGAGACCCCTCTACAACCTGACTACCAACCCAAGAAAACTAGAAAAAGTCTTAGGTAAGGCATCCAAACTCATTATTTTCCATGTTATAAGTCTCTAAGGTCTCATCTTAACCTCCAATTCCAAAACCCTCTCTAAAGCCTAGAAATATAGGGTTTTAGGACACCTCTATTGAAAATACATACTCCCAACCTCCCAAAACTACACCAACTGCTCATAAATGTCTAAAATGGTCCCCTCAAGCTTAAAAGTTCATAAAATGGCCACTCCTAACTCCCACCATAAAACTAAAGTCTAGACCCCTCAAATCATGCACTTTTCCAATGGGATCAGTCCTACAAACACTCCCAAATCATGACAATAATCTTCCTTGAACAAATGAAAGCACTAAAATGTTTACTGGTCCTATCTAATCCTATCCACTGAGTTACAAGTCTTCATAGTGGGTGGAAGGCTTAGATGGTCATTTTACCTCCTCCCAAAACCTTGATTCAGGAGAATAGAGCAGTCTCAAAAGTTTGATAATCCCACACACAAAACAATGAATCTAAACCCCAAAAGAAGATTAAAATGAATGTATACACATATATTTAAAATTATCCACAGTCTCAAACCATATTTGACCTGTATGGGCCTGTTCCAAGAAGAGAAAATTCAGAAAAATCAATGAAAAACCAGTGATCAGCGTTTGCAAGTATGTTTTCTTCTTCCAGAATGAACAACCTGTTGACGTGCTTTTTATGACAGCGCTAGCATAGAATAAAGTTGCCCAACGGTCACTCTATTCTCTCTTGATCAAAGTGTCCCACATGCTAAGATTGCTTGAAAGTTCATGTGTTCGACTCCAAGGTTCCTTTTATCGCGAATAGACTCAGTTGGTTGATGTGTTTTGCTGGTTATTTCAAGGGGACTTACGTAGTTGTTCGACTTTGTGAAGCAATTAGGATGTGAATGATTTGGCAATATTGTTCTGGTACCTAGACTGACTCGAAAAATGCAAAATTTAAAGGGGATAGGGATAGGGATTCTACAGATCTACTTCTAAAGGGTGGAGGACGAAGATCGACTGAAACAATCTTCAAACCAAACTTCGCTTTGTCTTCTTTCGAACAACTCCGAAAAAGTTGGTGCAATCTTCAAAGGATGAGAAAAGTGTTCAAACTATGACGCAACACGTTCATACCGTCAACACGACGCATACAAACATATGAACCATAATCGAAGTTAAGTGCTGATACTCCAGTTGACCACGCAAGGCGAACTTACCCTCAGTAAGCCCGCTAGTGGTATGGATGAAAGAAGATATGCTTAAATCACAATGCCACACTCCATAATTAACAACTACTTGCATGAAATAGAAATCTACTTTACTCTATCTACCTTGAATTGGAAAGACAAAATGGCCTTGCTAGCTATTCATAACAAAGAAGAAATCACCAAGCAATGAAACTCTTTGTATTATGAAAAGTGTTCACAACAACCTTTTACAAAACTTTCAAAGGAAAGTTTTCTTCCCTCCTCAATCTAAAGCTAACTTCTAAGCTAAATGCCTTCTAGCTCTGATCCAATTCCAATTCTAATCTCTATCTTTAATTCTAATATATTACAAATGAGGGGGGATGCCCCTTTTATAATAAGTCCAATTCAGTGGACGGTTCAGATCAAATTACAATGAAGGGCTCAGATCGAGCCACCTATGCCCTGATTAGGGTTTCTGCCCTAAAAACCGCCACAGAGAGGAGTGGGCAATGAATGCACAGAATATTCTCCACTCCCCTGCAGGAATCATAATGAGCAATTAATGCCCACTACCATCATCAAGAAGATCCTCATCAAGCAGCGCGTTCCCACTGGCCTTCTCCCGGATAGCAAACTCGATCAACCGGGCCAATACTGCTTCAACCTCCTGTGTAGAGATCGGTGGAATATGGTTGAGCTGGAACTCCAAGACTGCTACCGTCTGTCCGTATCTGATGTAAGATTTTCTCCATGTCACCAAGGCGTCCTGGGTATGCTGAATTATACTAGAGAACGTGGAGACATTCTCAAAGTCATCCAGGACAAGTGACCTCGCAGCTGAGAAGAATGGAGGCAGTCTACTTTTCAAGCCATCAGCAGTTATCTCCTCTGGGACCAACTTTCTAGCAAATATGGCTTCTAATGTATTGAGGACTCCCCCCAAGATGTTGCCCATTGCTTTCCTCACTTTAGCTGAATCTGCCCTTGCTGCGTCGTGAAATCCACGGCCTGTGACCACCGAGGAGTACCAACTGGTGAAATCATACCTATCACCTCTCTGAATTACACCTCCATCCACCAAGGTTTCTAGAGGTATATGCATCAAAGCCCCCAAACGAAGTACAGTCTTCGTTTGATAGATGCGAGTATCACCCCAGGCCTGATCTACTATATCCATCCGTGCCAAAATATTTGAGGCCTGTCGATAAGCATCGGCAAGGTCCTCCATGAATTTCCCTGTCTCAATATGAACACGGCTAACCCACTTGTCTGCCTCCGTTTCCATTTTCTTCAAATCCTCTAAGGCAACAACTGACTCCTTCGGAAGCTCTGATGGACGTTCCACTGCTGGGTTTGCTGGTTCACCTGGATGTGCTAGATTTTGTACGTATCCTATCAAAGTTTTGTGCTCCTTCTTCAATTTCTTATACTTCCCCTCCGTGCGGAGCAACTGATCCTTCAATGCCTGATAGGAGTTATCGAACTCCTCGATAACTTGGGCTCCCGTAGGACGACCCAACTCTACTGTGGTGATCACATAATTTTTAGGCCTCTCCTCGGTTCGATCACAATCTTCCCTCGGAATAGCCACCTGAAGCGTGCGAGAGCCTGACTCGTCAGTCGAGATCTTTGAAAACTTTCGGGCCCTTTTCTTCTCTGGTGGCGCACTGATCCTCCTAAGGAACTCCTCCATCTCAATGGCCGGATCCGTATCATCCTCGAGTTCTCTCCTCATTTTGTCGGAAAGCCAATCAGGCACTGTCTGCTGTGGATTACAAATGACAAGGGGCTGCTCTTCTGTTGCCTCCATCTCATGCACTTCCTCTCTTCTTGCACTGGTCTGCTCAGGCTCATCCTCCTCTATAAGCTGGGTATCTCCCGACCCTTGGGTCCCCTGTTCTGTGTTTTCCTCTTCTTCCAAAGCAGTGTCCAACATCTGCTGAAAATGGGTGTCGGCCATTGTTTCCTCTTCCTCCTCCTGTTGGCCGCCCCTGGATAGACTGACACTAGCTGATTCCCGGGCGTTGGGCTGATCTACCTCCTCAAGTCCCCGCTCTTCCTCTAATCCTGCCCTCTGATCGGCAAATAATGAAACCACTCTCAAACTCGAAGACTGAGTTTGTGAGTGCACGGGTGATGCTTGTTCTATCCTCAACGGTATCGGTTGGGTTGGCACTTCCACTTGTGCCCTCGATGTCTGAGCAATTTGTTTCCCCCTTTTTACCGATAACGGCCTTGGGTCACCCATCAAGCTATAAGTAAGGGCGATCGACTTGCTCTTGAGTCTGCATACATGTCTGTCGACCCAAGTCCTGGTAAAAGTCATCACCGGGATAGAAAGAGTGTCCAAGTCCATGATCTCTGGCTCGGACCAATCAGGTGGTGGGACAGGAGTATCCCTAACTGAACCATAGTCGGGTTGCATGACGTTGACATCCTCCTCCACCTGGTCGGGAACTGGAATAATCTCACATTCTCTAATCAACTTGAGAGGAAGTCTGGAAAACATCCTTCTTCTTATCTCAGCCTCATCCACTGCATTTGCCCAAAAGTCCTCTAGATGAGCTCTGTGCCGGTATTCAACGTTCTGTATCATCCGGATGTTCCTGTAAGGATCGAAATCCTGCCTACCTGTGTGATATAACAAATGATAAGATTGCAGCTCGTCCTCCGCCTCTCGGGCTGCCTGCAAAGCGGGACACACCTCAATGGAATTTCCCATGGTGATAGGGAAATCAAGTCCACCCTTCTTTTTCCTTTTCTGAATCTTATCGTAGGCAATCAATTGCCTAGATACCTCAAGCATTACTATGTGATCAGTGGGGTATCGTGGTAACCGATACGGATACGAAGTGAACCCCTGCAGCCTAATATATGTGAATTTCGGGAATTGGATGAGCCAATACCCATATTCCTCAATCAATGTCTGTGCTTCTTTAGATATTCTCTGCTGCGTCCTTTGCTGAAGTGTCCTCGCAATGTGCATTGTGAATGCATCATTTTCCCGTTTATAGTTGGCAATGTTAGCTAAATGTAGCTGTGTGCAGGCTTCGTGGATTTTGAATTGACCAGGGGCGCAGCCGATTGGCTCCTTGTACGAAATCCCTTTGTACTTAGTCATTCTGGCCAACATGTAAATTACATATGAGCTCATGTAGAAAGTCTTCATCACCTTCAAGCTCCTGAATTGCTCATCGATGTGGTTGCTAATCATCCTAGCCCAATCGACACACTCTTTTCCTTCCAAGATGATCTCGATGAAGTAGAACATCCAAGGCTCGAAAATGTAAGCCTGTGCACTCCCATTCACCCGGCTCAGCATCATTATCAAATCACAGTATTCTTGTTTCACGTCCTCGGCAATTATCTGCTTTGGGAGCTTAGTGCGGGGTGGCCTCGGCTTCTGCATCCAAACTCTGTTGATGACTGCAGTGACTCTTTCGAAAGAGGAAGAGTACATCTTATCTGCCCTCTTATTTGTTCTGTATAACATCTCCTCAGCAGTTGGAATCCCAAATGCCTCTCCGATGGCATCCGGTGTGAAGTTGGCGAGCAGTTTACCATCCGGAGAGACAATCGTCCTACGTTCTGGCTTGTAGTGATTGGCGCACTCCATAATTAGCTCTGGACACTGAATTGCTGGCGGAAAACTAGCAGCTGCGTAGATTCCACTCTTCATTATATTATGTGCCGTGACGGATGGTTGATGGCCCCCTAGCCCGAACATCCTCGATTTGAGTGCATTTAGATTAAATGAACCAAGGTTGGTGTCATTTAATCCTGCCAACTTCGAAACTATTGCTGATTTTGGGAGAAATGGCTTAGAGAGCCTTTTAATCATTGCCTGCCGGGATGAGCCAGCCTTGCCTGCTTCAGTGTTTGCAGCTCTGCCTGCGGCTCTGCTTGTTCCTGCAACATCCTTTGCGCCAGCCATCTGTAAAAATAAAATAGAATAATAAGCTAGACTGCAGATTTTTAATAAAATAAAACAATTCCCGAGATGGCTGCGAATACGGAGTTAGCTTTGAAAATAAAATTCCTCAGCATAAATTTCTAACTCCAAACCTCAAACTATATAAAAATCTCTGAGTTTAGAGACAACTCTCAGCAACTGCACTTCTGACTGGTGAAGAAAAAACGCAGCAAGCTAATAACTTTCAGCAATGTAGCTAATTTCTCCAGCACAAATAGTTCGAACCTTGACTTCACTTTGTCAACTTCAGCAGTTAGAGGAATAAAGAGTTGCCAGCAATATGAAATTTCAACTTCCTCAACTTCTCAACGTTTAAACTTCTTCAACACTTCGACTTTCAGTAGCTTGAAAATAAAGATCTCCAGAGAAAAGAAATCTTCTACAACTTCGCAAATCTGCAGCGACTTCAACAATCTGGAAATAAAATCTTAGCTCTCCAGTATACAACTTCGAACTTCGCAGCAACTCCACTTTCAGCTCTTTGAGAATTAAATTCTCCAGCAACTCCGGAAAACAACTTCACCCTTCAACTTCGAAGTTGCAGCAACACACTTTCAGCTTTTCGAAAGAAAGAGTCTCGGCAAATGAAAATTTCTCCAGCACTTCGTACTTTCAGCAACTCAACACTCCGAAATAAAATAAACTCTCAAAGAATTTCTCTCCTCAACCACTTCGAAAATATTTCAATCTCTCAAGAACTTCTTCAGCAACTTCAACTTCGAAACAATGTGAGGAGAAATGAGAGAAGAGATTGTTTAAATAACTCTTCTCGAAGAATCCTGCTAAGTAGTGCTGGGGCTATTTTTAGCACCTTCATCAATTTTCCACTCTCTTTGTTCGGAATATTCTAATTCAAGCGCAGTAGTGGGCTAGTCGTCAGTCGGTCATTATGGCAGTTGCCATTAATAATGATTCCTTCCTCTTCAAATTTTGAATTTTCCTCTTAGTCTGCCAGTTAACTCTTGGCGATTTAAACAACTCTCGAGAAAAACAATCACTTGAATTCCATTTTAAAATCTCGCAGTGTTTAAATAAATTCAACTCGAAAAATTTTGTGGGAGTTGTAAATATATTTCCAACTTTTAAAATGTCTGTCATTTAAATCCTCGATTTCATAAAATTTGCCTTAGACATTTTAAATTTTCTCTTTAAGATATTCAACTCCGGGTGATTTAAAATTATTCGCCTGCTCGAAATAATTCATCCTCTGAGATTTAACTTCCGTCATGAAAATAATCTAGGCAAAACGAGTTTCCTCTGAAAATATTAAAATTTCCCTTAGGAAATTCATTTTCAAACTCTGTTAACTCATGGGTGCATTTTAAACGGGTTCATTTGATTTTCACTTGACCCATGGAAAATATTCATCGATATCAAATCTTCCCCTTGAAAAATATTCGTCAACTTTCAACTGCCTTTGGAAAATTTTAAAACTCATCAAATCATCCTTCCATGCCAAGGGCGTATTTTCCCCTAGTGAAGTGCTATCTCACTTAGAAAATTTTTCTAACATGTTCTCTCTTGGCGTATTTCCCTTGGTATTTTTTTTCTCTGAAAAAAAATCTCCATGCCTTATGAATTAAAATTTAAATCCCTCTTCAAGGGCGTATTTCCTTCAAATTTAAATTTTAATTCCCACGCCTTAGGAATCATTCACTTGTTTTCTTCTTGGGCGCACTTTACCTAGTGAAATTTTATTTCACTTAGGAAATTTTTTTTTATTTTACACCTCAGGCGCATTTGAAGGGGGAAGCTTTCTTTAACACTTAGGAAATTTCCTCAACACTCTTACTCCAAGGTGGGCGCATTTACATATGCAAGCTTTTACTTTCACACGCCTTAGAGAATTCTCCCATCTTTACTCACCTTCAGCTCATGGGCGCATTTGCTAGGCCAAGCTTTCACTTTACACTTAGAAAATTTTCAAACACTTAGAATATCCTTTCAAGGTGAGGGCGCATTTCATAGGTTCCACTTTCATTTCGTTGCCTTAGGAAATTTTCTCCAGCAACCTTGGGCGCATATGGGGTCTTGAGCTTTCATTTTCTTGACTTAGAAATTTCTCCAAGTCCTAGCCACTTTATCTTGCCTTGGGCGCATATGGGTGTGTCTGGTTTTATTTTCACCACTTAGAATTTCTTCAAGCCATGTATCTTCTTGAGGGCGCATTTTGACCTCTCTACTTTCATTTTATGCCTTAGAAGAATTCTCCCATCTCCTCTTCATCATGGGCGCATTTGCTAGGCCAAGCTTCCATTTTACCTTAGGCGTTTTTAGCCTATTCCTTGGGCGCATATTGGGTAGACAACTTTCATCTAGGGGCGCAAATGAGAGGGTGAGCTTTCACTTTCTCTTGAGGGCGCATTTCACCCTTGATACTTTCGTTTGTGTGCCTTAGAATATTTCATCAAGCTCACTTTACACCTTGGTGAGGGCGCATTTTCATGGGTGTGCTTTCGTTTTTGCCATGGGCACATTTCAAGTGCCATGCTTTGATTTCCAATGCCTTAGAATAATTTGAAGGCACTTCCAAGGTGGGCGCATTTACATGGGTCTACTTTCATTTTCATGCCTTAGACGTTTTGAGAGAGTCATCAAGGTGGGCGCATTTACATGGGTCTACTTTCATATGCCATGCTTTTATTTTGATGCCTTAGGCGTTTTTTTTCTCCCTGACCTCAAGCCAAGGGTGCATTTTGAGGTATGAGCTTTTGTTTCATGCCTTAGAAACTTTCAAGGCTTCCATCAAGGTGGGCGCATTTCCTTAGCTCAACTTTGAATTCTGCCTTAGACAATTTTCAAGCTATCAATCTGTGAGGTGGGCGCATTTTGAAGGGGATACTTTCATTTTCCCACACTTAGAATATTTTCCATGCCTCTGCCTGCCTTTGTTTACGCATTCTATTTTTAGCAAGTTGTGCTATTTTTAGCAAGTCCCTTGATTTTCAACCTCTAAGGCTCCGTTTTGCCTGAAAATTTCATCATATGATATTCTTCACCTTGTGAACCTGTTTTGCCAGTCCTCTGCCCTGACCTGCTATTTATAGCCACCTGCTATTTATAGTAAGTTTTGACTTTCTAACTTCAGTAGCTCCGTTTTGCCTGAAAGTTGCAACACTTGATCTTGATAGCTTGAGTGTTACTCTGATGCCAACCTCGGGTGCAGACCTGCTATTTATAGCCGTGCCCTGACTTACTAAAAATAGTAAGTTCTCCGATTTCGCTCAAATTTTGCCAGCAGGTACCTTGAAGTGTGCTAACATGGGTGGGGTACTTCGTTTCGGCTATTTTTGGATTTTACCCCCTATAAAAGTGGAAACCCTAATTTGACTTGCATGTATCCCGAACGGTCTCCGTTTGACTTCATTCCTTCGCATGGCGTTCGCTTGCTGAACTGGAGTGTTGGGCGGCTGCCGGAGTGTACCTGCTAAAAATAGAAACTACCTGGAAAGTGACTCATCCACTGCCGGATGGTTTTGCATGTCATATTGCCCGTGGGATCTCAAAAAACCCAGAAAAACCCAGAAAACTAGTCTGCATGCATGCACTGGCTAAAAATAGTAAGTCCTCAAAACTCGATCTTCTCCGCTTGCAAGTCACACCGTTGCGAGGCTCTCGAAAAACCCATAAAGAAAAACCCGACATGCGTTGAAAAACACTGCATGCGAACCCTAAAAATAGCCTCCGAAGGCTGACTTCTGAAAGTGGTCGTCTCGGTTTGCATGTTACATCACTGCGAAGGTTTTGGAAAACCCAGAAGGATTCTCGGACATGCATCGAAAAGCTCATGTGGAAACCAGAAAATGGCTCTTGAAGCCTGAATTGCCAAAAATAGCAAGTCGTCTGATCTGGCTCAAAATTTACGTGTAGGCAGCTTGATGTTACCCGGATGCAGTGGAACTGACAGAATTCCAAAATCTCAATAAAATAGTCCCAAATTGAATACTTACTAAAAATAGTAAGTTGCCGGAATACAGTGAAAATTTAGGGGGACTCTGTTGGAAGTCTTCTGACTGCTGCACTAAGCTTAGATTTCAATTTTATAACTCAGTTTGACCTTTAATAAGCCTGAAGGATGAAAACCCTAATTACACAGACTTAACCAATACTTTAACCTGGGTCAAACGACAGGACATCCCCGGAAGGACCAGAGACTAGAGAGAGAGCGAACCAAAGCCAAAAGACCGGAATGGAGCAAAATTTAGGGGGTCCCCATCTTAATGGGGTGATGTGTGAAAAAGGTCACAACATCTGGCGACTCCACGGGAAAGTGTTGAAAAACACTTTGAAAATTAAACCTTGGCCAATCCCTCTAACCATCATACGAAAAGGATACTTACTCAAAAAGGGAGAAGAATCCGATATTGGATCAAAACACCTTCATCTGAGATCTCCTGACTTATGCATTTATCTTATCTCTAAACCATCATGACTCCCGAGATCGATTATGGCAGGTTATACAAGTATCTTAACTTCAAAAGCATCCCGGACATTGCCTCGCTGCCAGTCAGGCATCTATAGCCCCGACGAGGTTGTCGCTACAATTCTCACGAATATTGCTCCACTGCCAGCCAGGCGTCCATAGCCCCGGTGGAGTTACTCGTATATTCCCAGACCAATATTCAAAGTACGATATTTCTTTCATTTTCTTTCTTTTGATATTTCCTTTTTTAGCATATTTTTTCCTTTTCTCTTGATTATCCGTCAATTCCATAATTGGTTGGCAAGCAATGAAGCTACCAATGGGTTTGAGAATTCCAGTGGCGCTGAAGCAAGATTTAAAATTTTCACTTGCCGTAACCCCTCCCAAGGAATCAAAATGACTCAAAGCAGCTTGTTTGAACCAATAGGACATGATGATCTCAGGCTCATGTGTTAAGACACAATAACTGATTAAACTCTCGAGTCGAGCTTATATGAGACCGGATGATGACAAGAGGAAAACAACCTTGGCATTCTATCATTTGCATAAATTCATAAAAATCCCAGGGAAGTAAACCAAACTATGAAGAGACAAGATATCATCACCTCCATCGCAACGGAAAACCCTAAACTCAAGTCCATTCCGAACCCAAACCAAAACCACTTGAGCGGACAACTCAAGGGAAGAAACACCAAAACCAAAAACCCCAAAGGGCAACAAACCAAAACCAAAACCTAGAAGGGAAAGCGGGAACAAAACAACCTAATCTACTATGTAAAAAGTAGGATCCAGGAGGGACCCTACGCTTGGAAATAATGCTTGAGGAACTGCCCATTGACTGGCAATGGGATATCCTCTCCTGTTAGCGTTTTCAATCTGAATGCATTATCTCCCAGGATCTCAGAAACCTGATACGGGCCCAACCACAATTTGTCGAACTTGTCGTGATCGCCTCTTCTTTCGTGGGCCTTATCCCAACATAAAACTAAATCTGAAATCCTGAAGGCCTTGACCTTGGCCTGCTTGTCGAACCATCTTTTCACGACTCCTTGGTGCTTAGCCAGATTTTCCAGTGCTTCATCTCTTTTCTCCTCCAAGTGCATCAACTAAGACAACCTGACTTGAATTCGGTCTTCGCCTTCCAGATAATCCTAAATAAACTGAAGAGTAGGGATCCTTAATTGAACTGGGAAGACGGGGTCTTGCCCATACACCAAATGGTAGGGAGATGTTCCCAAAGAATTCTTCGTTCTATTCCTGTCTGCCCACAAGGCAAACCTCAGTTGTGTGTGCCAATCCTTGGGGTTCTTATCCAACAGTTTCTTGATAGCATTCAGCAAATTCTTATTTGTGGACTCTGCAATTCCATTTCCTTGGGGGTAGTAGTTGGATGAGAACTTCAGTGCAATCCCATACTCAAACGCCCAATTTGAAAACTTCAATGATGAAAAGGCGGGGCCGTTGTCGCACACCAAAGCGTGGGGGCATCCAAACCTTGTAACAATATTCTCTTCGAGGAACTTAATGACTACATCTGTGGTGGAAAGCTTGAGAGCTTGAGCCTCTGTCCATTTGGTGCAATAGTCTGTGGCTGTCAGTATGTACCTGTGCTGTGCCGAGGACGGTGGGTTAATCATTCCAATAAAGTCCAACCCCCACTTGGAAAATGGCCTGACCTCAATCACTGGCTGCAAGGGCATAGCCGGATTCTTTTCTCTGTATGCAGCTGTCTGACAAATGTGGCAGGTCTTCACATGCTCATAAGCATCCTTAAAAAGTGTGGGCCAATAATACCCAGCCCTTGAAATCTGATGAGCTGTGGCCAAACCACCTCTGTGACCTGTCCCGAATTTCTCGTGGAAATGTTCCATAAGCTGCTTAGCTTCTCTTTTTCCTACACATCTCAAATAGATACCTTCGTGATTTCTTCTATAAAGTACTGATCCCTGCAACATGAATCTCTGGCTCTTCATTCTTAAAGCCCTTTGTTGCACTGGATTCAAATGTGAAGGACACCTGTGGTTCAACAAATAGTAAATAGTGTCATCGTACCATTCCCCTGGGGACACCTCTTCCAGTATATATGTTTGTTGTACCAGCCCAGGTCCTGCCATTGCAATCGTTTGTGCCGATGCTTGTCCTCGGACTAACTTCATCGGCTGTATCTCTATGTCATATTCTTGCAAGCTGGCGACCCACTTGCCTCTTCTTTCTCCCAGTTCATTTTGCATCAGTAATGTCTTTACTGTGGCATCTGGAACTATTGCATGTACTTTGCTCCTTAGGATGTAGTGCCTGAACTTCTTAGCTGCTTTTACTAGAGCATAAGCCTGCTTTTCTACATTGGCGTACCTTAATTCTGCTTCCTTCAATGGAGTACTCATGAAAGCAATTGGGTGTTCATCCTTTTCTTCTGTTCTCTGGGTCAAGACCGTTGCGCAAGTGTGTTCTGAAGCAAAGGAGTACAAGTAGAATGGTTTTGAATAATCCGGACTAACTAGCACCAGAGCATCTACTATTGCTTGTTTGATTTCCTCGAACGCCTTCTTTGTGAGAGGGGTCCATTCTATCTTTGCATCCTTTTTCAGCATTTCATTTAGTGGTCTGACAATCTCGGCGAATCCAGTTATGAATTTTCTCACAAAATTAATCTTGCCAAAGAAAGACCTCAATTCTTTCTGACTCCTTGGCATGCCGATCTTTGAAATTGCCTCAATGCGGTCTGGGTCAATTGATATGCCCTGTTCTGAGAGGACATGTCCTAACAATTTTCCTTCGGTGACTCAGAATACGCACTTCTTTGAATTGAGAGAAATACCAAATCTTCTGCATCTCTGGAAGATCTTTCTCAAGTCTTCAACATGATCCTCCCTCTTTTTGGAGAACACTGTCAAGTCATCCATGTATATAATAATGCATTTTCCAACTACGTCTCTGAAAGCGATGTCCATAGCTCGTTGAAATGTGGCCCCGGCGTTGATTAGGCCGAAAGGCATTCTTCTGTAAGCGAATGTTCCCCACTTAGTGGTGAAAGCTGTTTTCAGTCTATCTGCTTCTTCAACCATCACCTGTTTGTAACCTGAATAACCGTCCAAAAAGGACATCATCTGGGAACCATTTACAATCTGCAACACCTCATCCAACGAGGGCAAGGGATAGTTATCCTTCTCGGATGCTCTGTTTAGGTTGCGGAAGTCAACACATAACCTTATCTCTCCATTCTTCTTCCTGACGGGCACTAGATTGGTGACCCACGTTGAGTGCCTTATTGGGAAGATTATTCTGGCCGAAAGGAGCTTCCTTACCTCCTGATATATCAACGGTTCCAACAGCGGGTTCACCGGCCTTTGTCTTTGCCTGAATGGTTTATTTCCCGGCTTCAACGGGATCGTGTGCGTGATCAAGGTAGTGTCGTATGTCTTCAAGTCTTCGTAGCCCCAGGCTACCACGTCAGAGAACTCTCTCAATGCTTGCACTATTCCTTCTCTTTCTTTTGGGGTACACACTTTTCCCACAAATACATTCTTTACTTGCTCACTAGTTCCCAAGTTGATTGTCTCACATTCATTTCCTTGGGTGCTTTGATTCCGACTTAGTTTATCAGGGTCAAAGAGCCTCTCTAACTCCACCATGCCCCTAGGAATGACATTTGTCTTCAAATTTAAGATCCCCTCGGTGTCAAATTCCACTTCTTCGGTTTCTTCTTCGTCTATAATCCGTGCTTCAAACACCCCTGAGTTAGTCAAGAATTCCAAAATCTGCTTATCATCATCAAACACCTGGAAATTCTTTATATTATCTGGAACTGAAGGTGTGGAGATCAATTCTACTGTGAACTTCTTTAGACCCTCCAACTCTAATGGC
>CM021102.1:334486321-334498337 GCA_007115665.2 Sequoiadendron giganteum
TAAAGGCCTTTCATAAAGCCAAAAGCTTTGCATGACTAAGTCTTAAGGAAAAGACTTTCAAAAATAAAAAAAAGAAGGCATAACAAATGCCACGCATGAGGGAAGTGAAAAAAGTTTTTGTTTTTTAAGAAAGTTCTAAGGCAAAAAAATGCCTTCTCTTACCCACACATCACTTAGGGTTAACACCCTAAACTGAAATGAATACTTTCATTTCATTTGCTTTGTTGTTCTCTTGCTGCTGGGCGCCGCCACTTGAACCCTAGCCATGCCATGAAGATCTTTGTGCTTGGGACGCCATGGTGTGCATTTTTTAGCTTGTATCTTGAAGAGATATTGGTAAGGTTGATCTTTGTGCATCAAATCTGGATTTTTTGACATTTTAGAAAGCTCTGGAACCTTTTAACAGGTGCGCCATGGCTGTTTCTGATGTTCTTACTCCATTTTTCTGCATTTTTTGTCATCTTCTTTGTGTTGAGGACGCCATGAGTTCTCTAGGTCGAGCCTTTGCAAGCTTTTGCAGATCTAAAGATGGTAAGTGTTCTTTTATTTCTGAAAGTATGAATCTGGAAGTGTTTACTCCTTTTTGAAAAGCTTTTGAAGCAAAATACAAGCTGCGACCTCCTTTACATTCTCTAATATCTTTTAGCTATTGTGCTATGACTTCGTGATTCTGTAGTCGCCATTAGCAAGATTTTCTGAAACTATTCTAGAGATTCATGACAAGGAAAATGCATTCTAGTTGAAAATTTGTTTTAAACTTCATTTTTTGAAAAAATTTGGGCTCTAAAAGGCCGCGGCCATGGTTGTATCATGCACAGTTCTATATTTTATATTGTTCTTCTGCTGTGTCTTTGTATTGGCTTTTTTTTTTGTCCTCCATTGTAGTTTATGAGCTCTATGAGAGCTAGGCCACACCATGAATAACTGATAATGTTTTCCTTGAAAAACAATGACAAATCTGTAACTCATTTTGCAACGTCATGTGGGTCACTCAAAAATTGAAAGAAATCTTCATTTCATATTTCGTTTTCCTGATTCTTTGCTCAACTCAAGCATATATGAAGCAGAACGAAATAGCTTTCATTATTTTGAAAATAGAAATGAAACTCCAGCTATGTATTTCTTTAAATGAAGGAAAATCTGCATTTTGAGTGGAAATCTGTATGTGGGTATTTTATGAATTTGAAAGAATCTTCCCATTTTTTATTTTGCAAAAACAAAATATGGTTGTATTCCAATTCTGAGCTTTGACTTATGAATGTGTTCTGCAAATAACATGATGTTTCCTTTGTGATCATGATAAAAAGAAAAGACATCATCATGTTAGTTGTAGCTGATGCAAACAAAATGTATTGATTTTTTCTGCTCTTTCAGCAACTTAGCATTGTGACCTTCATCAGCTTGGCTGTAACATAACATAGTGGGTATGAGTGGAAAAATATGTATTTTTTCCTATGTTTGCTGCTCTCCTTTTATATCTTTTGATATCATCTCACAAAACTCAGCAAGATGGCATAATATTGTCCTCATGAAAACTGAAATCAATGCATTCTGGAAATGAAAATAATTTGCAGCACTGCTGTCATTTACTCTTTGCATACCTTTTGTGATGAAAATTTCAAAAAATCTGCATAATAAAAAACAGATTCTCACAATGTTCATATGGCACAAAACATTTGATGAGCTGGGCTCAACCCTTGTGGGAGCCACATTTAACCCCACTCATTCTGAAACTGATAAAAAATAGCAATATTGTATTTTCTGTTTCTGCACATGACACAAACAAGTTAGTAAAAAATGACAGATTCAAAGGCTTCTTTTGATGTTCTTATTTTCTTTTAATCATTTGGTGAATGCATTATTGAATGAGATCACATCTCTATTGGTAGCGTAGGGATAAGGTAGGAACTAATTTTTTATTGCTCTAATGCCACTCCTCACAATTTTGCAGGTAAACCTTAAAGCTAGAGCTGGTTGTGACACCAAAGCTGGACGAATATCAACACACAGCTTCAACAATGATTCGTCATTCCAGGAAATGACGAATCACCTTCTTTCCTTGTTTTTACTCTATTTTCAGCTATGTGTTCCTTTTCCTTCTTGTATTCAACATTTGATTTAAAAATCAAATCAGGTTACTCCCACAGCTTTTGTGGGACTTCAGCTTTTACAATATGAATAAAACAGCATTACTTTGCAAACCTATGAATTTCTCTGTTTCAAATATTTGCAAAATAACACTTGAATTCATTCCTAATCAACTCTTAGAATGCGATGAATACGTAGGCAGCAAAATGCTACAGTAGTAAAATTTTGATAATAGTTACAAGTGTAGCATCTCCTTGAGAATTGATAGGAACCTCTTCCTGCACTAAATTTGCCTCTTGAACCTCTGCATCCACCTCTTGAAACAGTTTGGTCCTTCTTGTCATCTCCTTGGCCCTCATTGTTTGACTTTGAATTAGGATTGAATCCTCTTCCTCTAGAGGTGTTGCCTCTTTATCTTTTCTTTTGCCCTCATTGCCATTTGAAAGTAGTTTATTCCAATGTTTACAAATATTTTGTAATGTATTTCAAACTTACCTCATTAATTGTTAACTATATTCCATATTTCCATATTACAAATTTTACGAATGTGATCTTAAAGAACATATCCTATGTTTAAAATTATGAAAGAATGTGCCTCATATTCACAAATATTTAAGATCTTGTTTCAAGATTACCTTACATGTTAAAAGCAATCCAAAAGAAGAAGAAAACATCAACAAATGGAAATTAGAAATACAATTTTTTTTAAATTTCAACACATAAAAAAATGGTAATAGAAAACAAATACAACACAAAACAAGTTGGAAATTCTAACATGCCTGTTTAGGACAAGCAACATATTGGAAGCAATGACCAAAAAAAAAGGACTTTAGCATCACAGAAACCATTCCATTTGTTTTCTTACTACTTGTAAACTTCTTAATTTTTTCATACTTACTTGATTAACCATGAAGTAAATGCAGTGTAGTTTAGTTTTTGTTGTTTAATGATATACATTTGCAAGACAAGGACAACAATAAAATAAACAAAATAGGTAGTGTTGCAGAGCAGTGAGGAAAAGGGTTTGAATGATTGGACAAGCATATTTTAGGGCAGGCATGATCTCTATGGGTAATTGAAATGTAGTCATTACAGGAAACTCAAGTCCATCATTCATTCTAAAGGATATATGCTCACACCAAGGAAAAAAGTGAAATCATAGATTTTAAACTATAAAATTTAAAACCATTAGATTTCAAACCTATAATTTCAAACCCTAACAAAATCAAACCCTAAAAAATAGGGGATAGTACATGGCGATGCACCCAAGATTTGTATGCACACTTAATTAAGCATCTAAAAATATCACCCGAGTTTTAGTGCTACTCAATTCTTGAGTTCAAAGAAAAAGAATTGCAAGCTTTTAAACAGAAATATTGGTTACAGTTGGTTTTTCAAGCAAAGGGGTGAGGAATGTGTCAACAACTTGAAAAATGTTTTTCCCATCATGAGACAAATTTCGAGAGAGCCAATCCCTTCATTTAACATAAAGCAACATAATGGTGTTAAAATGAAATAAAACACAAAAAAATGATCCAACAACATAAAGATTCCAAAAATTTAAATTCACTGAAACCATAGCAAGCGACTTACCTAAAAATTCTACAAATTATGTTGTGTTGTTGCTGATGATAAAAAATAGGGAGATCTTGCAATAAAAGTATGAAACCATCTTTGAAACCTTATTTTCAGGCTGCAGCTTGCCAATTTGGAGAAGTGAAATGTCAATACTAGGGATGAAGAGTTTGAAGGAGCATTAAGCAACAACAATGGGGAAAGCAACAAAAAGGTGCATAAACGGCCGAGAAAATGGCCAAAAATGATGAATGGATGAGATTCATCTTACATCATCTATAAGTCAATCTGCATTGTTCGGCATAATAAGGGGTTGGAAAAGATCAACATGGGGATGCCTTCGGCATAAAAATATGTGGAAATGAGATTGCTCAAAAGGGTAGGAACAAAGGATCATGGTCCAACCCATTATACATAATTAGAGGATGTTTGAAAATATTATTTGGAGTGTAGGTAAGTGTTGTGTAGTGGTAATTTGTTATAGTTTTCAAGATAATGTGTCTGATTTTTTTAATTTATGGAAATAAGGTCTTTAATTGTGATCTCAAAACTTTTATCACTATAAAATTTGATAATTTGATAATTTAAGGTGTGAAGAAAAGGGATAGGAATTAGGTTTCTAATAGTGATCTCAAATTTTCAATCAATATGAAAAAAGTATGATTTGACTACTTATAAGCTTTTTTTAGGTAAAAACAAAATCATATTATAAGGGAATTTAAAATAAATTACAACATAAAGATTTCCAAATAGCAGTAGTCATTAATAAGATCAAAAGAAGAAAAATCCAAAGGGGATTTCCATTATTCTACCATCCCCAAGAATTAAAAGAATTAGTGATCCAAACAAAAATCGCATTCTTCAAGAACTATAAGTAAGGAGAGTTAAGCCCAATCATTATGAACGAGATAAAGAAGTTGCCTAGGTTTATCAATGACATTCTAGTCACAATCAACATCAAAGGCCCATTTAGCTAGGAAATTTGCATCAACATTCTATTCTCTATGAACATGAACAAATAAAATGGAATCAAAATTTGAGGTGAGATAGAGAATCTACTCAGTAAGAGATTCCAACCGCCAAAAAGGCTCATGCAACTTCTCTTTGTTCAAAAGAGAAATAAGGATTAGAGAATTCATTTTACAAATAATCTTCTTCAAACCTAACTCACAAGCTTTCTCAAGTGCAACAAGAATGGCTCAAGCCTACATTTGATTATTAGTGCAACAACTCATCGAAGAATTGAATAAAACAACACTTTTAGGTACTGAAATGTTAACCAATAACTAATATATTTAAATTATATTTTATAATGTTGCAAATACTCTACAAACCTTCAAAATATGAATTTTATTTTATATGTTATAAACATTATACAAACCTTCAAATTTTAAATATTTTTATCATGAGTCTTACCACATTTACATTGTTGATAAAAATAGAGATTGAAAATGTATGCATTTTTTAATATCATAAAGCTAGTGGAATCGACAAACCCCACATGTTTGAAATCCAATATTATCACAACCTTTATGATCATATTTTTATTGAATATTTTCATAATGAAAAAATATTTTGGTTATTATAATGGGGAAAATTTTAAACCTTACAATTTTCCCCTTAATTTTAGGCTTGATTTAACTATGTTATCCTTTATGCAATAATTGCATATAAGTGGTGTGTTTTTGTATATATACTAGTAATTCTATATTTCTAATACTAGTAATTTTATTTGTGTGACTAAATATTTTGTTATGTATTTTACCTAACGATCAAATTAGTCATTTATTTAGTCATTTTTAGTTGTTGTGACTAAAATTTTTAGTCACATAGTCATTTATCTGACAAATTCTACTAGTGTCTATCTTCTTTTCTATTCTAGCAGCGAGCCTTTCTTTTTTCAAGGTAGTGAACCCTATTGTAGTCGGTGTCGATATTACTTTATATTGTGAGGTAATCCTCACCATGGTTTTTCCCTTCTTAGGTTTTCCACGTAAATCTGGTGTTTCTTTGTGTATGGTGTTGTTTTGGTTCTATTTATGCTATTTGATTTCATATTAAATTGTTCTAATAGATTAAGGGTTAATTCAATTGATGTGGATTTGAATGTTTTTGAGGGTTTTAAAGTTTAAGGTACAACTAATTCACACCCCCTCTTAGTTTTCTTGTGCACTCAACAATTGGTATCAGATCAAGATTCCTTGGAGGAAATCTTAACCACTTGAGGTGGATCTAGGATGGCACACAAGAAATATGTTCCTCTATTTGATGGATCAGATTATGCATTCTGGAAGACAAGGATGGAAGGTTTTCTGGTTTCTCTTGGATTTCAAATCTGGAAGTTTGTTGAGACTAGATATAGTATACCTGAAAATGGTCCAAATATTGATGATGAGATCAAGGCCTATGAAAAGAATGGTAAAGCAAGTTATGCTCTCTTAAGTGGTCTTGTTAATTCTCAATTGGTGAAATTTATGAAACTAAAAACTACTAGAGAAATTTGGGTAAAGTTAGAAACCATTTGTGAAGGAGATGATAAGGTAAAGCAAGCTAAGATGTGGAATTTGAAGATCATATTTGAGACCCTGCAAATTTCTGAAGATTAAAACGTCACAAGCTACTTACAAAAGGTGGATGAAGTTGTCAATGACATTAGAGGCCTTGGTGGAGAAATGAAAGAAGAAGAAGTGGTGAAGAAGGTACTCAAAACTCTTCCTAAATATTATATTCATAAAGTTTCTGCTATTAAGGAATTATAAAGTTTTAATCAATATACTACAGATCAATTATATGGTTCTTTAACTACTTTTGAAATGAGAGAATTTGGTGCAAGCAATGCAAAAGTTGAGACTGATTTTAAGCATAAAAAATCATAGAAGACTATTGAATTAGATCAAGAGGATCTTGATGATGTGGAAGAAAACTTTGTAAGGAGAATGAAAAAGGGTACTAGTAATTAAAGAGGTAAGTTTCCTTTCAAATTTTTTAGTTGTGGAAAGATAGTTCATGATGCTTCAAGATGTCCAAACAATGCTTTGAATGATAAATATAGGGAGTGAAAAGGTAAGATGATTAAGAAAATTTATTATGTTAAAGAGAAGATTCAAGTATATCTAATGATGAATTTGATTATGGGGATGACAAGGATGGTGAATTCTTGTTCATGGCTTTAAAAGATGAAACTAATTTTGCTAACTCTGAGAGATGTGTAAAGGAAAATGCTCTAAAAGAAAGTGCTAATATTGAAGGAACTTTGGTATCTACTTTTCATGATATATAGGAGAAGAATATTGGATTATTGATAGTGGATACTCTAATAATATGACCAATGACAAGAGTAATTTTTTTAAACTTGAAAAATATGGACTTGTTAGGTTTAGTGATGATACATCATCTAAGATATGTAGAAAAGGTTCAATTAGTTTTGATGGCAAGCATAACATTGATGATTTTCTTTATGTTAAGGGTTCAAGAAATAACCTCTTGAGTGTTGGAAAAATGTGTAGCAAGGAATACAATCTTATGTTTCAGGATGATGGTTGTGAGATTAGAAAAGGCTCCAAATTATGGTTGTTGTTGTTGTAAGGATAGATGAAAATATCTATCAGCTCAAGGGTGTTGATGGTTATTGCTTCATGATCAATAAGAGTTGGATATGACATAGAAGAATGTGTCACATCAATTTTGATAGCCTAGTGAGAATAATTTCAGTTCAAATTATGAGAGATCTGCCAAAGATTACAAAGCCTATCAATGTTGTCTATAAGGAATGTCAAGTTGAGAAGCAAGAAAGAAGAAGTTTCAAAGTCAAAGAATAATCTTCTACCGGAATGTTGGAATTGGTGCATACATATCTTTATGGTCTTACCAAAATAAGAAGTCTTCAAGGTGATAGGTACTTCATTCTATTGATTGATGATTATTCTAGAATGACATGGGTTACTTTTCTTAAAAAAAAATCAAAAGCTCTAGATAAGTTTAAAGAATCCAAAGTTATGGTTGAGAATGAAATGGATATGAAAATAAAATGTTTGAGGTTTGGCAGAGGTGGATAGTTCACCTCCAATGAGTTCAATATCTTTTGTGAGAATCATGGAATAAGAGGCATCTATCTACCCCTATGACTCCTCAGTAGAATGGAGTAGTTGAAAGAAAGAATAGGACTATTCAAGAAGTTGAAAGGATAAAGATGAAAGAAGCAAATCTACCAAAATTCTATTGGATAGAAGTAATTCATACTGCTTTACATACTTAACAGAGTGCAAGCAAGAGAAAACAACATAAAGAATCCTATGAGCTTTGGTATGGAAGGATTCCTACTATCAAATATTTTGGGGTGTTTGGAAGGAAATGCTATATTAGAAGAGATGAAGAAAACTTGGGAAAGTTTGATGCAAGATCTGATGAAGGTATCTTCCTTGGATACTCTACTAGAAGCAAAGCTTACCGATGCTACAAAAAGAGGCTAAAAATATTGTTGAGAGTACAAGTGTTAAGGTTGATGAAGACCTACAAAATAGTTTAGTGGTAATAGATGGATATGAATCAGACGAATCTTCTTGTACTGAAGAAGAAAAAGATAAATAAAAAGAAGTTTAGTTTGAAGAGGAAGAAACTCCAAAAAAGGTTCCTAAAATTCTTAAGTATGTGCAGAAGAATCATTCTGATGAAAAGATCATTGGTGATAAGAGAAAGGGTGTATTGAAAAGGAGGAAAGCTACTAAAGAACATGTAAATCTATGTTTACTTTCTAAAGTTGAACCAAAAATAGTGACTGAAGCATGCAAGGATGAGTATTGGATCAAGGCTACGGAAGAAGAACTAATGTAGATTGAGAAGAATTAGATTTGGGAACTTGTCCCAAGAACAACAAACAAGAATGTGATTGGAACTAAGTGGGTATTCAGGAATAAACTAAATGAGAGTGAAGTGGTAAGAAACAAGGAAAGAATTATGTGTAAAGGCTACTCACAAGTAGAAGGAATATAATTTGAGGAAATATTTTCTCTGATGACAAGAATTAAATCTATTAGGATGTTTTTGGAATTTGCAACACATAAGGATTTTAAAGTTTATCAAATGGATGTGAAGTCTTCTTTCTTGAATGGAGAATTAGAAGAAGAGGTATAATATAACAACCAAAAGGATTTCAATTATCAAATAAACTAGATATGGTCTACAGATTGAAAATTACATTATATGGATTGAAGGAAGCTCCCAGAGGTTGGTATGCAAGCTTAGACAAGTACTTGTTACAACAAGGATTCAATAAAGGCACCACAAATAGCAATCTTTACTTCAAAGTTGAAAAAGATCAAATCTTGATTGTGGTTGTAGATGTCGGTAACATAAGTTTTGGAGGAAATGTAGTTATGTGTAAGAAATTTGTAGAAGAGATGTAGAAAGAGTTTGAAATGTCTATGTTTGTGGAGATGAATTTCCTCCTTGGGCTAAAAATCAATCAGATAGATAAAGATACTTTTAATTCACAACCAAAGTATGTCAAGGAAATGTTGAAGTTTCGAATGGAATATTCTAAACCAATATGTACCCCTATGGTTACTAGTTGCAAGCTAAGCAATAATGATGAATCTCTTAAGGATGATCAAAGAAAGTATGAATTAATGATTGGGGGACTGCTATATCTAACTGGTACTATATTGTATATCATGCATGGAGTATATCTTGTGGCTAGATTTCAAGAAGATCCTAAAGAGTCACATGTCGTGGAAATAAAAAAGGATATTTAGATACTTGAAGGGCACTCTGGATCATGGCTTGTGGTATCTGAAGAATACTGACTTTACTTTAAGTAATTACACATATGCAGATTGGGTTGGTTGTGTAGATGACAAGAAAAGTAAAAGTGGTGGTGCATTCTTTCTTGGATGTAGATTGGTGTCATGGCTAAGCAAGAAACAAGATTCAATGTCTTTATCTACTTTAGAGATAGAGTGTATTGTAGCAACATCTTTTTGCACACAAGTATTATGGATGAGGCAAACATTAAATGATATCAGAGTGGTATATGATGAACCAATTTCTATCTTTTATGATAATACAAGTGCTATCAATATTTCAAAAGATAAAGCATATCTCACTCGGGTATCAATTTTGGAGAGAGAAGGTTGTAGAGAATGAAGTGAAGCTTGAATATGTGCCTACAAAGGATCAAGTTGCTGATATATTTACTAAGGATCTTCCAAAGGATACTTTTGAGTATCTTCAAGATAAGTTGGGGGTTATTGCCCCTACTTTGAACTAGATGTATAAGAAGATGCATCAGTCCAATGGATATCAAGATTCATTCTTTGGTCTCGACTGATGTTGATGGCT
Source organism: Sequoiadendron giganteum (assembly GCA_007115665.2). NCBI lineage: Eukaryota > Viridiplantae > Streptophyta > Pinopsida > Cupressales > Cupressaceae > Sequoiadendron > Sequoiadendron giganteum. The sequence continues at coordinate 334,496,321 of CM021102.1, forward strand.
ACCTCTCAAGGGGAGTAGGTAGTGGCATTGTGTAGTGGTTGTTGATTGATGTAGTTTGGTGTGTGCTCCTAAGGGGGAGTATGCAAATTAGTAAAGGAAAGGAAGTTATAGAGTAGTGGTGAACAATATGATTATTATCAAAGGGGGAGAGAGTCATGTGTGGAAAAGATAAGCTACAAAGGGGAGTGAACAATATGAAAGAGAAAAGTGTTTATTATCAAAGGGAGAGAGAAAGTAATGAGTTAGTTGTGTAAGGGGGAGAAAAGAAGAAAATATGGCATAGAGCAAGAGTACTCATGATCAGAGTTGTTGTGTTTGTTGTTGATTTTTTTCACATCATTTGTTGTCATAATGAAAAAGGGGCAGATTGTTGCAAGTATATGTAGTTGGTGTTGTCATTGATTCCAATAACCTTTGGTGTTATCATTGGTGTCAACTATATGAGAAGGAGTTTTTTGTAAGGATGTGTAGTTTGTGTTGAGTTGGTGTTGTCTCTGATGATGTTTTGATTAGTTGCATTGTGTTGTCATTAGTAAGCCACTAGTGTCAACCTCTAGTGTTTCTTTGACAAGCTTATGTCTATGGATGTATGGTTGAGTTGATATGATGTAGTTGTCTTGGTAGTGATGAATAAATGAATATGTTGAGGATGTATTTGTGGTGCTTAGTTTCCAAGTGCTTTTGAGAAAATTTGAATAAAAAGAGGAAACAATGTGTTGTAATGGTGTTTTATGTTGCATAGTAGTGTTCTAGTTTGACTCCACATTTGTTATGTATTGAAAATTTTCTTGTGTAGTTCAGATATGTTGATAAAATTTGTTCAGAGGTGTTACATTCAAAATTTGGTGTGCTAGATCATTGTGTAGAGGAAGTTTTGTTTACCAGTGTGTGAACTATGTATTGCAGAGGTGTTTGGGAGAATTTTTTTTCTCCGCATTTCTTCAAAGGATGGTTTCAGATCTTTCAATCCTATAAGTGTGCTTATAATGTTTGTGTCTTTCTTTAGTTGAATTTGTTTAAGGTTTGGTGCTTTGAAAGTCAGTTTATTGAGCTGCAGTGTATGGGTATGTGCATTAGGGATTGGTCTTCCCTTTTCCTCCTTTATTCCTTTCTTTACAAGAGGTAAACCCTTTTACCAACCCTCGACAATTTACTTTTGGGTGTTGGGGTTCGCTCATCCCCTTTACCATTTAGCATTTCATGGTAAGTCGTAAACTGTAAGGCATCCACCCGATGCCCAACTCCCAAAAATATCTCTTCCCTTCTACCTTATTCTTTAAGCCCCATTTTCTTCTCAGAGGTTTTAACCTTCTCTCCTAGGGTCCCATTTCTTCCAAATCCATCTAATTCCTTTTTTTGAACTTTTGAATGTCATACTTTAGTCTTACCTCTTATCGCTTTGCCTTGTCTTTGGTAAGTGGTAAGCCCAATCCCCAATCTCCAATGGCTGATAGTCCTTTTGGGCTTCATTTTTTTCCCTTTCCACATACGATTTGTCATTGGAATGTTGAACTTCATGTTTAGCAAGGTGCAATTTCATATGACAATAGATCCTAAAGCATCCAACCATTCTCAAGTGTCCAAATCCATCAAGCAAAGAAAGATCAAGTTCCTTGGAGAGATGTGTTTTTCTTCAATCCTCTTAGGGAAGCCATGGAAGGTTTAGTTATTTGTAGCAAGCATTGTTCATTCATCATTTCCTTCTTTATTGTGATTATCTTTCTATCAAGGTTTAATTACCAAGCTTGGGGTTTGACTAAGGAAAACCCCCATTCCAAAAAAACATTTTTTCTCTTTATGTATGTGCATATTATAGGTCAAAGAAGGATTGAAAATATTGAAGAGAAATTTTGCATTGTTGCATAAGTTGTCATCATTGTTGTTAAGCCACAAAAACTAGGTTACAGACTTTATATTTGACTTTGCGATAGTGGGACCTACACAAAATAGAAGCTAAAATCCATCATCAAAGTACACTATAAAAAGTGTTTTCAAAAAATACCCCCTTAACATTAAG
>CM021102.1:334498437-334540555 GCA_007115665.2 Sequoiadendron giganteum
AAACATCTAATGGACATAGTAACCAAAAATAAGTTATATACATGGACCAATCACAAGTCCATTTTTATTATATAATTGAAAGATCGGATAGATTATTACATAATCCATGTTGTCTTGCACATGCACAATTTTTTATTTTATTTATTGTCCCATCTCTAGGTTAAACCACTTCTTGAGCATGCTTTCCATTAATGGAGGTCATCCCTCATAGAGTTTCCCTTTCAATTTTGAATTGATGTGGTTTAGAAATAGTAATGGTTCAGAGTTAATCAAGGATTTATTGACAGTAATTGTTACATAAAAGGGTTCTAAAATATTTTTATTTTCAAAAAATTGAATTCTAAAGAAATAATTGAGGGGTTGGAGTAGACCACTATCAAAAATGCTTTTCATGACAAGTAGTGAATTGAGTTAGACCTAGAACATCTTAATCAAAAATTTATATAAGGGGATGTTTCAAGAATCTTAATTGAAACAAAAATATTTATTGGTATAAGATTGAGGTTTTTGTGAGGGAGAAGATCTTCTAGAAATGAAATTCTAGGGAAACATGGCTTGATTTGGAGAGTTTAAATATAAAATGTATTCATAATGCTTCAAAATCTACATGAGAACAAAAATGAAAAAAATCAATAATTGTATAAGATGGTGGAATTTTAGATATCCTCATGGATATCCAAACACAATTTATTCACCAAAAAACATATATTGGTGTTTGAGGATGGTGCATACGCATTTGAAATATCAACAATTAAAAATACTCCTTGTGTGGTTTCAACATACAACAATTCCTTTCTCATGGAACCAATCCTGATGGAAGAAGTTAGATTTGTAACTTTCTAAATTTCCCCAAATAAATATTTAAGGATGAATGCTTCTACAATACATTATATCGAAAGTGTTGGTTTATTATTATCATGAAAATCCATAATATTGTTGAAGATTCAAGGATATTTAATAAATTTATTAGACATCTCAATGTTGCAAAAAAATTTCTCATTTCAAGGAAATCATCTTACAAAACTTTTACTAACTTTTTCCCTATTTATATCTACAATATAATATGTAAAATTATTTTGAAGTTCATTAATAATTGATTGAAAGGAATTCTCCCCAAGCTTATATCACAAAAGAAAACAAAATTTCACTCCTTGTAAAAGATTTTTTATGGTATTATGATAGTTCATGAAGCTATTTATTTGATTGAATGCTCAAAGAAAAACATGATATTGAATTTGGATGTAAATAAGGCACATGATATAGTGTTTTACCCTTTTTTATGATGGTGCTTTGTAAATTTGGTTTTAGAATGAACTAGCTGAAGATTGGATCTTAAATTTGGTTTCAAGCTCCTATTGGGTTTCTCCTATTGCTTGAGTAAGGTGGGTATGGTGGAAATCATATAGTTGGAACCTCATTTTGGAAAAAAAATATGTGGATGGGGTTTGCAAAGGTAATTGAACTCCAATTTGGGTTGGTTCTATAGTAAAAAATGACAAAGGTAATCTCCTTTGAGTTGTATCTAAGATACTCCACCCATCCACACATAATGAGGTTGAGTTAGATGACTTATTTGAGGGGATAAGATTGTGCCAACATAACATTAAAGTTGTGGGTATTAAAGGAAAGCCCTAAATTCTAATTATTTTTTCTCTTTTAGAAGATCACCAATTATAGGCTTAGCTCAAAGTTACAAAAAAATATTGTTATTTTTTATTGTATGAGGCCCTTCTTGATTAGAAAAATATGCAAAGAGGCCAATATATCTATATAATTTATAGCAAACCATAAGGTAGATCATATTGAAAATATTATAATTTAGAATGACACTGAGGCATGGACAAACATTCTTGAAACTATATAAAGAGAAGAATGTGTAGGTGCAACACATGATCCAAAACATATATGATCTATCAAAGTGATATGTGTAAGTAAGTGAAATATTTTTTTGGATCAATCAAAGTGATATGTGTAAATCTCTTTTTTCAATGTGAAAACATATTCATATTTATATGCTATATTTTTCAACCAACCAAAATAATTATGAAATAGACTTTACTTCATTACCTAGACCAGTTATAGAGTTAAACACTATTGTATAATTGGTGTTTCATCTATCAACTTTAAACTATCTAAAGTATATTTCATCTATTCTCCTTCTATGACTTATTAAAAATATGCTCCTACACCATCATACTCAAATTTCCATGTCTAACCTCAAATAAGTTCCATATATATTGAACACCACTCTTTTTATGCATCCTAATTAACCAATAAAATATATGTGAGTTTTAAACTTCTAATGCACAATTATTTGACTATACAATATGCTAACCAAATATGATGTTCCTACTACTTCCATATAAAATCTAAAATTAACCTTGCACAACTCTCTAGAATATGTGCACGATCATCACTAGTCTAAAATAATACCACTTCAAGGTCCTTTTATCTTTGTATTTTTGGTTGAATTAATGAATGTTATGTACATAAATATTTCAATTTGAATGGAGTTATAGTATTGTGATTCAATTTCTTAACTACATGAATTTTTACATTTTGCCCTTTGTTTCTCCAAATTCTTCTTGTCCATACCTTGAATAAATGTTTCACGATCTAATTAAAGTGGAAAAGATGATATATCTTCATCTATGGAGTTCAATTTCTTAGTTTTATGAAGTTGTATCATTTATTATCTTTTCTTTGAATTATCAACTTCACACTCTTTTGATATTTGAGTCTTTGATTATTTTCTTGGCGTTATCTTGAACTCTATACCAACCAAATACAATTATTCAAAATAATCAAAACAATTCTTTTCAATTATCAAAAACAAATAAAAAACTTGGAATCAATTAAATTCAAATTATTAAAAATATAGTATAACAAGAAAGTTAGATTAGAAACCAACTTTGGTATATCAAAAATTAAAGTATAGTTAAAATTATGGTTAAGACATGGTGATTAGATGATGAATAAGACATACAAATTACTCTAATAATTCTAGGATAAATCATGAAACCTCAAGAAAATAAAAATCTATGACATAATGAAAGCCACCAACACACCACCACAAGCTCGTATAAAAAACCACACATGAATATTAAAGTGCATCACATTCACAATATAAGAACTAGGAAAAAATCTCAATAAACACACACCCACAATAATGCCATCAATAGAAAAATGACTACAACAAATAGAAAACACACTATAAAGAACAAATATTACTTTTTTAGTTCTTAAAGATTCCAAACCTTGACTTTAGAGTCATTACACAAAATTAGGGATAGAAAGAAAAGTTGTTCCAAATATAAATAAGGGTTCATAAAAAAAGAGAGAAAAAACTTAGGAAAATTGATAGTATAGGTAAAATCCTCTTATCCTAAAGGATCTACACTATTAAGGATGATGATCCTTGATATATCATTGATAGGATAGTTAGATATAAATAAAGGAGTAAAAAATAGGACCTAACTATCCATTAGCTAATAGTATCCATAATTATACCTTCTCGGCCTAAACATGAGTGGATTAGCATAGGCATGCACATGTAATGTATTATATACATGTGTGCACATCTTGGAGAACAAAATAATATAATTGTCTAGATGTTTGTAATTCAGTGGATCTCTAATAATCTTTATTACGATTTTTTTTTTTAAAGAATAAATCCAATTTTTTAGCCACATAAAAGTATGACTTAAGTGACATACGTCTTAGGATTCAAAAAAGTTCATAAAACTCAACTAAGCACGTAGGAATGGTAAAAACTACATTAAAACTAAAATAAGAGAGGTTTCTTTATTGGTATTAAGAGTGATGGAGTTGAGAGGTATTAAATAATTATAGAGAGATGTTTTTATTAAGATTAGTTCAATAAAAAAAATTTCATATATTTTCCTTGATAAACGATCCTAAATCACCCACTGAATCTTATTTTGGATTTTAACGGTAAAACTCCCTCATATTATAAAATTTGGGTCTTTAATTAGGTATGAATTTAACCAAAAAAGTGATAAAGGAAATCAAATTAAAATAGAAAAAAAAAAAATTGCATAGAAAAGAGAATGAACACAAAGATTATTCCTCGAATGCATAAAGAGAATGTGTAGATAAAAGAAAGAAACTATAGTTTATCATATGAAAGAACATTGAAGAAGCAATTGTAATTTTAACTTTAGACGAATTCATAAAAAAATAAACTTGGTTCATAGACTAGCCATATCATTCTTCATTTTATTTCTCAAACTTAAAACCTCACAGACAAGCAAAAATTTAAGAAACTCCCCCCTTGGCTAAGGTGTAAAATCTTGGCAAATCTTGTATTATTCCCGATAAAAATATTAATTTTATTCGCAATTTTTTTCATTTTTTGGGGAAAAAAAAAATCCCAGTTGGTGAATCTTTTACAATCGCTAGAAGTTTGTGGAAAATCGTGGTGAATTGCAAATTTTTTTAAATGAATAAAATATTTTTCATTGGCGATTAAAACCTTTTTTGAAACCAATTTTTTTTTTCTTTTTGTTGGCGAATTAACCATGTTTTCAAAATAGAAAAAAAAGTGTTGGCCAATAAAACCCTTTTTCAAAGAAAAAAAATATTTAAATTGGAAAATTAAACATAATCTAAAACTAATAGAAAATTTCAGTGGCGAAATAAACATATATGCCAAGAAAAATCAATGTGGTTGGCGAAAATATCAAATTCCGGGACATATTTTTCATACATTCAAATTCCTTCATAAAGAGTCTGGAATGCGAACAACTATCAACATATTTATTATTTTTGAAGAGAGATGTTAGTGCAAATTAATATAATCTATGACCGTTTGATGAATTTTTGATGGATGACTATAGTTGCATTTCAAAAGTAAATCTTTGAAGGACTAGGCTTGTGAATTGAAACCTCCGGAATAACACTAGAACTGTTAGATTTCTAGAAATCAATGGTTGAGATCTTATTACTTGTTAAGTCATTTAGTTATAACAACCAAAATAATATTAAGGAATATGATCAGAACCGTTGAAGGAACTATACCAAGGTGTGAAATATTAAGGAACTAGTGTTATTGAATCATTGATAAAAATTGGTGTGAAATATTAAGAAAATTCTAAAGGAGCCTCTTAAGCACATGTTTTTTTTATAGTTAAATAGCTGCTATATGGGGCAACACCTTGTATTAATCAAAAAGAGTTTGTACATTCCATTTCCAGAGAATATTAAAAACCCAAATACTTAATGGACTAACATGGACACTTATAGAGTATGGACTACAAACATTTAACAAACCAATGACCATCACAAACCAAAATGACCTTCCACATACACCAGATTATGCTTTGTTGTAGCCAGCCTCACTATTCTTCTTGGATTTGATTGCATTCAGAATCACCGGACAATCACCACTACAGGCACTATGGGCAAGATGGTTTGCTCATTCCTCCTAACTCCCAGTGTCATTCGCTACCCATTCTTCACTAGTGCTCAGCTCCCAATCCTCCTCATCTGAAGACCACCTTTCCCCTTTGAGAGCTTCAACCACCAAAAATGCCTTCACCCAACCCTTCGACCAGTCTTTGACAATGTTAGCCACATGCAAAAGAAAGTCAATACACCTATCAATATCCCCCGACTAGTTTTTGAGAGTTGTATGGTCCAGTGAGTGCACCAGGGAAAAATTTTGTACTGAGCATTCATTTCCACGAGCCTTATAGTAGTGCAATGACAGAGGAGTCATGAAATTTTCGTCGATGTTGTGTAGTGCCTCGTCGATATTTTCCAACATAGAGTTGAAAAATCATTTGGCATAGCTTCTTCCCTCGAGCTTTCGAGACACCCATGTACATGAGCATTTCCAGAAACATGGCGGGTATTTCTGAATTCCCCTAAGCTTATGGGTAGCCAACAAAAATTTTCGGCCCAAAACACCCTTCACCACCTGGAGCACTAGTGGGTGCTTGGACACCATTATCTCTTTCACTCGTTTCTTCATTATTTCACCATGGAAAGCGTTTTGTTGCTTCGTGGAATTCAGAAACAAAGGAGTCCCCATTGCCCCTTGGTGTTTCTTGAGAGCGCTAAACCAATTTGAGAAAAATGAGCATAAGAACCCCTATTTGTAGCAAAATCTCTCACAACCTTATGGAGACCATACCAAGATTCAAGTGGTGAATCAAATGTTTGTTTTAAAAGAGGGACCACCTAGGAAGAACGTTTTACACAAAGGATGAATAGGCTAAAAAAGGTTGACTTTTCAACCTTATAAAATAATTTATAATAGCGTGAAGGATATTCCATATCTTTAGCCAAATTTCAGGGAAAATCAATCTAACCATGACTATTCGATGAATTTTTGATGGACAGCTATAGTTGCATTCCAAAAGTAAATCTCTGAAGCACTAGACTTGTGAATTGAAACCTCCAGAATAACACTAGAACCATTATATGTAGACATGTGGCGAGATCAAGGCTCATCACTCATCACTCATTCTATCTTTTCAATGCCTCGACATTGTACATTTCATTTAATTGAAATTCTCAATCTTTTTGAAGAAAGTGTGGTTGTCGTACTACTAGTTCTGGTAGTGGCGACGATTAATTCCATATGTGATATGAACATCAGAAGAAATTTCTTGGAGAACTCATAGCTTTAATGAAATAATATTTGTAATTATTTCATATCATGATAGCTTGTCAGCTTGAGTTACAGTTTGCATGTAGCCAGACATCAATCAAATTAAAGATTTTAATTATACACGAATCACGATTATCATTATACCCAGGCTAGTAGTGGCACTGGTGTCTAGTGGCCCATAAATAGGGATAGTGAATAGTGGATAGTGTCATAAGGGTTTTCATTTTCTAGGGTTAATAAGGATTCAGGAAGAAGATGATGTGGTATTATTGGGGATACTATAAATTCTCCTTCCTACAGTTATGTAGTTACAAAGTAATCAGTAAAAGATGAATTTATTTCAATTTCAAAATGGGTGGAATTGGAAAGAAGTTTATTTGGTTAACGTGACTTCTCAGACAGGTTTTGAACTAGGATGAGGAGCCATTATGGAGATAAGTGCTATACTAGTGAATGGAAGCCGCGTGCAAAAAATGGGAGTAGATTTTCTACTCCTCTTGTATCTTCACAACTCCCTATTCCCCGGTATGGTTTGCCTGGCAAGCCCCATGCATTTATTTTCAGAGACACATTTGTATTACATCTTCTACATGACTCTAGTTCTCAAAGGGGATAAGTGCATTTTGTTTCTTCACGCCTCCCATTTCCCCAGAATGATTTGAACCACCTTTCTCCCAACATGGTTGGAAAATCCACCAGTCGAAGCTTGGAATCATGCATTTATTTTCAGAGCCACATTTCTATTAGGTTGTCACCAGCAAAAGCTTGGAATCATGCATTTATTTTTAGAGTTACATTTGTAGTAAGTTTTTAGCAACAAAAGCTTGGAAATCGAAATTAATTTTTAATCCATTGTAATGAGCAAAAACTTGGAATAAATTATTAAATTGTGTCAGTATAAAGTAACACACTAGCATATGTTATTAATACAAAACAAGAGCTTTCTTTCTCTACAACTACTCGTCTTTAAAAATATATTTAATAATTTGACATTGTAATTCAATTGCAATAAAATAAATGGTTGTGTTGTGTTATTCTTTGTTATTCATTTACACTTATAGTAAAGAGTTATTTTATGAGTTCAGAACTTCAGTATCTATTAATATATTCGTTATTGATTTCTAGTTTTCCATCAACTTGACAAAAAACATTATAAACACTAAAAGTTGTGGATATTGATTTCTAATTTTGAATTTTCAAGAAAAAAAACATTTAAAGCACTTTGTACTGCTAAGTGTCAAGTGAGTTTTTTTAAGTGAGAGGCTCAGCACATAGGGAGATTTTTGTAATTCATTTGCAACGTTAAGTTACTGACCATTTGGCATTAATGGCAATCCTAGTGCACAAAATTTTAAAACAACTTTAAAACACATGTTTCATGTTTATTTTTTTAAGTTAATATAATAAATTACTCTAGTTTCAACTGTTGGATGAACATTTGATGTATGGTTGTAGTTGCATTCCATAATGAAATACACAGAGTGATAGGCTTGATGTATGGTTGTAGTTGCATTCCATAATGAAATGCACAGAGTGATAGGCTTGCAAACTTAAACCTCCAGAATCACCCTATAACCATTAGATTTAGAAAGATCAACTATTAAGAATTTGTAACTTGTAGAGTCTAGACCTAAGACGTTTCATTCACTTTAATGTTCCAATTTCAAATTTTTGAGAAAAAAAAACATTTAAAGCACTTTGTACTGCTAAGTGTCAAGTGATTGTTTTTAAGTGAGAGGGTCAGCACATGGGGATATTTGAATCTTCACTCTTTAGATTGCTCATTGCAGTGCACCACCCTATTTTGGATTCCACAGTTCCACTTCCAACAAAGCCATTCCAGTTTCCATGACTGTCAGCATTAATCTTTTCAAGAGTTAGGACTCAAAATTTGGGTAAGTGAAAGAATTCTTGTAGCTACGTTTCATCGTTTGACATTTCTTAAAATCTTATTTTGTCAAAATTTGAAGTTTGGGTTTACAGACTTAAGAAAATTTAAGAAAAATTAAGGAGGACTAATAGGTATTAGGGAATTTAAATTTCACTTCACATTGTATAAGCATGTCTACCACTAGTACCACTAGAGCAAGGTCCACTAAAAAAATACATTATGTAGAATTGCTTAAAACCCTAGGTTTCATTGATAGGTACCATGATATTTATGATCCTTAAATGTATGGTAGGCGTACCTTAGAACTTATATTTTCATCTCAGAATAAGGCTGTGAAGAAAACAAAAGTTAATAGTATTAGTGCACCATGGGTAACTAGATTAGGGTGCATGATGTTACATGAGGTTTTCCCTTGCCCAGAATTTGTCATGGTCTATGCCCAAAATTATGATGATAACAAAAGATAAATTTTTAATAAAGATAGAAAAGAATTATTTTTATCCATTAATGTAGAAGAACTTGGAAAAGTGTTGGGGTTTACAACTGAAAAATTTGGAGACGTCCACATTGACCTAGAAAATCTTGCTAGTGATTATCAAGCAGTGGACGAAAGGGAGAAAAATGCTTTCTTAAATAAAATAGTTTAGGATAGAAACAAATTGAAAGGTGATCATATTATGATTTGGATATTTTTAAACCATGAGTTCAGGATACTATTTCCATGCTAGCATTTTGCCTTGGTCTGGATAGAAATTTGGAAGTGGGTACAATCCTCCTTGAAATGGTATTTAATATCCATTATGGTGTTCAACATGTCAAATATAATTTTATTCAACACATTGTAGAATTCATGCATAAACAATTTTTAATGATTAAAACAAGTTCCAGTAAGACATTTAGGTTCACAACCTACTTGTGCTATCTTTTTCTATTCAAATTTAGAGGAATGTTTCAGACCAACAAGCTTCACGTTCAGCACTATAGTAATGCTAAGGAAAAAAAAATGGCTCTAGTATATGAATGGACCACTGAGATAAGGATACAAGATTCTCGAAGGAACTACACTCATTTTGTAGACCACTTTTTAGCTCCATTGCATCAAGCAATTACAAATAATCCAATGCCTAGATTGCCTATGCCATGTAGAAATTGCATTCAACTAGGAAAAGAAATACAATTGGCTAATTGGTACTTAATGGAAGGATATACTATGCTAAGATTTTATGGATTGAGAGTACAACCATACAAACTTCCAATACATGTGATAGAAAGGGTTTTTGGATTGGAATATGTAAGGCAGGTGCAAAGTGCTGATGAACTACACTTTCTTAGTCAGCAAAAGAAGACTTTATTTCCTTCTTTACCTTTTTCATGTGGAGGGTTCACATTCGAGAGAATAAATTTAGTGTGGCACATAATATTTTGATTCTATTTTTTATTTTGATGCTAGCTGTCACTTACAATATGATCCATGTGACATCATTAAATCAATGATTGTGGCCAATAGGAATGTTGCAAGTAGAATTCAACATTAAAGTAAACCCTTGCTTTAAAAATTGAAAAACAAGGATTCTTGGGATGAGGTCAAAATAGAAATGGAGAAAAGTGTTGTTAAGAATGGTATTTCTTTTGAAAAATTGTCAACAAAAATTATGGCATTGCATCGAAAGACAATCAGGACATACAACATTTTTTATGAAAAAAGTGATAAACCATCTAGTAGAGTAAAATTCCAGGCTCTCTAGAGAAGGAAGTTATAGATAAAAATTGGTCAAGGTAAAAAAATATTGCCTTTTGTTCTATGACCTGAAGGAGCTAGGTGATCCAAGATCTCTTGCAGAGTATGGAGAAAATGAAGAAGATAAAGAGTTTAGTGAATTGTGGAATATAGAGAATCTTGATGAACATTGAAACAAAGAAAGTGATGATGAATCTAATCATGATAGGGAATAAAAATAAAAAATCCATGTCAATTACAAACCTCATTTAAGTGAGGCCGCAAAAGAAGCATATACTTCAGGAGAAACCATAGTTGAAAAAATGAGTTATGTAGGTGGTCCTTTGGGGTCCCAAAGATAAGGCCTTTGGATGGTAACATATGTTGAGCATAGAAAACTAGTTGATAAATCTAGCCTTGGGATTGGAGGTGAAAAATTAGACCAAGGGCATACAAGTCAATTTGTTAGAGCTTCTAATCCTCATCCTCATGGTCAGATACAATCACAACTAGGACATGCCCATGGTGGAGAGCTTATTGCAACTGGCACTACCATTGGTGGCGATGGTATGGGTAGTAGTACTAGTAGTGGTCAACATGTGCTAAAACAAAAAATTACACATAAGAGGAAAAAATAAAAGATACCACAGAAACACCAAGTGATCAAGGCAAACAATAGAGGTAAAGGATTTTGACAGGTCCAAGTCACACTATCAGTGGATCCACCATAAAGGAGTTATTTCCAAGTGCTCTCCCACTTCCAGTTAGTGAGGCTATGAAATCATTAGTAACTACAAGTACTCCTATTCCTTCACCATTCAAGCATTCCATTGTTCATGCGTCCCCAGGTTATGATTTCATTGAAGAGTTTAAAAAGAAATTAGACTTGTATAAAAAAGAAAAGAAGCAACTGATAGAGAGTGCATCTGTTTTAACTTTAGAGCTTTCAACAACCATTGTATTACCCACATTTGACACAAATAAAAAAATCATGGAGTACACAATTGGTATTCCCATGGTTAAAAATAAACCAACAAATTAGATGGATCGATCTGAATACTAGGTGAGCAATTTTCAATTGGATTTTTCTAGCCTAAAAAATACTGACGAAATTAATGTATCAAAGAAGAACAATGAATTGGTGTACACATAATTGCTAAAGAAAGATAGAGAGAAGAAAAGGTTGTAGACCCAAATAGAAAATTTATAGGAAGACCTAGTAAATGACAAAGCAAAGAGGAAACCAACAGATAACAAGAGAAATGAATTAGAAAAAAGAATAATTTTTTTTTCCTCTACATCAACAAGCAAAGAGGATAAACCAAATGAGAGAGAAGTGAATGACCTAAAGTGAAGGTTAGATGGGAGCAACAAGAAACATGTTGAGGAAAAATCCACTTCAAAAAATTAAAGACTAAGCATTGCGAATGGAAATGCACAACGAGAACAAAAAATGGAGAAACAAAGAAAAACAAATGAAATATTGGAGACAAAGCTGACACAAGCAAAAGAAGAAATTAACTCTTGTCAAAATAAGTTATTTGCATTTTGTAGAGATATAATGAGGCATATGAAACAAAAGATCTGGGATGAAATAATGCAGAGGTTTGATCATTTGTGTGACATGTTTCAATGGAATTATGCTATCAAACAACATTCTAAGAAGCTCAACAAATATTTAGTGGACAACAAAAATGTGCTGGAATTAGAGAAATCAGCAAATCAATTTCTACAAATAGTCTACAAAGCCAATGACAATGATTTGAAATCAAAAGTGATAACTAATCAGATTAATACCTCAATGAAGTTGTCATCTATCATTGAAAATTGTTTTGATAATGCGTGGAACAAAGGAATATTTGCATTTGGTTGCAGACAAGATGAAGGTGGTGGATGAAAAGGTAAGGAAATTCACAAGGCTTGGTTTTCCAAAGGCTTTTGACACAAATGACCGATTCATTGAAAATGATGATTTCAGAAAGAAGATGGAGGGTGCAAGGAAGATTGATTTGGACCAGTTTCCTCAGAACCCAGAAAGAGATGTGGTGAACTATTTGGATTCCATTAGAACACTGATAATCTTGAATGCAAAATTGACTGAAGAATTCAAGACAGGTTCTATTTCCAATTACAATCATGAAATATTAATAAAACTTAAAGTCAAAGAACATCAGTTAGAACAAATGGCAATTCCACCACCTGAAGAGTGGAAGTTGCTAGAAAAGGTGATACAATGACTTGATTTTTAATTTTGAATGTTTGGTAATATGGGTTTCCAAGTTCCAACTCAGCTCTGTGTAGACTTGTCTTTTGGAATTGGAAATATTTTGTATTGCCAATGCCTATATGTACTCCTTCATGTGAAAATCAATAAAAAACCTCAAATTCAGACTTCAGTAATGTGATGATGTTCAATTATCTGTATTATTTATTTTATCATTTGAAGAAAAATTCGTTGGTTTCAAATATGAGATACACATTAATGATTAAAATATTGTTGATGTTCATTGTTGTATATGCTACTAATACTATTGTTAAAATGTTATTAAGCATTGAGTTGAGTGATGAATCATTGATTACATGTTCAAGTTTTACTTTTAACACAATTAAAATATGAACTATAAGGTGAGGAACTTTTAACCTGCATGAACTTACACAATAGCTAAAGCATTTAACTGATCCTTGGACCAGGGCCACAATTATAGTATAAGTCATAGTAAAGAACGATGAAAATCAATGAAACTAGTATTTGACCAATATTTCATTAATAATTCATAACAGGTATCACAATTGGAGAGAAAATATACTCAAAATATTGTCATATTCAACACAAACATGCTTGTAGAAGAGAAACCCGCATTCCAAAAGGTAACTCGTTAAAAGGAAAAATATATTTAACCATTGCAACACTTTATCCACCTCACCAGTGATCCATGTCAACAGTGTGCACTTCAAGATATGAGAAGTATGTGTGTATTCAATTGTAACTTCTAATGTACGACCTAGACTATACTTGACCAAGTCATACTCTCCACCCTGGTGCTCATATCCAAAATTCTTTAGTGAGGACACTTCTCCACAATTCAAATTTTGCTTCAAATGGCCACTTGAAAGTGATAACCTCCTCTATCTTTTCTCTATATGGTGCATACTTTACCATCACTGAAGTAGACTCCTTATCAAAATATTCTAAGAAACTAATAACAAAGGATAGTTTCTCAAGTGTATCATTTAACACACCAATATCAACATTCTTGCATATTTCGTTTGTTTGGGTTAACATGATGTCATTCATTTGGTCCTTCCAAGCTTGCAAAGGCTTCACCTCATCATAGTTAAGCTAGATATTTGGTAATGGTGTTAAGTCTACTTCATCATACTTGGCCTTTAATTCTTTGATCTTGATTTCATTAGGAGCCACATATCCTTGGAACTTTTGCTCCACAATCTCATTAAAAATTTGATAAGTTGGCATAACCCTATGATACTTATCCTTTTGGTGCTTTTCTCCTACCACCATGAACTTCAATTTCTCAGCTCTGGGACTCCACTTACCCAACAATGGGGTGGCCAACTCTTTATCTCTTGGGAACAACCTAATTGCTTGCAACATCAAAGCATAGTTTGCATGGACACTATTCAATTTTCCCTGAACCTTTCTATTCAAGTGTCTCAATACAACATCTACAATTACCAAGTTTCTCTTTAACATAGATTATTGGCCCTGTTGCAACAATTCCTTGTACTCCTCAACCTAGTGGATTAGTTTCTCCCTTGAAATCCCTCCTTCGAAAGTACTGGCCTTGTCAATTGCAATGGGCTTCTATCCCATATTATATGGAATGATTTCTAAAGATTGTCCTTGTGAGGGAGGTTGAGGTTGCTCCCTTGGTGGGGTAGAAACCTTATGGCTAGAGCTAGCCTATCCTTAAGATTTCCATGTCTCCATTTTCTACTTCAGTAATGCTAGCTCAATTTCTAACTCTGCAACCCTTTGTTGACTCTTATTATAATCATTAATAATATCATTATATAGGCCCCTCAGAGTATCTTTGTCCTTGGTCAAATCCTCAATAGTTTCCTTGGTGAACTTGGCAACATTCACTACCATATCTATTGCCTCCAATTCTAGAGTATCAACAACTCTTCTCACAACCAAGTGACCACTAAAATCAGACGGCTCTTCCACTATTGGTTTTCTTGATCTAGTAGACAATGACCAAATTATCAAGGCATCCCATTCCTCACTAAAGGTTGAGCCCTTGAGTGCCAGTGTGGCTTCTTCATCAGTTGCAAGAAGTGGCCTATTGGACCTTATGATTGTATCAAACACCACGACATCAACAATATCCCATTCAGGGAGTAATAAAACTCCACTCTTTTGTACCAATGCCCTTCCTTGCTCTAGTGCCATCTCCTTGAAGGTTTTTCTGATTTCTCGCATGACATTGGATTGGATAACCTTTTTTGGGAAATCTGGGTGCAAACTCCTTTCTTGAGCTACCTTCTCAGCATACAATTGAGCCCGCCCTCTCCACATAAAATATCTAAATGCATTGTTGTAACAAAAGAATCATCCCTTATGAACTCTCTATAGGCCTCTATCCTCAAGTCGTCAGTATTAGTTATCCCTCTTATTTCATCTTTCCCAAGCCTTACAATGACTGCTCCAGAACTTGATGCAACACCTTGTGGAAAATATGGCATTCCATACTGCATATCATCATGGGACACCACATAATGAAATTCATGATCATCCCTATCTAGAATTCTAGTCTATTATTGGATAGGCATATCAGTATCATCCACTTTCATTTTTAATTCCATATTCTACCCAAAATTTCTTTCTCCCTTATACAAAAACATGTGCATCAATAAAGAATACTATCTAAAACCAACCAATGTTTTTCCCTCTTTCAGAGCTACTAAATTCTCATGCATTTTATCAGTCAGATAGGTTGCAAAATCATATACCACATTGAAAGCTAGGTGTTGGAGATGCACAACCATGTACATGAGGTCAGTAGACAAGGTAGTCTCTATACTAATTCCCAAAACCTGACACAAGGAACAAATTGTCTTTCTAAAGTAGCTGCAAAAGTAATTTATGGGAAAAGGTTCTAGCTCATTCTTGCCAATCTCTATCTTATTTTTATTCTTTCCCACTCCTATGGTGGTCAGATGAGGAGTCAACAGAGAGGTCCTAAACAAACCCTTCATATTTCTATATTCTTCCCTGAAGGCTTGAATATCAATAGGAACCATATCCTTATTCGATTCGTGCATATAAAAAAAAATTGCAATCTCCTCCTTGGTTATTCTAACCATTTCCACACCATCATATGTCCTAAAAATTTCGGTCATAGAATCATATCTCGCTGCAACATCCTTCAACAAGTCAACATCCAGATACACATTCAGTACCACTAGCTTGCCAATGTCTAACCTCTAAGGATTACACAAAGGAACACCCAAATTTCAGTTCCCAAACCAATTAGAAAATAATTGCCAACCTGTGTATGGCACCAAAACATTTCGAATTGAACATTGTTTATTAGTTAACCCTTCTAAAACCCAGGGCCCATAAAACAAAGCCTTCCCCTCAAGCTTCTTATTGGTGGAGGGTTTTAATATATCTATAACATCTTGAGAAAAGGACCTAGTGGAAGTTTTTGAGCCAAAACTTCTGGCTTTGGATGCCATTGCACAAGACAGATTAAAATTTGAGCTAGGGTTTTGGGGTATTTGAAATTCTATGGGAGTTTAACATCTACCTTGCAGCATTAAACACACTAATTTCACAATTTAAAAGGTCTTGATAGTTATTTCTTGACAAGCTTTAAAATTATTTTAGAGCAAATAAACTAGTACGAGCTTTAAAACAAAGCAAAACACGATCTATACTTGCCTTCCAAAAATCAACAAGTCTTTCAAAAAATAGAGAGTGTGGTACTCGTGGATATGTTACTTACTATTTTCCTTACAGATAATTTTAATGGCAGTGATGCTAGACTTATACGAAATTTCTCCTGTCACTGGGTACCTGGGATTTCTTTCTCAACACAGCATTAAACATGGAAATAAAATTTTGAGAAAATTTTAGCATTAAATTTGGTGGCTCAGACTAAACTCCACCATTACTATTCACTCACATGAGAAACAATGGCTATCATACAAAGTTTACCTAGTTTGAATATCAGTCATCGACCTCAATCCCATCAAGCAAGAACAAGCAACTTAGATTGAGTCAAGATGGTTTGAAAATTCCATGTTCACCCACTAAATTCTTGGTGAATGAAAACTCAGTGATGAGACACCACCTCAATGTGAGTGAGTCCCACTCTAGATTTCTCTGTACATGAAATTGGCATCCACGCATCACCATCTCACACACCTCACAACATACTTAAAGCCATTATTTAATCATGCGAGGTCTACGAGGGACAACCATGATCAATCTTCATCATTACATGACGGGCATTTCCATTGATTTGACCGCTTTATTAAAACCGTAGGTGAACAAGGACTAGGCCCCATGATCATAGGTGATATGTGGAAACATCTTGCAATCCTTGCAACATATTTGTGACATCATCAATAATCCTTGTGAGGCCAACGAGGAATGGTCAAGATTCAACTTATCCATCTGACAGTCAAAAAAATTGCACATGCAATAATTGTTATTCATAATAAAGGGGATAGACTAGGCATACAAGGCGCAACCCTTAAAGGATGGAATATTAGACATAGGTCTAATATTATGAAAATTAATCATCCCATTAACTTTAAGCAAAGATTAAAACTAGTTCCCAAGGTGGAAAAGACTGACGAGCTAAGTAAAAGGGGTTGGTAACATGACATTGGCATCCACGCATCACCATCTCGCACACCTCACAACATCCTTAAAGCCATTATTTTAATTGTGTTAGGTCTATGAGGGATGACCATGATCAATCTTCATCATTACATGATGGGCATTGCCATTGATTTGAACTCTTTATTAAAACCATAGGTGAACAAGGACTAGGCCTCACGACCTTAGGCAACATGTGGCAACATCTCGCACACCTCACAACATATTTGTGACATCATCGATAATGCTTGTGAGGCCAGGGAGGAACGGTCAAGATTCGGCTTAGCCATCTGACGGTCATAAAACTTGTACATATGATAATTGTTATTCATAAGAAAGGGGACCGACTAGGCATACAAGGCGTAACCCTTAAAGGATGGAATATTAGACACACATCTAATATTATGGAAATTAATCAACCCAGCAATAACTTTAAGTGAAGATTAAAGCTAGGTCCCAAGGTGGAAAAGACTGACAGGCTAAGGAAAAGAGGTTGGTAACATGAATGACACAAAATGCTCCAACCATGACTTATGCAACTGGAAACTAGGAACAACAGGTGAATGCAAGATTAGAACACCCAGATCAAAACGAAACAAAGGACCCAAAGGAAAAGTTTTTTTCAAGACCAAAATCCTAAACCCCAAAGCAAACTAGTGATGCCAAACACCAATGAAACTAAGAATGAGCAAAATTGTGGAAAATTTTGAGAGCTCCACTATGGTCTACATTATTACTTGATCATATCCATAAATGAATCTAAAATCCCATGGTCACAAACCCTATTCCTGAAGCATATGAATCCACAAAAATTGAACACTCAAAAGAAAATCAGTAATTATATGTAACCTTCTCCATTGTATTGATCTTCAAATGATATGCATTATAAAAACAGTTTATGATATGAGATGGATGGGTGAATTGGTGCAATCTATTATCTATCTTCTTACTATTATCTAGTCTAAAGTCTAATTAAAAATGATGTGATAATCTCCTATTTGGGTCTTGATCTCTCTTATATATGAGAGGAAACAAGCCACAATATGATTGTATACAATATAAAATATCATCAACTACAGTTTGGCATATGATTCATGAAGTGCAATATAAAATAAAATATCATGAAATGCAATGAATCAATGATTCACAATTTATTTGAATACAATATAAAATATCATCAACTACAGTTTGGAATATGATTCATGTAGTGCAATATAAAATAAGATATCATGAAGTGCAATGATTCACAATTTCCATGTTCATTGAATACAATATAAAATATCATCAACTACAGTTTGGACCTTGGAACAATGGAAATTGATTCATGAAGTGTAGTAAAAATACCTAAACCTGCTAATTCTCTTCCATTTCCCAAATGGAGTCAGGTCCTCAAACAGATGCTCATCTTGAGATAAAGTAAAAGAGTCATCTTGATTCTAAGTTTTCTCTTCACTTTATTTGGCTTGTGTCTCAAATCCAACATTCATTGTGTGATTTGTGTCAATTTCAATATCATTGTCATTTGTCCCAGTCCCACTGCTACTGTTAGTGCCACCAGTACCAATGCTTGGAATTGGATATCCTGTGTTGCACAATCCGGTCCCTCTTCTTTCACAAGTGGACCTCCAGATTGTGTGTGTCGTTTGAAAATGATTTTTGTTGACATTATACACAATTCCTTTCATCCTTGAAAGAAATTTTCCAAATTCTTGTCTAGTTTGTTTCTTAACTTTAATTTCAAAAACCCTAATGTATTGAAAACTCTCTCATCCTCCACCAACCCCAATACCATTGTTTGACATAAATAAGTAAGTTTAAAATATTTTGATACCAAACCACACAATATTTCACTCTGACCTAAGCTTGTCCAAAGCTATTTTAATGATCCCAATTCAAAGGCCTTCTCATTTCCCATGGATTTATACTAGTCCCTCATAGTTTTCGCAAAACTCCTACATTGGGATCTAAGCTTATTTTCATTTAAAATTCCTTCTATTTTCTGCTCATTCTATGTTACCTTTTTCGAAAATTGTTTGATCAATTTTTTTAATTGATCATGAAAATATTTTGGGTTATCTCGATTTACCCAAAATTGAGGATACACAATACCCATGGCTTCAAGTATTTCATGTCGAGGGAATATTTCATGAATCTCTAAGGAAAGAGATTTTGCAATTTTCTTCAAATTATCACTAGCAAATTTAACAATGCCGTTAAAATATTCCTCATTAACAACTACTTCTCTACTAGAGTGCCTGGTTGTCTTACAATGGTACATTGGTATCTCACATCCACGTACACAGATCCATAAGTGCCCACTTGCATTAAACTGTAAATAATTATCAGGATTATTCAAATCAGTAATTTTCTGCCACATCAAATAATTTTTGCCTTCTTATGTTAGATCTAGATATAGATGATCAAGGGAAAAGCATGTAAGTTCACATAGATTGGCATATTCATAAATATACATAGTTATATCTTGTTCTTTCTTCACGATATTTTTCATCTCATCCAACATGGGGAGAAGACTAGCTAAAGTCAAGAGTGTCTCTATATTGCATACCCTATGTAAGAGGTCAAGAGCTTTATTTATTGTGTTGCGATGCTTGTACATCACTCCAATCAAGGATTGATTTTATAAAAGAACTCGTTGTGTTGGTCTATCCAAGGAGGTCCATCTGGTATCGACATCCTACACACACCAACTTTTTGGCAATTGTCAACTCATCCGTACCTGCAATTTCATTCAAAGATTTATTGACTAGTTCAAATAGATTTTGCGATGTTGACCTGTCCTTCATTTTATGAACACAAAGAAGATGAGCTTGGAAAACATTTTTTTTTATAGTATAAAAATGCATATAGACCCAAGAAGTATTGTCTATCATAGTAACTTCATCTAAAGATAATGCAATTAAATTTGACTCTTTTAAATTCTCCTTTAAATCTTCCTTTTCTAGTATAGCAAGACAACTCGCCTATTCCCATCTAGCATTTACTAACCAATGTGAGAAGGGAAAGTGGGGAACACTTAAATAAGATTATAAATCAAAATAATCTAGGTATTCTATCATAGGACGCCCCTTGGACAAAATATGAAAAACAACACTCATATGAACAGTTTTTGATAGATTTGCTGCTGCCATGGATTTTCCAAAATGAGCCTCAAGTGTACCTTGAAGTTTTTCAATCCTCAATATTCTATGGTTATGCTCTTTATAATCCATGACATACTTAACATGAAGATATTCTTCCTTTGATTTCCATCCTACGACTGATTGTTCCTTTCCATCTATGATTTCTTTTTCATAAACTTTACCAATATTCTTTTCTATAGTGTCAAGCTTTAGCTGCAACGTGTTGTATCTTCCACATTTCCAACTACAAATCTTACATTTGGCCTCTTTGTACCTTTCAATATTATTTCCGTTTGATACCCCCACTATTACAATGAATGGGTACTTGGACAACCAACCAAGTTGAAAATTCCTTGTCATTTTCCACTCATGCCCCATTTTTTATTTTCCTTTTCTTTTCTTGCTACCAACATCATCCTCATCCAAGTTGATTATCTCATTCTAGCTAGCTAGGGTATCCCTTGGAACATATTTTGTAGTATTGCCATCCTCATTTGATACATTTAGATTTAACTCAGTGACAATCTCATGTTGACCTTCCTGTGGTGGTGAGGTATTGTGAATGCCATCTTCAATAATATTTGGTGGAAGAGTTGATGATGTAGCTCCACCTTCATCTGATGGATTATAATCTTTTCCAATTCCAAAGTAAGACTGTATGGTACCTCCACATTTTAGGCATTTTGATGGCCTCCTAGTCTCTTCATTACCCTGAGGAGTCTTACCCTTTTTGCTTGACATATTGATCTCTCACTTCGAATAAAAGCTAGAAAAAAAATTCTTCTTGTTTAAGAAAAGATCGACAGAGAATATAGATCCCATTCCCTACTCAAAATCATATTTAATATTCAAGCAAGAATGAAAAACAAATAAAGAAATCTTATTATTATAACTAATAACTAATAGCAGTATGAAGAAATGATCACTCACCTTTAAGTCTACATTTTTCGTCTTTCGTTGACTTCTGAATCAAGAAGTAGAACCTTAGAATCGAAAAAAATGTGTAAGAATAAACAATAGTTTCAATTGTATTTATATCAATCCATATTTGCCAAATTTCATGAGATTTTTAAATGGTATGTTAAAAATTTGGCGAATCTTGTGTGCTTATACAACAATACTTTGTAATTTTCAAGATGAAATGTGTCCTCAAAATCTAATTATTTTTAAATATTATTGGCAAAATAGGTTCTCATAAGCAACGTTTTATAAATTTTAATTGGCGAAATGGATCTTCACAAGCAACTATTTGTAAATTTTATTTGGTGAAATGGGTCCTCATATAATGTTGTTTTAATAGTATTGGCGAATATGTAGGTGTTTTATGACATTCTCCCGAGATTCCAAGTGAAAATATTAATCGGTCCATTGGAAACACGTAGTCTGTTATGGCGAATTTATTGCCTAAACATGCCTCATAAAAAAAAACCGTTAGCGAATGGACATGCATTGGACTGATAGTTCATAGAATTCGAGAAATTTGGAAACCCTATTGGGTAAGGTAAATTTTCCTATCTTGACTTGTCTGATTCCTAGAATTCGGCGAAGATTCGACACTAAAGTTTTCCCTGCTCATAGACTCTTTATGTTTATTAGAATTAAAAAACCTAGTCTTCTTGTTACAACTATGTGCAGTTTGTGTTGTCATTAATTTCAAAAAGCTTTGGTGTTGTCATTGGTGTCAATTATATGAGGAGTTTGTTGTAATAATGTTTACTTGTTTTTGATTTGGTGTTGTCTTTCATAATGCTTTGATTAGTTGCATTATGTTGTCATTAGTAACCCACTAGTGTCAACCTATAGTGTTACTTTGATAAGCTTATGTCTATGGATGTATGGTTGAGTTCCTATGATGCTGTTGGATTTATGGTGATGAGGAAGTGCTAAAGATGTTGACGATGTGTCTTTGGTGCTTAGTTTCCAAGTGCTTTTGAGAAAGTTTAAATAAAGAGAGGAAATTGTGTTTTGCAGTGGTGTTTTGTGTTGTAGAGTAGCGTTCTAGTTTGGCTCTTCATTTCTTATGTATTTATGATCTTCTTGTGTGGTACAGATATGTTCATTAGAGGTGTTAAGAGGTGTTACATCCAGAATTTGGTGTTTTCGATCATTGTGCTGAGGAATTTGTGTTCACCGATGTGTGAATTGTGTATTGTAGAGGTGTCTGGGAGAAATTTTTTTGCTTCTAATTTCTCCATAGGATGGTTTTAGGTCTTGTGGACCTGGAAGTGTTCTTATAAGGTATGTGTCTTTCTTCAATATTATTTGTTCGAGTTTTTGTACTTTAGAAGTTAATTTCTTCAGTTGTAGTGTATGGCAGAGTCGTTTGAGTGTACTGAGTGTGTACATTCTTGAAGTGAAAGTTGTTGACATCAATTAGTAGTATATTTAGTCATTTTAATTGATTGATTTCCATTAATTGGTAGTAAATTTAGTCAATTTAATTTTTAATTACCATCATTTGGTAGTTTATTTAATTATTTTTGTTCACTAATTTCTATCAACTGATAGTATATTGATACATTGTTTATTAATTGCATAATCATTATATTTACTGCTAGTTTAGTAGTAAATTTTTATTTATATGATATGAATAATTCTATTAAATACCATAAATTATATAATGCAAAAATAAATACATTATTAAACTTGAATTAAAATATAAAAGAAAATAAAAATATTACATATACGAACAAGCTACAACATGCTAGAAGTTAAAAGATTGATTCAACATCATGATAAAAAAAGGTGATCTATAATAAAAAATATAATACAATTTTGATGAACTTAGTAGCCATAGTGTGAAGGTTCCTTCTTTCTCTTTCAAACGAACAACTCCATATATTTTGTCTTCATAAAAAAGGGATATGTTACTTGTGACCTTTAAAATATTTACATTTGCATCTCATGTTCCTTTAAATCTGAATCCATGTACAATAGATAGTGAGTGAATCTTCCCAATGCCCATAACAACACCATTAAACATATCCAACACCCCAAATTTATCCCATTCTTGGAGGTTATCAATACATTTCTACAAAAACAACAAAAATGCACATTATACTGAGATATAAAACATTCGATAACACAAATAAACATTCGATAAATATTTATAAGAAGCTAAAAAATGATAATAGGAAACCTGAAGCCATGCACTTGACATATTAAACAAAAATTAGCTTCCCGCTATTTGATACATAATGGATACTAGATAAAAAAGGTGACAATATGTTAGCAGTCATGTGCTATAAAGATATGGATGCTACAAGGACAAAAAGTAATCACTTGATTGAGGTTATTGAAGTTCTTGGAATAGAGGCTTTGAGAAAAGCTCTTTTGGATGAGCTTTGAGTTGTGATATCTCTTGATGGGTCATATGTGAACTATAGGAATTTAGCTATTCTATGTGATGTTAAATTAAATTCTAGAAGAAGTGCAGATGTTAAAAGATTGAGTTTCAATTCGCTTTAAGGAAAGCAATAAGCTTGCAGATAGATTTATAATAAAGTGATAGAACAACTCTCTTTTACAACCATAGTTAGTTCAATTTTCTCATAATGGTAGATATAATTTTTGCTTCTACATAGTTGTAACCAACCTTTACCACCCCTACAACCATCAATTTGTTCACTGACTGAATGATATTAATTCAAGGTATAAAGGAAAGCTTATTATGTGATGAGATGACATAGTACTTCAGGGAATGCAAAAAAATATTTATCATGAAAAGATCTTTACACAACACAAATGAGATCGTTTTCTAATAGGATAAACTTTTATAGCTTATCATTTGTCCTTATAATAGGTTCTAAGGTATGACATTTTGCATTTCATCATGTTGATAAAATTTGTGAGATCACATTGCAAAGCATTCAAGAAAAGGAAAAGTAGCACACACAGAGGAAGTTAGTGATGCTTGTTTGGGCAAGGTATTCAATATTTTGGATGCATTCTTTGTTCTTCATCAATAAAATCATGGGAGAAGAAGCTATCAGACCTCACATGCAACAATGGTAGCCAAGTTTGAGGAAAATTTGAAGGCTTGTTGGGAGATGTAGCAGGTAGAGGATGAATTTTGCATGCACTATTCAAGGATAATAAGAATTTTTTCATCAATTCGAACACATGAGGAGAATAAAGAGTTGATAAACAAAGTGGGATCCTTGCAGCTAAAGGTGGAAGAATTTTAAGGGGAATGCCAAAAATAGAGCATCCTTTTCCAATGTGAAACCATTCTATAGTGATGTAGAAATGGTGGTGAAAATGTTAAAGAGTGATGTGAGAAATAGAAATATGGAAATATTCAGTAGTTTCACTTTTTCAAACGGAGTAGTTCAAGGAGATTGAAATGATTTTGTTGAACCTAGTGTTATGCCTGCATATTAGTCTTGTTTTGTTTATATTTCTTTGCTACATGTCTAGTTTGGATATTTTTGTATGGGATTATATGTAATAGCTTATACTATTATATTCATATAGTAGGAACACATAAAGAAACTTGTAATAGCATTTTTACTAAAATTAAGTGAGCCCTAACATAACCCACAACTATCTAGAAAAAAATAACTAAGCATACTAATGGGACAAAAAATTACAAGCACATTTTGAAACTCCAATACAATGTATGGAAAGAAAATTTTGGGGAGAATCGAAGGTATTAATTGTTTAGAAAGCTTCATTCAACATATGACTTACCTCATTTTGATGACCTACTTTTGATTATGCTAGCTTATTAGCACCATATGTACACAAGTCCCATATCAAAAAATTGTTATTATCTCCAATAGACCCAAATAGATACTTGTGCCTTAAATGCCACACAACATCTTCAACTACACTATCATGGATTTGCATTGTAATTGTATCATGAAATATTATTGACAAAGCATTCTTCACTAAGGAAACGTTATTTGACAATGAGAAAACTTGTAATTCTAAAACAAATTAAAATTTCAAAGGCCTAAACAAAAATAATTGACACAAAATAAATGATGGGAATGTAAAGGCCTAAAGCTTATCTTACATCCAAATACTAAATAGAAATGCACTCAAAACCAAATTTACTATGAAAGGAAACAACTAAACTAGCTCACCTTAAATATTTGTTGAGCCTCAAGTACTTTATTTCTGGCTAGTAAGTGAATGTCCCACACACATATTTGTGCATCATCTGAACCACTCAATAGATATCCAAGCTTAAAAGGGCTCCATAATAAACCATACCCTTTTGTATTATGAACTCTCAATCTAATATCAAGATTAAAACCACCATCTTGAGGCGACTTTGATGGGTTTTTTGTAATCAAACACTAAAAAATTCACTGACTATTTTGGTAACAATAATGAAAGGATTTTATGGCATATACCGAGCTCTATTGACCTCACCATTATGATTGATCTATTGTATAACTTGGAATTGAGAACAAAAGGATTGTTGAAAAAACTAGCATAAAAACAAGTGTTGTTTAATCTAATTAACTATAATCCAAAGAAATTTGAAACCACCAACCCAAATGGAAAAATTGTTGTTTATGGTCAAAAAGCTAAAATGGAATAGAGATCTTTGATAACACTAATCAAAATTGATCCATGCTCCTAGTTGATAATATATTAATAGTATGAAACATAAGCTGCAACCATACAAACCAAACTAATAATGTAAGTCTACCTCAAACATTGGCATGATATGTTACATTTATATGGTTTCCACTAAATAGTCTGAAAGACCTAAGTTTTTTCATTAATATAATAAACATGATCTGGTGAACATTAAAAAACAAATATTGAATGGAAACACACATAGATTAAAGAAAAACATGCTTAATCCCTCCAATTCCTATCCTCTTTTCCAAAAAAAATAGAGCTTTATTCAAAAGAAAAACCATAGTAGCACCCTATGCTACAGAAATGGTAACTGTGTTGGCATCAACCCATGTAGAGATATATGCTTTTTAACACATCATTCATTCTTAATTACATGACAAGGCTCTTCCAAACATGATACTTCTAGGTAACTATCATCTATGAAGCTCCTCAAGAGAAGGATGTTAAATGCTTACTCAAAACTGTTCTTAAACATCGTCCTTGTGTGAAGAAAGGAGAAGTAAGACTTGCTTAATTAAAAATGAAACAAAAGTCTAAATTAAATAATCATTAGAATAAAATCCCAACACTCCTAGGAAAAGCACTGAGGGGTCTTCTTCCTCACATCTTTATTTCTAAAAGAATTTTTGGCTTCAACCAAAATAGTTTAATGCTATTTTTAGTCATGTAGGTGTCAAAAAAACCACTTGGTGGTGTTTACCTTCAATTTTTTTTACTTGAATAGAGAGAAAAATTCCTTTGATTACAATTATAGAATATAGTTTGAGGCTTTGGTTTTGTAATTGGTGGACCATAGTCACATTTAGTACTTGTTACAAAGTTTTGGAGTGAAGACATTAAGTAGAAGTCTGGTAAATCAAATAACTTGGATTAAGAGAAGATATAACGTGAATTAATACTGTTGAAATCTTATATGTGAGGCTGCATGGTACTTTACAATAGAGAATTACAACAGTTGTCAAACTATTGTCATTGTAGTATACATTTTTCATTGAGGTTTCTTAGTAGCAATTGAATATAAAGACAAATTGGTGGCATGAAGGTCCATATATTGGATATTAGATAGTAACAAGACCTAGAAGAGTGCTTTCCATAAACATTTTTTATCTCGGCTCTAGCATCTTTAAACAAGAAAGAAATTGCAAATTAGTTATCTATGTCCCTAATAGAATATTTTTACCTAGAGAAAGGTCTCAAATATCTCCAAGACCTATGTTAGGTTCAATCTCACATTACAAATTGTTGCCACTCATATCCAAGATTTTATGCTTCTTTGACTCCTAGAGTTTCTTTGGAGTGATACCAAATAGAAGGTTGTTTGCATGATTTGTAATCATGAAACTCTTAAGATTCTCAGTTTGTACATAGTGCCTCCTTATATCACACTCTTAGCTTTATGAAGACAACTTCCTATGTTGATGGAATTTCTTCCTAGGTTTAGGAGAACTCTATTGAAAACAAGAATCTATAAATAATAGGCTGTATTGGTTTGCAAAATGGGCATGGGAGGAAAATTGTATTTTTGTATCTGTCTAGATTGATGGAGGGAACATAATGTATCTTGTATATTCTTTCAAATATAAGGAGAATGGTTATGTTGTCTTTCCAAGAGGTGATCTAAGAGATGAGAGGTAAAAGGAAACGAGCATGGAAGCATAGGCACATAATTTATGTTAAACATCCACAAAATAGGAAAAGCTAACCTTGAAATTTCAATAAGCATAACCAACATAACCAAATATTGTGAACATCCAAAGTGGGTGAAACACATAAAATATAACTTCATAGAAAGATGAGATATGTGAGCTTTGAAATAATCCTCTACTATTAGCAATCACACATTATGAAACTTTTGAAGATTGCATCCCATGGACTACAACATCATTGAGACCTCCTTGATGCCAAATACATCATAAAAAAAAATTCTACAACATTGATTCAATTGATAGGCAAAGATATGGGTTGACTCATATTACATGACCAAAAGATAACACAAAATTAGCAAATCTTCATAGTACTATAAATTAAGAAATCGTTTTTTATTATTGGTTTTCAAACTTATGTGTTGCAAGGCAAGGGAAAATTGGATCCCAAATAAGAGGGCCTCTCCAACATTGTTCACCAAATTAAGTGGGACAACACCGAGGAGTATGACAACATATCTCCATTTTGAATTAAAGTAACCTACCCAAGATAATTTTAGTCATCTGAAAGGAAGAGATTGAAACCGACGTGTAGTATATTTTTAGTTTTTAAACTATAATGGATTCTTTTCTTTTTCAAAAATCTATAGCTTTTTTGTTATTTTTGTTCTTGTCAAAATTTGTCTTGAACTTGTATCTGGTTATTAAGATTAAAACTAAAAATTATCATATACTTATGATCGTGAGATCAAACAGTATTGTCATCTCTAGTTCAAGATTGTAGAAACTCAAGTGGGGATTATATGTTAGATATCAAACATTAAATACTACTACTAATTAGTAATAATAGAAATATAGAAGAAAACAAAATAAATAATCAAATTAAACAATGAATTATAAAGGTGTGTATATTCACACAAAGTATTCACCATGTATAAATAATAGAAATAAGAATCAAGTGCATCATCCTTCACATAGACTAAACTGTGATTTCAACTTACCTTCCATAGCTTCATCACAATTATTGTATAATTTTTTTATATAGAACTTATTTAGGCTACCAAATATAAACATACCAATGAGGGCTTGTTAACCCAATGTGTTATGCAAGTCAATATTGTCATTGATGTAAGAAAAAGTTTGTAGGTTCTGACATCTCCCATAGTGAAAGTGTTTAAATCTCTTATGGATGTCCTAATTGTTCACAATTTTTGTCCACCTAGAATAATATTTATTTAAACCCAATTTTAATTCAAGTAAAGGTGGTTACTAATGCAAACATCTCTCATAGTGAAATTTTTGGTCTCCTAAGGTTGATCTAATTATTCACAACTTTTTTCCACATAGAATAGCATTTACTTAAACCTGATTTTAATGTAGGTCATTTTTTTTGCCAATGCAAGCACAAGGTTGCAGGTTCTAGCATCTTCAATAGTGAAAATGTTATTCTCCTAAGGTTGTCCTAATAGTTAAGAGCTTTTATCCACATGGAATTTAATTTATCTAAACCTTATATTAATGCTTGTGCTATATAACCAAATAAAAAAGAGAATCTCAACTACCTTTTATTTATTTTAATGCTATTTCATGCATCATCCTAGAACCATTCAATATCTTTGTCATCAATATTTCTTGCAAACTATCAAAGTCCTATAATAAATGGGACAAAAATAAATAATTTATTTCTAATAGAATTTATTCATATATGAAGATAAATTCTTACTTGAGAGGAAGACGAGGTCGTCCCAATTTATTTTTAATCTACAAATTTAAGATCAACTAAAATTGTCAAGCAAAAATATACTCGTAATTAGCTTTAAGAAAGATCAGTTCCATTTTCTTAAATGTTAACATTGCAATCATGGGTTTCAAATTCCTTAAATAATTAAGTTCTTCAATAATATCACCTTGGGGTCTTGCATAACCTATGTAGTTCTCTCCCATATTAGGGAACAATCTTTGTATGTCATTAGAAAAAAAAAATGATCTGTGGAACTTGTAATTTCAATGCATAATATATAAAAAATGAGCCATAGCCAAATATCTTTGAATTACCTATCCTGTGTTTTTTGCCCTTGTTCCAAGGTACCTTTATTTTATTTGCAAGACCAATTTTCTTTCTCCTTGTTCTCTCCTTGTATTCTTCTACTGCAACATCTTCAAATAATAACTAACTAGTCTAATTTAATCATTGCATTTCCCATTAAGTTTTGATACTCTTCCCCACCCTATTCCATCATTGCAAAGGTACTTTCATGTGATCTAACTGCTGGAATAGCTTATGTAGAAGAGGAATTTAGTAAAGGATGCACATTGTTTATTTGTGCAAAATTCGTTATAATATAGTTATCCTTGATTCCAGTCAGTCCAATCATATGGTCTAGAGTACAAAAACAAGGAAGAGAGGGAAGCTTGGGATTTGAACAACCAATTCCACAAACATGTTAATTTCTCTTTCATTTTAAGGAGAATCTCTTGCCCTTCACAGTAGACTAATTTACTTCGAATTGTCTTTTAATTTTTAATTTAGGAAAGAATGATTGCAGAACAGCTTTGGAGCTGAAGAAATCCATAGACATTGTAGATTGACATATGCCCAACAATTAATCAAGAATGAGTCAGGAATAAACTCTAAAGCGAAAAATATTAATAAGAAAAGAAATCACTCTAAATTGGAAATAATTTTTTGAGAAAATGAGTAGTACATGTGATTCAAAAACAACTCATTAGAGTTCAAAATGTCATAAAAATTCCAATATAGTTTCTAAGCATTGTTGAATGAGACCATAAAGAAATGAAATAAGATGCTTTTGTCAAATAGTTCTTATTTTTCTTTCTAAAATAGATGTTATATGTCAACCCTTATTGAATCATACCAAATGTAAACATCGTATAGCTTCCAATGCCAAAGTAAAATACATTTTGCTATATGTAACATAAGCTTAATAATTTACATGCAATAACCCCCCCTCTTTACAAAGGATGAAATGATCTTTACTAGTTAATAGAATAGTACTATAAATTTTTTATTTGTTGTTGTGATAGAATAGTGAGTGTGGGTTTTGAGCCAGAATCTCAAATTTTTTTGGAAGCAGTCTTCTGAATTTGGGTCTTTGAGGTGTTGATGTATGGATGAAGCCGGAAACAATCTTTTGAATTTGGGTTTGTCTCTATATGCAAATGGGTAAGGGAGAAATCTAAATTAGGGCCAATAAGCTTGTCATGCCCACATATTTTGACCCATGGAAAAAAAAAAACACAACCAATTTTCTTTTTCTTTGTACAACCCAACTAAGAGTCTCACCTTGCTCGAAAAATGGTTGTGAGATGTACATGATGGGTGATATGGTAGGTACGATCGAGATAGAAACATATTGACCTAGGTCACATGCAAGGTTAGAGCGAGTGGGCGCATAATCCATTTCGCGCACCCTAAATTGATGAGCATAAAATCCTACCCAAATTGCAGATTTAACTTGTGTACGCGAACAAAAAATACTTCTAAGCCTCTTTATGAAGGGTGTGAAGAGGGGGTAATTATTTCTCGTACCTAGTAAATGGTTGAGTACATGAGACAAGTAAATTGACCAACCCTTGAATGAGGATATGGGATCGATATTCTCCTAGCAACACCCGTACACCCAAGGATAAATTTAAAAGTTGCAATGGTAACATTTCTTGGGAATCATTAATTGTTTTGAAATTTACATTATACAATAAGAGAATTATTAACATTATCATTAATATTGTATTCACTAACACTTTTAATTATTTAAACTATATTTCCTATTATCATTAATATTAATATTGGATCATCATAGTGTGCCCCTAATATCATTTTCACCATTTAGTATTAGTTGTAGTATTCACAACTACCATACTATAATTAATAAGAATCATTGATGATGATACTAATTTGTCATATTTCTTCTAACATCCATGCCAATGTTAACATATTATTATTACATTTATAATATTGATTCTACTATCCTTTAAAACTAAGTTTAATATTATAAATAGTGTCATCATTTGCTACAATATATTAATAGTATTATTGACTATCCATTATCAAATAATAGCATCACATTTCTAAATATTAAATCCAAATTTTAATATTCTTTTTTTTTTGTTATGATAATAACTTCATTATTATCTAATTCCTCTGACATTTAATATTTATTCCATTATTATTATTATCTTCCTTTCTCTTCTTCGTATGATTTTTACTTTAATAATTTCACTACTTGATGTTAATTATCCCTACGTATACGCCATCATTAATATTGTCATTAATTTCATAATCGTATCAAATATTACGGTATTTTTGTAATCCAATAGTAACACCGCCTATTCGATTTTTTACCCGTTTAAGCTCTCATAAGAGAAGGTAATAGAAAGATTACAATTACTCAAACATCTTATTTGTCTAACTATTATTTATTTGATTATTATTCTTTTGTGTATGTATATACAAGAAAAACAAATATCCTTTTCATACATATATATTCCAATTATTTTAAAGAGTAATTTAAATAATGTTGATCTTGATTATCATATCCAACTAAATATTAATTTTCATATATATATATATATATATAATTTTGCCCTAAGAGGATAAATTTAGAGGATAACGATTAACTGGCTGTCAAACAATTTGCGTCAATTCATTTGTTACGTTGATAAGAAAACAGACTCAATTTTTTTTCTGATATTTTATTAAACTTATTTTATTGAAACTTTGTATTATTTATATATAGATTTTTATTTTTAACTCCTTCGGTGACTACCAGAAGCCCATCTTCACTGCATCCTCATTTTATTTATTCATTATGTGAATGGCACGAAGATAATAAAACTGTCAAATGCTCTCTTGCTTATTCCACAACCCAAGGTGAATCATAAGAATATACACAACAATGAATGTTGCCAGCACCAGACACACTTGGCATAGCTTAACAGTCCGTTTCGTTTTGGTTTTGCTTTCTCTCAAGTCCGTTGTGGAGTAAAACACACCCTAAATTACCAACCCTATGACAGAGGAATTTTAATCACTACACAGAGAGTATTGCAGGAGGCCAACAAAAGGGAAGAGTAAAGAGAAGTTTAGAAGTGCCCACAATTTTATTTATTTATTTATTCCTCCTTATGGGTATTATCTGCTCTTCTGTTAGTTGGTTTCTATCGAAAGCTCATATTCAATACCACATATTCTGCTTCTATTTTATGATTATTATTGTTGTTCCTCTTTGTGGTTCCAGAAACCATAATGCGCTCATGGTTGATTGATTGTAACCATTACATAGTTCTTAATGATTTTGTTTGCTGCTTTCTAATGTGGTGTTTGGCTGGACAGGAAAGGATCTTAGAATACTATGTACCCAACATCTGAGGAATTAAATTATAAGGGGTTTAAGAATAGATTCATTATATGGGTAAATAGATATGTATCTAATAAAGTTTTACAATTTAGGTTACCCAAGTAAGAAAAATCGTACATACGCTAACGAATAATTCTCATAAAATATGCATACACAAAATAATTCATCTAAGGTTTTATTTGTTTATTTTCCATGAACCGTGGAATCCATTGTTCAGAGGAGTATGGTATAAAATCTTTCGCAATAGTTGAACTGTAACAGATAAATTTACAACCATAGTACAGGCTTTCCAAATCTGGTTTCTACCCATGTAAGTATTTATTGAACATGAACTTCGAAATGAACTCAAATTATTTCTTTCCACAACGTACCAGAAATTTATCAATAATCTGCATCTACCATAATGTCATGATCACACAGAGGAAATCTAACAGTTATTTTTTTGCTTATTTTCCTCTTACAAAATTAGAGCAACTAAAATCCTAATTTCACATAGTTATGACATATGCTGATAGCAAACTGATAGCTGGGAGTTGTTAGCTACAACCTGTCTCCTTCAAACCAATTAGCCATAGGGAGGTAGCTCTCCTCCCAACCAAAATGGGTCCTCGAGCCATAGAAGACTCTCACCATTCCCTCGAGTTGAGAGACCAACCAAGAATAGGTATACACACAAACTAGAAATAGAAATCCACACAAAAAAAATTTAGGGCCATCAAACATGTATTTTGCCACAACAACAGACTTACAAGGGACCAAGGAAGGAACAAGGCACACAGAGGCAAGAGTATAACACACACCCCTTTTGTTATTGGTTAAGGAGGCCTACCTCATGGCTGGTTTACATCTTCATAATAGTCTTTCCACCCATCACTCCTCCCGGCCTTCTCCATCCCAATACCTCCAAATTCTGCCCCCTCAAGCATGTACAATAGCCCTATATATATTACTTGTCATACCAACCCTCCAAAAGTTTACCTAACCTAAGCTCCTAGGATGAGGGCTTTTTACCCATATTTAACCATCAAACATATTTTAGAGTTTCCACAGTCAAGTGTAAGCAATAAAGGGTTTGATAGGGGCAATTAAATTCACTTTTCTTTACAAGGTATTTAAGAAGGATTGGTTACCATTCTTGGTTGGCCTCTTATCTTCCCTTTGGCCAATATCATAAATATCCTTGCACACTCAACACACCCATCAAATACATCCAAATAGATATACCAAGTGAAAATGATAACAAATTTAATTATTGAATACAAATTATCATCTCAACCATCTATTAACATCATTTCAGCATAATTCCATGTTTATGGAAATAAATGTAATTTCAACTTAGTCCACTAATCAATAATCATTGTACAATCAGGTTTAATAACGACATCATCCACTATCAATTCACAAAATTGATTATGTATGATAAAATACTTTACAACTTTCAACCTAGATGGAATGAGTGTGTGTCAGGTACAACAAACTGCCAACCAACTGCCGATACAATGTAGGATCCACTAAAGGTGAAGTGCAAGAGGTAGACAAAGTAACACCCGACTGAAAAGGTGTGGGAGCAGGCTTGCAATCAAGCATATCAAAGCGCTGAAGCATGTCAAGAGCATACTTCTGCTGGTAAACAAAGATCCCAGTAGGGGACTGCACAATCTGCAGACCCAGAAAGAAGTGTAATAGACCCAGGTCTGTCATCTCAAACTGCTCCATCAATGCACGCTGAACATCCTGAATCATAGAAGATGAGCTACCTGTGATGAGAAGATCATCAACATATAGCACAAGGATCAAAACCTCATCCTCAAGACGCTGAATGTAGACTGTAGGATCGGAATGACAGCGTGTGAATCCTGTAGAAAGCAGAAAGGAGTCCATCTTCTCATACCAAGCCCGAGGGGCCTGTTTGAGACCATACAAAGAACACCGAAGTCTGCAAACCAAGGAGGAATCCTGCACAAATCCCTGAGGCTACTCCATGTAAATCTCCTCACTAAGATCACCGTGCAAGAAAGCACTCTTCACATCCATCTGATAAATGGGCCATCCCTGAGAAGCCGCGAGGGATAAGACAAGGCGAATAGAGTTCATCTTGGTGATAGGGGCAAATGTCTCAGTGTAATCAATACCCTCAACCTGTGAAAAACCCTTCGCAACAAGACGTGCCTTGTACTTATCAATAGAACCATTAGCAGCAAACTTAGTATGATACAACCACTTGCATCGCACTAACTTTCTTCCCTTAGGAAGAGAACAAAGATCCCAAGTATGATTCTTCATCAAAGAAGAATACTCCTCCTCCATAGCACTGTCCCACTCAGTATGTCCTATCGCTGCCCCAAATGTCTGAGGATCACCACAAATAGCATGACTCAAAAGACTAGAGCCCGCAATATGAGACCAGGTGCGACGGGAAGTGGAAGGGTCACTAGCCAGAGATCCTGCAACATCAACTGTAACACGAACCCATCTAGGCATCTATGGAGGATCCTGTGGTGGAGGTAAATGGGGATCACTAAGATTATCATGCTCATCATCCTGAAACAAAGTTGGAAGAGAGGAGGGAGTAGTGGTAAGTGAAGTAGACTCTGGAAGTGGGGTATCTACTGCAGGAAGGCGCCCATCAAATTGGACATCCCGTCGAAACAGGACCTCTTTGGAATCAGGATCAAACAACCTGTATGCCTTAACATCCTCGCAGTAGCCAACAAAAATGAGGTGTCGGCTCTTCCGCTCCATTGCTCTCCTCTGAACGTCAGGCACAAATGCCCATGCTTCACTACCAAAAACTCGGAATGAAGATATATTAGGCTTGACATGAGACCAAGCCTCCTCAAGAGTCATATGTCGAACTGCCTTGTGAGGCATCCGATTCTGAATATAGTTGGCACAATTGACTGCCTCTGCCCAAAAAGATGAATCCATGGACCTGGACTGTATCATACAATTAGCCATCTCCCGAAGTGTTCTGTTCTTTCTCTCTGCCACACCATTCTGCTGAGGGGTGTAGGGCACTGAAAACTGATGCTGAAGACCATGTTCAGAGCAAAAATCCCTGAAAGTTTGGTTCACATACTCCCCCCCATTATCTGTGCGTATCCGACGAATAGAAAGACCAGATTGCTTCTCCACAAATGTCTTAAAGACTCGAAATGAGTCAAAGACATCAGACTTGTACTTTAAAAAGTACACCCATGTGCGCCTGGAGAAGTCATCAATGAAAGTAAGCACATATCTAGCACCGGAAAAAGAAGGAGTAGGAAATGACATGAGGTCACTATGAATCAACTCCAATGGTGCCAAAGCACGAGTAGCTCGTCCCTCAGGGAAAGGATCCCTATGTTGTTTTCCAAGAACACAACCCTGACAAACCCCATCAGTGCAAGTAATGTGTGGAAGCCCAAGAACAAGTGCCTGTGTGCTCATCTGCTGAAGATATCTGTAATTGACATGGCCCAAGCGCTCATGCCAAAGTCTGCTCACTGAATCTGCATGTGCTATAAGACAGGAACCTGTGCCAGCAGAAGACTCAAATCCATCAAATCTGTATAGTCGGGATGCAGTGTCAACACTCCCAATAGCCACAATCATATCAGAATCATGTAAGTCCCGAATAACTACATCATGTGGTGAGAACTCAACTGTCTTACCAGAGCTAGAGTGAAAAATCTGATAGATAGACAATAGGTTCGTCAAAATGTCAGGGACAAAGAGAACATCCTAAAGAGAACCCCCAGCTAATGCAACAGAACTAGAACCCAAAACAGAAAGATGAGATGAGTTCCCAACAGCAATCTGTGAAGTAGCACAAGGAGCAAGTGAGGTGACCAACTGCTGAGTGTGAGTCATGTGCTGAGAGGCACCAGAATCAAGAATCCAGGTGGGCCCAGAAGTCATAGCTCGTGCAATAAGAGCATGACCTTTCCCTGCAGGGGAAGATGTGGACTGAGGAGCTGAAATGTGATGCTCCTGCATGGCTTCCTCTAAAGCCTCCAAACGTTTCCAACACCGAGAAATGGGATGTCCTTCCTTTCCACAAAAGCTACAGGTCTCAACTGATTTCTTCTTAGTCTTGGAGGTAGACTCAGTAGACTTCGAAGAAGATTTACCCTTGGAAGGGTTAGCTGGAGGTTTTGAATTAGTTTTCTATGCAGGTTTGGAGGAAGACTCATTGCCTGCGGAATCTTTCTTCGGTTTGCTTTTCTGTTTTGGTTTCCCCTGTGAAGACTGAGCAACCAATGCTTGGCTAGAAGAGCCAGAAGCATCCATTTGTTGGATCTTTGCCTATTCCTATGTCAACTGATCACAGAATGTCTCAAAAGAAGGCATGGTGTGTCTAGCACCCAAAGCATCCATGGTGGAGTAGAAAGTGGAAGAGAAGATTTGATACTGTCCTCGCAACTTTGAGAGTATCAAGAAGATACACTCGTCATCTGTCTTTGTTTTCCCACATCCCTGCAAAACTGAGCGTAGAGACTTGAACTTCATCAAGAAGTCCTCAATGGTGGGAAAGCCGGTAGGTGTCAAAGTAGTCAGCTCTGCATCAAGCTGTAGTGCCCAAAATTCATTGACAGTGCCAAACAAATCTGAAAACTTGCCCCAAATGGCCCTAGGAGTGGTCAAACCATCCAAGTGAAAGAGGAGACTGTCGAAAATGTTCAGTGCAATCAAGCCCATGGCTTCATCCATTTTATTCCTATGCTGAAGAATCTCAAAAAGACGTTGTAGGATAGGTTGATGTTCATCTAGGCATGACCATAAGCCACATGACATGAGTAGCCTGGTCATGTGTGCTTTCCAGGTGTGGTAATTATGCAGTGTCAGTCGGGCCATAGAGGGGTCCGACATTGAGAGAAGAAAAAGACAGAAGTAGAAGGGTCATTTTCTGAAAGGAAATGACAGAAAGCAAAAGTACCCCCCCACAATGTATGATTCTAACCCTCGTACAACAAATAAACAAATACTGAAAGTACAAAAAACGAGGAAAAAACCTAAACGCCAAATGCAAAGAGAGAGGAAAACAAAGCCTCTACTTTGACACCAAAAAATAGTACTCAAATGGCCGAATCAGCAAACAAGACCAGCATAGTTACATCCGGCTCGGAAACACCTTTTCGACGATATTTCATTTTTCGAAAACGGACACCGTATGCCCAAGATACGGCCAAAAAACCACAGGTACCCCCTAAAAATGAGCTCTCTAGAAAAAAACCAGTCAGGGGAAATAATTTGACGGCCGTATGGCCGTCACTGGACGTCGGCGGTGGCTAGTGGGTGGCGACGCCGGCGGAGGTGGCGGCTGGGCGGAGTGGCGGTGGCGGTCAAGCGACCGGGTGGCGCAGTGGCGACACGGGCTGGCAGCGCCCAAAATTTAGAGAAAAATTGATTTTTTTAAAAAAATTTCTTGATTTTTGAGCCCGTACGGCCCTGGTAGGCCAAAAAAATTTGCATGTGGTCACTGTGGCCAAAATAGTCAAAGTTTATATGAATTTTGACTCTCCCAGACCTTCTGAACGCAATGGTGGAGTCCGTTTTTGCTCAAACGGCTCCAGAAAATAGCGCCTCCTTCAAAGTGACAGAAAAACCCTAGAGAAGTTGTGGCTGTCGTCTTCGAATCGTGGCCTC
This sequence comes from Sequoiadendron giganteum, assembly GCA_007115665.2. Classification (NCBI taxonomy): domain Eukaryota; kingdom Viridiplantae; phylum Streptophyta; class Pinopsida; order Cupressales; family Cupressaceae; genus Sequoiadendron; species Sequoiadendron giganteum. The sequence goes on from CM021102.1 coordinate 334,536,926, forward strand.
AAACACCTTCAAACCAGGCAGCGACAGGGTGGCTCTGATACCATGTAGGATTTGATAAATGCAAATCCACAGCTCGCCAAGAACACCTGCATGCAAAATACCTAATGCTGAATGGAGACCAAAGAGACAAAAGCAAGGGTTTGGAAAATCTCAGCGGAGTGAGAGCAAAATTATTATTTCCCAAAAAGATGAAAAAAATAATTACAAAAGCGGCATATATAAGGTGAGAAACCCTAAAGCTGGAGAAAGCTAGGTTTGTGCATTTAATAATTAATAAACATATTAATTATAATGCACCTACAAATGACAAGCTTAAGTGAATAGAATAATAGTTAGCATTAATAATTAAACCGGAGTGATTTAATTATAAAGGCAAATGAACTATTACTCTAACACTCTTTACTAATAATATTAGTATTTGTAGTCCTCATAATCCATAATACTATCCATCTATAAAAGATTCTAGTAATTCCTTAAATATTAGAGTAATTTTAGTCTTAATCAAAATAAGTTTTTGTTGACTAATATTTAACAATCATCCCAAAATTAGTTCATCCAACATGTTTAGAACATACTTCTAAAGAAGAAATAACCATGGATGCACAGTCCAATTTTAATAAAGAAGGATCATAATAATACTGAAACTTATCAAGGGTTAGAGTTCAACTTACCTTCATTGGTAAGGTTTAAATCACCTTACTCTTATTGATACCATAGTCACCAATAACCTATGGGATTTAGTTTTCTATGTGCCATGATTAAATAATACAAAATAATGCATGCAATAATTATATATCCAAATCTATGCCAATTATTTAAGGTAAACAAAACTAAAACCATCACATGGTATTTATAACATGATTTAAGTTACAAAAAAAAATAGTTGGGCTTTATAAAGCTACATAAACCATAATGTAATGAAGAAAGATAAACATTAAATTGATTTTGGTCAACTAGTTCATATTTTACACCATTTTCTAAAATCTCATCTTATATATACATAACACTAAATAAACCCAAACCAAGCACAACTTAATCACTTATGAATAGAACTTATCATGCCCATATCTTTAGGTTTGATTCCCTTTCTTGTTTTTTATTTAGATTGTGAGACATGGTGAGATTGGGTATTGAAATGTTGAACCATATTAGGACACCTAATTTTAAAGTAAATCTCCAATACCAAGCATATACAGGATGTTGGAGCCTATTCAATTATAATGACCTAGGAATTTGTCCTGATTGTCGGACTAACCCAAGTTAAAACTTCTTTCATTGAATAAAACCCCCAGCAACTCCAGCGTACATGTGATAAGGATGTGATATGACAATTAAGGTCCATCTTATCCAAACCTAAATATATAAATCCTACAAAGGTAGCCCTTCTTTATAAGTCTTAAAGGATACAACAAGTGTTTGAAATCTTAAAAACAAACCTACATTTATAAAGCTTAAAGAGTATTACCCATATTTATTCCAATGTTCACAAATCTTTAGTAATTTATATCAAACTTACCTCGTTAATTGTAAACTATATTCCATATTTCCATATTACAAATTTTATGAATGTGATCTTAGAGAACATACCCTATGTTTAAAATTATGAAAGAATGTGTCTCCTATTCATGAATCTTTAAGATCTTGTTTCAAGATTACCTTACATGTTGTTAAAAGCAATCCAAGAGAAGAAGAAAATATCAACAAATGACAATTAGAAATATAATTTTTTTTAAATTTCAACACATAAACAAATGGTAATAGAAAATAAATACAACACAAAACAAGTTGGAAATTATACCATACCTATTTAGGACAAGCAACATATTGGAAACGACGACCAAAAAACAAGAATTGTAGCATCACATAAACCATTCCATTTTTTTTCTTACTACTTGTAAGCTACTGATTTTTTTCATACTTACTTGATTAATGATGATGTGAATACATTGTAGTTTATTTTCTATTGTTTGATGATATACATTTGCAAGACAAGCACAACAATAAAACAATCAAAACAAGTAGTGTTGCAGAGTAGTGAGGAAAAGGTTTTGAATGATTGGACAAGCATGAGATCTATGGGTAATTCAAATGCAGTCATTATAGGAAACTCAAATCCATCATTCGTTCTCAAGGGTACATGCTCACACCAAGAAAAAATCAAATCATATAATTTTAATCTATAAAATTTCAAACCATTAGATTTCAAACCTATAATTTCAAACCCTAAGAAAACCAAAAGCTAAAAAAATAGGGGATAGTACATGTCAATGTGACCAAGTTTTGTGTGCACACTTATTTAAGCATCTAAAATAATCAAGGTTTTAGTGCAACATGATTCTTCAGGTCAAATCAAAAAAATTGAAGGGTCTTAAACAAAAATATTGGGTGCAAGTTAAAGTTTATTTTTCAGGTATGGGGTGAGGAATATTTCAATAACTTGAATTCTTTTTTTCCTAGGATGAAACAACTTTCCAGAGAGCCTATCCCTTCATTTAATAGATAGTAACATAATGGTGTTAAAATGAAATAAAACAAAAAAAATGATCCAAAACATAAAGATTCCAAAAATTTAAATTCACTAAAACCGTGGCAAGTGACTTACCTAAAAATTCTACACAAATTGTGTTTTGTTGTTGTTCATAAAAAATAGGGATATCTTGCAATAAAAGTATGAAGCCTTGTTTTCAGGTTGTAGCAAGCCAATTTGGATAAGTGAAAGGTCAATACCAGGGATGAAGAGTTTGAAGGAGCGTAAAGCAACAACAACAGGGAAATCAACAAAAAGGTGCCCTGATAAAATGGCCAGAAATGATGAATGGTTGAGATTCATCTTGCATCATCTGTAAGTCAATAGATACACCTTTCGACATAAAAAGGGGTTGGAAAAGCTCAGTATGGGGATGCCTTCGGCATAAAAATATATGGAAATAAGATTGCTCAAAAGGGTGGGAACAAAGGATCATGGTCCAACCCTTTATACATAATTGGAGGATATTTACAAATATTATTTGGAGTGTAGGTAAGTGTTGTGTAGTGGTAAGTTGTTATAGTTTTCAAGATAACATGTTTGAGTTTTTTAATTTATGGAAATAAGGTCTTTAATTGTGATCTCATAAATTTAATCAATATAAAATTTGATAATTTGATAATTTTTAGGTGTGAAGAAAAGGGATAGGAATTAGGTTTCTAATAGTGATCTCAGATTTTCAATCTATACAAAATGAAGTATGATTTGACTACTTAAAATCCTTTTTTAGGTAAAAATAAAATCATATTATAAGGGAATTTTAAAAAAATTACAACATAAAGATTTTGAAATACCAGTAGTCATTAATACGATCAAAAGAAGAAAAATCCAAAGGGGATTTCCATTATTCCACCATCTCCAAGAATTAAAATAATTAGTGATCTAAACAAAACTCATTCTTTAAGAACTACAATTAAGGAGAGTTAATCCCAATCATTATGAATGAGCTAAAGAAGTCACCTAGGTTTATCAGTGACATTCTAGTCACAATAAACATCAAAGGCCCATTTAGCTAAGCAATTTGCATCAACATTCTATTCTCTATGAACATGAACAAAGAAAATGGAATCAAAATTTGAGGTGAGATAGAGAATCTAATTAGC
>CM021102.1:334540655-334581195 GCA_007115665.2 Sequoiadendron giganteum
TTCCCCCCTTCTCTCCTCTCTCTCCCTTCCCCCTCCCCAACCAACTAAAAAAGTAAATAATCAAATGAAAAAATAAAGAAACAAACATTCAATGGTAATATTTGATAACAATGCCTTTCATAACATTCAAATTTAATATTCAAGTATAAACATAATAAATAATATTTTTTAGAAAATTTATTTATTATAAATAATTTTGCATCTTAAAAATTAGTTTTTTAAATATTCAAGATATATTCCTTCTTCAAACATCACAATTAATTCAATCAAAGAGTCTCTTAGATTATAACTTGTTCTTTTTGTAATGAATAAGTTTGTTTAATTCTTTAAATGAACTAAAAAAATAACGAAAAATATTCAAAATAAAAAAAAAGAATAAAAAAGATACATGTATATAATCTAATGTTAAAAAACCAAATGTTTTAAAATAAAATTGAAAACATCATTTTTAATATTAAACTTTAAACATTCTTTGGATCAATTTTAAAAGATAGTTTTGTCTAATAGAAATTTAAAAATGAGTAATTAAACAAGTAGGCTAACTATTCAAACTGATCCCTATTTATCTTTATCTTTAAAAAATTGAATTTACTAAGATAAAGACAAATTATGAAAAGTCATAATTGCCGATTCTCCTACAAAACTACTTGCAGTGGTTTGACAGCTCCTTCAGTTCTTGCACAACAGAGTGATCAAATAAAATACATAATTCAGTTAAACTCCAACTCTAGTATCAACTTTGTCAACACAGCAAAGTGGGTAAAAGAAACAACCAGAAGAAGGCAGTCCATTGCCAAATTTCATTGACCACTCTAACGCTGTGACCTTGATATAGTACTTAGAAATTTCAATAAACAACAGATCTATACCTCAAAAACATTTAATTTCGATGACACCGACATGTTATTTCTAGCTTTGTTTAATTGAAGTTTCAACATAAGATAGACATCCACAAAGCATGAACTAATTTATTTAAGCTAAAACAAAAAAAGAAACTACTCTTTTCCTATGAAAGAAATTATCGAACTATCAGAATAAACAAAGATAAACTGATCCTCAGCTTATCAACTGGGTGTAAAATAGTGGCAGTTGGCAACAGAAACTCAACGAAATAACCAAATGCAAAAAACCTTGAATAATACAACCCCGGTCTCGATCTTGAAGTGTACCTAAGCCAAAGAGTTAGAACTTGGTCCAGAATCAGCTAATTTTTATATGCAACATAATGTATAAATTTATATCCAAAACCACCAGACTATATGTAACATAATGTATAAATTTATATCCAAAACCACCAGACAGGGATGAAACCTTTTCTGTCGAAACTTATTACCTCTTCCCAGAATGCATTTCTACCAAGCAGGCAAATGACAGATAAATTCATGTGTTAAAGAGATCCTTTTACTCTCTCCAATCTCAATGTTTTCATGCTGCTTTACCACAGCCTCTTTAGCAACCAAGGTAAAAAACAAACTACAATCCTTCCACTCCATGAGCAATAGCCTTTTGCATCTCTTGTATGACGGAATGAACAAAGACAAAATCTTAGATATACCGCCTGTGAATAGAGAATTCGGGCACTTAACTTCCACTTCACAGATAACCCTGTTTATCTTCTTCAATAATAATAAGAGATGAAAATTTAAAAAAATATTTATATCCACGAACAAGCTTCAAGAGAGCACATAAATCAACAAAATCAGGAGTGGTCTTTGCAAATATGCAAGCTAAAAGAAAACAACAAAAGCTATCTATTACCTACTTGAGTTTCATGCTTCATTTGAAGGTCTCAAAAGAGTTATGGAATCCAGTGCCATCTAAAATTCAGAATAAGCTGAGCAATTGGACTAACAAGTGGCTTATCACCTATTCCAACTCAAGTAAGTGGAAAAACCACTACAGAACAAAAGGACTTCCTCTGGCAGGGTACAGATACCCAATTCAAATTCACATTATGAAATGAGACAGTATTTTCCTCTATAAAGAATGAGGATTTCAATATCAAAAAGGTTGGTCAGTTCACTGTTGAATCATGCCCTGGAAATTATACTTGCCTGGAGAATACTATAGGATCAGAGAGTCAAAATACAGATTCATTCTGCAAAGGAGCAGCAGCAAAACACAAATGTCCCACTTGAAAATGTCAAGGCTTATGACTAAAGCTGTCCCCCCCACTAAATAGGAAAAGGAAAAAGTAAACTTTGGGGAAGAAATCTAGAATGGGAATCCTCTCCTCTAGTCAATAACCTTGAACTACAAAACAGGGTAATCAAAATAAGGTATAAACCTCGTCCAGGATTATATAGTAAGTCCATCAAATTATGAAGTCCACTGTAAAATGGATCCCACCCTGTGTAATGTACCCACCCTGTTTTCTATCTACCTTGCCGATTTCATGCCTTAAACCCTTCGTTAGCTTCATGAATTAAGCCAACTCAACCTACTTTGCTAGCGTTTCGTGGAGATTGGTTATAGCCACCGTTGAGAGCAAGATGAGGTAAGCATTTTTCTATTTCAGCATTGGTAGGGTTTCGTTCTGTTTTTGATACATGATAGTTTTTCCAGTTCCCATTGCCATTCTACCGATATCAATGTAAATTTGTAAAAGCAACCGAAACATAGGCAGCTTCAGCTCACAGTCTGACTTGAGTAAACTTAGAAATTAGTTTCCATATGTTTTTGTTCAAGCTATGTTGGTCACTAACACTGTCAGCTACCCTTAGCCCCATTGAGCAATTGCCCTGTTCCATAATCTCAGCCCAGACTATCTCAACAATATGGTCGCAGCTGCTAAGCTCCCAAAAATTGAAGCATAAAGACTTTGTGAATATACTGTAATCATCATCCATCTTCTGTTCGGTGTTGTGATTCTTTTCATTTCTTCGGGAAAATAACATTGTGATGTTACTGAGAATCTATATAACATGTTATTGTATGAAGGAATGACTTAATATGGTTTTTGTGTGCTAAGATAGGTTGTTAGATGCATGTCGCATAACTATTATGTCTTCGGATCTCCTCTAAATAAGCACATAGTTTAAGCTTTAGGTTTCACATAGCTTGTTTTATGCAGTACACGAGAAGCATGGAGCGTTTTACCATACTAAAGTTTTTCATGAATTTTAAGAATTTTTTTCTTTTCTCTAATATATTGTTGATATGTCTTGAAGTTCTAGCATATTTTGCTAGGTATGCCCTGAAATGTGCACTATATTGCTGAAGGTTTAAACTTTGTTGAAGTATTTAGGGTTGTGTGAATATCATTCCGGCTATCTTTCAAACCATATGTGTGAAAGGGATGAAATTTCCAACGTAGGGTTTCACCTAGAGTTTCCTTGAGTTTTGATAAAGAAGATCACTATGAATATCCAGAACATTATTCCCCTGTGCTACATAAAAAAGGAAAAAATAGCTCCTTACTCCTCTGTAATATTTAGTTGCATGTATTTGAAAAGAAAGTCTTTACTGATTATTGAGCAACAAAAAATTGCAAGAGTTAGATCTCAATCAAGACAGATCTAGAAGGACATTCCTATGCACAAGACAGTCATATTCGTTATAGTATTCGTATGCACAGTTTATATGCAGGTAAATTTTGGATTTTATTGAACACGTACACAATCCAAATATGTTTTTGTGTGGTCTACATACAAAGGGTCGTCACAACCATTGTTTGGTGCTGTATTTTCTTCAGATTAAGATAATTGTCCATCTAGGCACATAGAGACAATAGAAAGCACCACAGCTGCACGATTAACAAAATCATCTTCCAGTTTTGAAAAAAAAGTGCTCTTGAGGACATGATACTCAGAGACTTCAGGAAGAAATGATGGAGGATTCATTGCTGCAGTATAAGAGGGAAATTGGCACAATGGTCTGAACTAGTTTGTAATATGTGGATGGGGCGGCACTACTACAAACATGCAGACAGCAGATGCAACTGAAATGAACATTAGCTCGAAGTGGTGTCTCTTTCCCATATGAATAGGGAATATACTTGATTTTGCAAATAAAAGATTGAATGGATATTACTCTACTGAAGCATTTGAACTAGTCCTGAAGACTGTACTCCAGTGTACCTCTGACAACAAGCTGCTCTTGAAGTAAACACGTCTGTGGCTTATAAGAAAGACCTTGAAGTTTAACATCGGATGCTTGTGGATGATGCCACTTTTGAACATTTCTTATATGCTCAAGAATCAAATGTGACGAGAACTAGCGGGCTATCTATGAAGTACAAAAAAATGGAGACAACCTTTTGTACCACTCGGTTATACAATGATTCAAATGAACTTGAGAAGGTGCTCATATTAGAGTTCTTGGAAGAAAATTATGTTGCAAATCTTGTTCATCAACAAAAAAGAGTATTCAGCTTCCAGAGGGAATTTGGTTGTGGATAAATATGCTAAACATACCTCCAGACAGACCACCATGGAAGACATAGTACATACTAGGTTTTGGATCATGTTGGTTCATGCTATGACATGAAGGACTGTATAGAGGAGAATGATCAATCATTTGCTGTAGGAGGCAATCAAAGATAACAAAAATATATTGCATTATCAAAGAGAGGAGTCATTCATTGAACAACCATAAAGGATAGTGAGATGTATGGTAAATGCTTATATGACTGATCAAGTAATGGAGAGTGATTCAGTGGGTTTTGCCTTGGATGAGATTTCAAGATAGTGTTTATACGTGTGAGTTATGTTCTATGTGACCTAATATGTGATGGTGTACTAAAACCTTTATGACAGTCAACCTTCAGCCATCATGCTATGAGGATTAGTTAGAGATAACTATATATATACAGCATACAAAATTCTTTTAGATGAATGAGGAAAATCATTTATCTCTCGGTTGCCCTTTGGATATTCTCTGCAGGAAAAACAGGTTGCATACTGGACCATCCATACTATGGTTGGGGTATGGCAATATTGTGATTATGAGAACCACATAAAGAACAGATATTTCAATATCCTTCAGCTGCATTTGGGCACCACTGGCGTTGAAGCACACAGCTGATATTTCCCAAAAATACAATCCAGAACAACATAGATAGCAAATATATAGGTTGCTTAAAGTATCACAAATAGGGAGAGATTTGAAAAATTCAGGGGTAATCCAAGAGAATTCATCAGCTCCTGGGAGGTTAAAATTAGCATACATAGCGAGTATTTCTAATAACTTTCAGGTAATTATATAAAACTATCGGCGGGTTCCTTGCAGCTCCCCCGGCTGCAAGTGCTAGTCAATTAAAATTTATATCTTACCCTATTGTAATCTAACTTTCGTTGTCTTCTTTAGGAATAGTTCAATATATATAGCCAATGAATCAACCTTCTCTATGATTACACCAGACCTCCTTAAACATTTTTTTGTTGAATTTTATCAGATTTTTGCAAATGGATGTTAAATAGAACCGTCCAATATGGCTTTGAACCAGTTTTTCAATTGGACCAATATTGTGAGCTTAATGGAGTGCAAATAATCAGAAATTTTCAAATTAGAGTTCACTGATCCATAAAATGAAAGTAATTATATAAAAGGATTTGTATATACATAAGGAATACTCTGGATTACAGTTTCCCAATACAGAATTCAGTAGTAGAGATTCAGAGAATATCTTCTCGAAATCACTCTCCTATTAAACAATTATAGACAAAATTATATAGGAAAATCAAAATCCATTATTCTCTTCTTTGAGACACAGAATCTTGGGATGGGGAATCTCTAAAGTACCTAGTATATCTTGTCTTTGAGGGTTTTATAAGAAATGTTAAGAAAGATAATTGGCAGAAAGCCAAGAGAAAATATCCAAAGAGAATTTGAGTAAAATGTGCAAATTTTAGAATATTAACTGCTAACAATTGTACCATGCTACAGAGGGGAATATAGGTTGAAGCAGTATTTACTTTGATTGATACTTGTCAATCCCAACCTTAATAGAATCTTTACACACATCTGAGGAATTATAGATTGAAGTAGTTGTTAATTCGAATGATATTTGTCAATCCTAATCTTAATAGAATCAATATCAATCCTAACCTTAATAGAATCTTTACACACATCTAGGAATTATAGATTGAAGTAGTAGAGAGGGTTCATCTTTTACCAATGGATAGGGAACTTGGAAAGTATTATCTATGGGTATTAAGGATTCATACCATCTTCAGAACAGGGTAAATTTCAATTTGAAAATCTTATCTCTGACATTCCCAATCAATTAGGAACTATAGATTGAAGTAGTAGAGAGGGTTCATCTTTTACCAATGGATAGGGCACTTAGAAAGTATTATCTATGGGTATTCAGGATTCATACCATCTTTAGAACAGGGTAAATTTCAATTTGAAAATCTTATCTCTGACATTTCCAATCAATTAGGAACTATAGATTGAAGTAGTAGAGAGGGTTCATCTTTTACCAGTGGATAGGGCACTTAGAAAGTATTATCTATGGGTATTCAGGATTCATACCATCTTCAGAACAGGGTAAATTTCAATTTGAAAATCTTATCTCTGACATTCCCAATCAATTAGGAACTATAGATTGAAGTAGTAGAGAGGGTTCATCTTTTACCAATGGATAGCGCACTTAGGAAGTATTATCTATGGGTATTCAGGATTCATACCATCTTCAGAACAGGGTAAATTTCAATTTGAAAATCTTATCTCTGACATTCCAATCAATCAGGAACTATAGATTGAAGTAGTAGAGAGGGTTCATGTTTTACCAATGGATAGGGTACTTAGAAAGTATTATCTATGGGTATTCAGGATTCATACCATCTTCAGAACAGGGTAAATTTCAATTTGAAAATCTTATCTCTGACATTCCCAATCAATTGTAAAAAAATGAAAAAATCACTATATGAGTGTACCTCTATGTTCTGCCACGGAGCGAATCCTCTTATAGAAACAGTCGGCCCCTGCTATCTGCAATTTGAGAAGAAGAAGAATATAATCTGCGCTTCATGGATCTCCACCCATTCTTGCCTTCATCGTGAATCAATCAAAAAATTCCTGCAAATGGGTGTTTTCATCGGTACCCATCTTAACAGAAGACTAATTTTTCAGCTCTCTTAAAATTCAGATCGTGAATCAATCCAGGGATGATTTATTTGAAGAATATGGTAAAACGGTGTAACAGCTAGTTCGTGATTTCTAAATAGAAATAAAAATGGCCGTTGCTTTTTCGTACTTTTGATTTTTAAAATTTCAAACATCCAACCCAAAGCTCCACATTAACTTAAGAGGAGTGTTTTAAGAGTTTTTTTTGTTATTATAGATTAAAAAATTAATGCAATTTTCACTTGACCTATTTAAGTTTTATTTTGCAAATTTTGTGAAAATCATCAATTATTTTTCACACAAAAGTAATTGCTTGAAATATTAAAATGAAATAGTATACAATGAATAGGATTGGATTTGAGTAATTTTAAAAAAATCTAAATCTCGAAGGCTGGAATTTTGGACTTGTGATTTGCTTCCTACCACTTAGTCACTGTGGGCTTATATAATTTTGTCTTTTGGTTAGTTCTTGGTGTTAGGGATATTGAGAAATTTGACTCTCATGCATATTTGTCAAAATGAATTTTCTTCATTAATTAATGCTTTGAGTTTGGAGGACTTCGAGACTAAAAATTTGCCTCTCATACAATCTTTTTGCTCATGATAGAATTCCTAGAACTCATTTAATGAAATAGATTCCATCTGCCATGGAGGCTAAATGTGCTTCACTATTTTCTAAGTCTCTTAGAGTGTCACTCTTAGTGTACTTATGAGGAGTCTCATAAATAAATAGATGGTTGTGAAGCTTTAATTGCAATTTAATTTTTGGGGAGGATGTGTAGCATGTGAGGTGCATAGGGATGAGTTAGATAAATGTTTGCAAATATGAATTTTCATGTGTTTACATGTTTGTCATATATTCATTTTACTTTTCTAATTTTGATAAATTACTTAGTTTAATATTTTTATTTGATAATTTAATTTGTTCAATTTATAATAAAACTTAATAATTTACAGTTTAATGCAAATTTAATTTATGATTTAAAATATCTTTTGTATACTTTAATTTATAATTTAATTCATAAGTATATAATTTATAATCTAATTTAGAACAATTTATAATTTTGTAATCTAATTGAGCTAAGAGGTGTTCTATAGTAGCAAAGGAGTATACATAAAACTAAAACATAACCAACATAGATTTAAAAAAAACAACTATAAAACAAGTCTTAAATAAATAAAATAAAATAAAATAATTCTTTAATATATATTTAAATAAATCCTAAGTAGCTTACTTAAACTCATTCTAAGGAACTTCATCCACAATATTAAACCAAACACTTATAATCAACATCATAAAATTATATATATGATCTATTCATGAATTCATAAATATAATAAATTATGTATTTTAAAAATATATAGATAGTAGTTATTATTATATTACTATAATAGCTCACTTCCAATATTTTTCATTTGTACCCTCATGCATAGCAAAAATGAATCTATATATTTTTTAGAAGATTGATGAGGCTAGTTTTGCATTTTCCAAAATTATACTTGATGCTTCAATTGTTGTTGATGTAAATTGATTTCTTTGTGATCACATATTATTTTTTCCTTTTATGGCACCAACCTAGGAATCTATATGTTTTTTAGATTGGGCAATTGATAATTGTAATCTATTGCCAATAATACATTTCATCCCAAAATGTTTTCTATTGCAACCTCTGAGTATAAGGATATGAGAGATCATATATTAAACAAAAATGGATGGATTCTTGGTGAGGTGCATTTATTTATTGAAAAGTAGTGTCTAAATCTTAATCCTCTAAAATGTGGACCAAAAAATTCTCTAATTTGGACTCACTTCTATAGCCTTCTTGTGGAATTTTGGTTAATGGATGTGTCTTCCATTATTAGAAATGACTTGGGGAACTTGTGTCAATTGATGATGAATGATTGGTGAAGAATTCAATATTGTTGCTCGATTATGTGTGGTCGCAATACTCAAAATCACAAAGACCTTAAATTTATGTGTGCTAAATGAAGAATGGGTGCAATCAATTAAGGCCAAAGAGAAGAAATTATTTTGTCTAAAAAGTGGTAGCAAATCACATTTCATAAAATATTACCCCAAGGACCAACCCTAAAAATAGAAACAAATCTAGGTTAAAAAAACCAAAAAATTGGTTCTTGACCTAGTCCAATTACACACTATTGTTGAATTAGACCTTTTATAAACTAGGAAGGTATGCAATAGTATTTTATTTGTTCCTTTTAATAAGATATTTTTTGGTGTAGATCCTCTAGAGGAAGAAGAGTAAATAAGTTTAGGACTAGGTTTTGAATTTGATGATGAGTGAGGAGTCATAAATTTAAGATGTACTAGCCAATTCAGAGCTAAGATTTTGAAGGCCGATATTGATTCTTGGAGGAAGAGGGGAATAAAAACCAATAAAAAGGAGAGGAATGCACTCTATATGTAGGAAAACCTAGCATTAATAATTATCAATTAAGATATATGGGAGGAAGCCCCTCCCTTGGAGGTAAATGAATATTTCTTGCTAAAATGTTAGGGGATTCTTCCACTAGCAAGTGTTGCATGACCTAGGATCATATAGAAATAATGTTGGTCAATATCTTCAAGTTTTATGAAATTAAGCTATGCAAGGTAGATTTACATATATTTATCAACCAGTATCAAGGGTGTGGGATGACATCTTTATGGAATCATTTAGTGCTTTTGGAGGAATTTCGACTTTTTGGAAACCAAGTGAGGTGTTTATTCAACCTAATATGGTTACCTCTCTTTTTTGGTATCTATTTATATTATGGTATTGGATATTTATTTCAAGATGATTAATGTATATGTTATGGTTAAGATAGTTGATAAATCTCTGGTTTGGGCTCAATTTCTAGAATTTGTGCATATAGTAGCAAATGAAAAGTGCATTCTTGGTGGGATTTCAATGTCATATTATCATGTTGTGAAAAGAGTAGCGTTCTTTCTTGCATATCCCAATCATATAAGGGATTTTAAAAATTTTATTAGTGACAAACATCAAATGGACATAGTAACCAGAAATAAGTTACATACATGGACCAATCACAAGTCCTTTTTTATAATATCATTGAAAGATTGGATAGATTATTGCATAATAAATTTTGTCTTGCACATACACAATTTTTTAACTTCATTTATTGTCCCATCTCTAGGTCGAACCACATCTTGAGCATGATTTTCATTAGTAGAGGCCATCCCTCATAGACTTTCCCTTTCAAGTTCAAATTGATGTGGTTTATAAATAGTAATGATTTGGAGTTAGTCAAGGATTTGTTGACTATAATTGTTACACAAAAGGGTTCTAAAATATTTTTCTTTTCAAAAACCTAAACTTTCTAAAGAAATAATTGAAGGAATAGAATAGGACCATGCTTTAAAAAATGCTTTTCATGACAACTAATGAATTGAATTAGACCTAGAAGATCTTAATTCAAAAATTATACATAAGGGAATGTTTTAAGAAGATTAATTGAAAGAAAAATATTTGTTGGTAGAACATTGAGTTTTTTGTGAGGGAGAAGATCTTCTAGAAATGAAAGTCTAGGGAAACATGACTTGAAGAGGAAAATTTAAATATTAAATTTATTCATAATGATTTAAAATTTACATGAGAACAAAATATAATTGAATCAGTAATTGTATAATATGGTGGCATTTTACATATCCTCGTGGATATCCAAATAAAATTTATTCACCAAAAAGTATATTGATGTTTGAGGATGGTACATATGTATTTGAAATTATGTCAACTATTAAAAATATTCCTTGTGTGGTTTCAACATACAATAATTTCTTTCTCATGGCACCAATCATGTTGGAAGAAGTTAGATGTGTAACTTTCTAAATTCCCCCAAATAAAGATTTAGGGATGGATGGTTCTACAATAAATTATATCAAAAGTGTTGGTATGTACTATTATCATGAAAATGCATAATATTGGTGAAGATTCAAAAATATTTAGTAAATTTATTAGACATATAAATGTTACAAATATTTCTCTCATTTCAAGGAAATCATATTACAAATTTTTTACTTTCTCCCTATCTCTCTCTACAATATAATATATAAGATTATTTTGAAGGTCATTAATAAATGATTGAAAGGAATTATCCCCGAGCTTATATCAAAAAAGAAATAAGTTTCACTCCTTGTCAAAGAATTTTTTATGGTGTTATAATAGCTCATGAAGCTATTTATTTGATTGGATGCTCAAAGAAAAAATATATTATATTGAAGTTGGATGTAAATAAGGAACATGATAGAGTGGTTTACCCTTTTTTTATGATGGTGCTTTGCAAATTTGGTTTTAGAATGAAATAGCTTGATTGGTTATTCAATTATATATCCACACCTTTATTCTCCATATTGATTAATAGTTATTTATGTGACTTATTTGAGGTATCTAGAGGATTGTTTCAAGTGGATCCTTTATCCCCTTTCCTTAAATTATGTTTGAGGAAAAGGCTTTAGGCCACGCAGTTAAGGCCAAAGAAAGTTTTGGAGTATGTAGTTGGGTTGAAATTATGTAGTGTAGAAAAATGTATCCCTTTTATATTTTTACACCTAATTTTGAATTAATATTAAAATGAATTTAATTATGGCTTAATTTAGTGTTGTAATATGTATTTTAGATATTCACATTAAGTTTAGGGCCCTATTAATCTAAATGGACTTAATTGTGCCTTATTTTTAGTGTTGTAGAGTGTACCTCTTTACACTTTCACACTTATTTAGGGATCCTTTAATTAATTGTGGCTAATTTTCCTTAATTAGCCCCTTTAATTCAAATCCAAGCCTAATTAATTAATTTTTATGAAGAGGAAACCCAATATTCATTAATTCTAAACATAACACTTCTTATTGAGCAATGTGTGTTGTAGGTGAGTGACCTAGGACCTAAATTTAAATTATATTTTTGGTGGTATTTTAACATATTCAAATCCATATTCACATGTCAGCTTGTGTTATTTAAATTTTAGGAAATTAATGTTACATAGCCATAAATTATATAAGGTCATTTCACTATGCTTCATCTAAGTTTTCAAGTGTTCAATTGCAAGATATAAAGTGGGATTTCAAGAGCATTTCAAGGAATTCAAGAGAAGATTTAATGAAGGATTAAATTGCAGCAATCAAGAACCAATTGTCATGTCAAAGTCTTCTTGCATCATGCATGTTATTGGAGCTAATATGGTGATATTGTAGAGTTCATGATCCATTCAAGTATTGAAAATAGTGTTTCCAACCAAGTTTCAATATCAAGATCCACATCCATTGAAGTCATTTCATGCGAGTTGCAGATGTACATTCCAAGTTTCATTCAAGGACGTTTGGTGAGTTGTGACATAGAGGTGTTCATTCATTATTCCTTTCATGCCATTTCATTTCATTTCAAGGTTTAATTACCAAAAGGGGGTTTGACCAAGGCAAACCCCCTTTAAACACAAACAAAGCAATTTTCCCCTATATTTGTGTGTTGTAGGTTTGCAAGTTGAAGAAAAGTTGAAGATATCAAAAGTTGCAAAATTGCAAAGTTGTCAAAGTTGACACCATTTTTATTGATCTTAGAGAAACTCAGATCCCAAATCTATTTCCAATTGTTCGATGGTGAAAATCAAGAATCTGGAAGTGTGAACATAAGAGATAAGGACCCAAAAACATATTTTGAAGAGCCCTAACTAGTAACCATTTACCATAGGGTAAATGAGTCTTGAGACAAAGTCTGAAAACACCATTTTGTGAGAGGTACACAACATTTATCCCTTCCAGATCTGCCAAAAACATTGTAGGTTTCTTCAGTTTTATGTTTAATCTATTAAATCCAATTGATAAATTACATTTTGGAGTTGATTTTCTATTTTTAATCTTTCTCCCCAAAGTTTTGTTTGACCTAGACCCTTGTTCTAACACAAAAAAGGGAAATTGTAAGATTCCTCAAAGAATTCGCTCACGCAAGGGTTGAAAGTGGATTTTGACTTGAGAGATCTCATTTCCTCATTGAAATAGAAGAGTAGGTAGGTTCATTCATCTCATTTTTCCCTTTCTATTTATAATAAGTTTGGTGAAATATACCAAATTTATTATAAAACCTTATGTGTTTGAACCCCTATCCCATTTTTCATGTTTCATTTTGGTGAACCTAAGATTTTGAACATTATAATTTTTGATTTGGAGTGCACTCAAACCCTAGATCTAGAATTTGCATCAATTCATTGCATTTAGGGTTTCTAAATTTGGTATAAAATCACATTGTGTTTTAGGTGTAAACTTACATTTTTCATTCAGTTTAAATTTGAAAATTCAACAAAAATTACTTAATGTTAGACTAATTTTGCATAGTACTTGTATATTAGTGTATGTTCAATCATTCACATTAAAAAATTGAGACAAAATTTTCATTTCAAAAAGTGTTATATAGTTCATCATTTGTCATTAATTTTACTTGTATTAGGTCATTAAATTTTGGAAAATCCTATCACAAAAGTTATAGTCTGAGACCTGTAACAAAGAACGCATAATCTCTAAGAAATTGATTTTTTCATTTTTAAAAAAACTTGTAGAAGGACTCATTCGCCCCTGGGCGAATGAGTCCTTCAAGGCCTACAAAACAACCTTTTTGAGCTTTTTGTGATTATATGCAATTTCTAGGTCTACTGGTAACCTACTATATCAGTCTAGAAAGTTTCAGGAATTTCTTTTTTATGCATCTAGTTCTAAACAACCATTTAGTTTAGTCATTTTTAAATAATTTCAAAATCATTTCAGTAGCAAGAATCATCAGATCTGAAAATATTTACACTCTTGAAGCTTTGCATAATATGGATAAAATTACTTTACACTTTTGGACATGCAATGTTTACATTCCTGAAACTTTCCATAAGTTGGATAAAAGTACTTTTCATTTTTGGGTACACAATGTTTACATTCTTGAAGCTTTGCATAATATGGATAAAATTACTTTTCACTTTTGGATACACAATGTTTATATTCATGAAACTTTGCATAAGTTGGATAAAATTACTTTTCATTTTTGGGTAGGAAATGTTTGCATTCTTGAAGCTTTGCATAATTTGGATAAGAATACTTTTCACTTTTGGATACACAATGTTTACATTCCTAAATCTTTGCGTAAAAGTGCTTTTCACTTTTGGGTACACAATGTTTACATTCTTGAAGCATTGGATAAGATGGATGGAAGTACTTTTTATTTTTGGTCACACAATGTTAGTCTCTTACCTTTCTAAGAATTCTAGAAAAAATTTCATCCCTCCCACATATGAGAATGTTTTAACGAAAGAGAATACAATAGTACAATCATGACAATCAAATTTGGTCTTCTCCCAATATCTCTCCTATTTGTGAAGAATATATTTTTGTGTTAGAAGATCCAACCAATGAGAGTTATGAGAGTCCTATTTGTCTCTCTTCCCCTACCTTTCCCACATGGGAAGAAATTGTTGGATACAAGGATGAGACCATTGATGAATCCCCTAGTTGTGATGAAGTTATTTTAGAAGAACCAACCATTGAAAGTCATGAACATCTAGTTTTTTGCTCTCATAAATACTCTCCTAATAAGGAATATATCATGGTGAAAGAAAATGACAAAATTGATACATATCTTTCAAACAATAGTAATGCATCTTCCTTAGATGAATATGATGAAGTGACACTAGATTCCCGTTCACTTAGATATCATGAAAATAAGGATAAGTTTGTTGAGGTTATGAAAATTAGAACTCCCTCAAGTCCTCTAATTCTCAGAGCTCCTACAAATATTTTAATTATTGGATTATCTAAGCTTCAAATTATCCTATATACACATTCTCAACAACCTCAAGTTCAAACCAAACCCATGCTTATCTTAGAGCCACCTAAAAAGAAACCATTAGCTCCAAGAGATATCTTGAACTTTACAAGGAAACTTGATACTAACAATGTTTTGCAACATCAAGTTACAATACCATTGCTCACACATAAAATACAAAGATAAATAGGCAATTGTAAACCACTCCTAATTCATTACCCTTACCTCAACCCATCTTGCCTAGTTCTCCTCGTTTTCCTTTACATAGTGGAAAGGTGTATGATCTTGTTGAACAACTTAATATTACTCTTGCTAAGATATCCTTTATGGATCTTATTCAATTTCTCACCTAGTTATCATAACATGCTTCAAAGTGCCTTACAATATCCATCCTAATGTGCAAAACCAAATGAAATAGAAGCCATAATTCAAGGAATGAATGCATACATTGTTTTCCACCAAAGTGAGCTAACTCCTTTGGATGTGCAAAAAAAAAAATGAAGTTTTCATGATAGTACCTATTATTAATATGAAGGGGATAAAGAGAAGCCTTGTTGAAAATGGCTCAACCCTTAACGTGTGTAGAATAAAACCTTTGGATATGATTGGAGTAGACAAAATCCAAATTCAATCAGACTCTTTATCTATCTACTAATTTCATAATGTAGGGAAACAACCTCTTGGTGTGATAAAATTGCTTGTTATAGATGGAAAGGTCACATTGAAAAATACTTTTCATGTCATTCTTGAAAATATTTCATATAATCTTCTCTTGGGTAGACCTTGGATTCATGTAATGAATGAGGTGCCTTCTACTCTTCATTGTAAAATGAAGTATGTCTACAACAAAAAAGTGTATACAATGGAGGCCGACCTTGAACTAGAAAGTTGTTTGAACATTAAGAAAGAAAAGGAAAATATTTTCAAAACATTGACACCAACTACACAAGTAGAACCTATGCAAGAAGAACAAAAAGATAAGTGTCTTGAACCCTTCATAATTTTGTTAGCTGATGATTTGGGATCATTTGATTTTACACCTACATTCATGGGTGAATACAAGATCATAACAAATGAGTCTGAAAAGGGAAAAGAAAAAGTGATAATGTCAACATAAAATTTAGAAGAAACTTTGAAAGGATCCACTTCAAACACTTTAGAAGAAAAAAAATTACACAATAAAATTTGATGAAGTTGGTTATGAACAACCATCAAATCCAAATGACATGGAAAAGCTTTATGGAAGAGGTTATGAGCTTTTAAAACAACTTGGTTATAGTGGAAAAGGATTTGGTGCTAGAGAACAAGGTATCTATGTCCCTATAGAGCTTAATAAACAAGAAGCCATTCGCGGTCTTGGTTATTGCCCCTCGAAAGAAACAAAAGAATCAAAGAAATCTTTGCTTAACATCAATTTGATCACACAAAACAATCCTAGGACATGTCTTAGTAATGATTGGATTTCATTAGATTTTACACCCTCCTTTAAAGGAGAGTAAAAACAAATTTAATCTAAAGAGTCTTGTGTACATATGAAACCTTGTACTAAGCAAGAGATATCTTCATCACAAAATAAATGAACATCTTCTACTATTAATCAAGAGAGTATCTTGTCGAGACTCCTCCAAGATCGTTTTATATATCTCCTTCAAAGAACACTAAAGAAATTTGACAATAAAAGTTCATTTTTTTCATATCATAGAGTTCATGGTCATTGTACTAATGAATGTAAGGCTTTGGGTAATAAAATTGAACATCTTAAGGATTGTGGTGCTCTTCCTTGTGTTAAAGCACAATCATTGTACTAATGAATGTAAGGCTTTGGGTAATAAAATTGAACATCTTAAGGATTATGGTGCTCTTCCTTGTGTTAAAGCACCTAGTTCCTCTAATTGATATTAATTTTCAATTTATGATGTTTCTCATCAATAATCTCAACTCATCCTTGCCTTGCACTAAGTGGGGGAAAGGGGTTAGGTAGCCTTTTCCTCGTTTGACACTTGTCATTGTTTCTTTTGTCTAGTTGACTGCCTTACATGCGTATATAAAAGAAAGCTTGGGATGTGGATGGCATGCCTTAAGTTGGCTCATGTGTGACATTATTTCTTCCTATGTTATATAAGTTAGCATTGCATTTTGGGGGAAAACCATTTCCTCTATCATTTTTCATGATGTAGCTTCATTCGGGAACATATGACTTTGCATATGGATTTCTAAATAAGATCTCATGTCTTCTTCTTTGGATACTTTAAAGAAAATTGCTCCCAATAATGGTGCTAGAAATTTATTTAAAGTGGGGGCATACATTGGCATTATATTTGACATTCATGTTTCATTGTGTTATTTTCTTGCTTCTTGTGATGCATCCTTTTCTTGGTGTCATTGGGTTTGATGTCCTTTGAGAGTGTGATATTTCTTAGCATACAAACTTTCTCTTAGTGGTGATTCTACGCATTTCATTCCCTAAGTTGTGATTCTCTTATTCCTAGACTTATCCTCTCTTTGAGACATTAGGCACGATGTTCCCTAAGAAGAGACCTTACATGAACTAAACAAGATCCCTTTGAACAAAAATTTACTTGTATTTTTTTCATAAGTGTTTAGCATAATTTTATTTTGTTAACCTTGTGAAGCTCGAACCCCTCCTTTCAAGGCCACCAAATATAACACACCTTTCTTGCCAATAAAGCCTTGCCCTATTCATAAGTGCTCAGCATAACATAGATTGTTAGGCCTTATGAAGCCTGAAGTTCTTGTGGTCCCTTATTGAAGTTGTTAGAGGGATAGATTTGATATGGTATGGGAGCCTATTAATATTATATCATTTTCCACCTGTTGTTGGCTCACCTAGTGGAAGACTTGAGGTTCCATTAGCTCAGAGTGAGCACGTGCATTGTTTGCATAATGGACATTGAGTTCTACTTGTAAACGTTGTCTGGACAAAAAAATGAGAAGTCTTCCACATCATGTTAGACAGTTGAGGCTTGATCCACCCTTGTTTTCACCTTTTGTTTTAGGCCTTTGATGTTGTATTATTGAGAATATTTGTGTAGACACGTAAAATAATCAGCATCATGCATCTCGCTCTAACATCATGCATCGAATTATCCTATTAATCAGTTAAAATAGTTTATTGATTAATTTCCTAAGGCTCATCAGGATTAATTAAATAAATCAAATTATTTCATTAAGTCCTTAAGTTCTTCTTATTTGATTTAATAAATCAAACTAATTTATATCAAATGTCAAACTCCTAATATCATCCAAGTTAATTAATCTACCTCTAATCATATTTACCCATTCTCCAGCTTTTGACTCAACTTGAGTCAAATCTAAACTCTCAACTAACCCACCCACTTGCACCAATAAATCATTTCTTTGATTTATTAATTCTCCTAATTACTTTCAAAAGAGCATCAAGATGGAATATTCTATCAATTTGAATCTTCCCGCCAAAAGGACTTGTCCCTTCCAACAAGGCATTAAATTATCTTACATGTCTCTTACATGTCTCTTGCACAAGTCAAACTTTGCATTTAATGCACCTTTCATCCCCCCTAAACATGTCATTTCATGCAAAATTCAAATTTGAAATTGGCACATTGGCCAAGACTTGCACATTCCTCACCCTCTCACACCTTGACAAGTGGTATCTTGTCATTGGCTTGAGAATAATCCCACATTCATCAAAATCTTTCAATCTTTCAATCTTGAATCTATAAAAGAAAGGATTTTCAACAACACAAGCTACAACACAATTTGAGAACAAAAATTGAACAACACATTTTATGCAAGTTTACTCTCTACATGTGAGAACTAATCTTGCTCTTCATTATGCCTTATTTTTAGTGTTGTAGAGTGTACCTCTTTACATTTTCACACTTATTTAGGGCTCCCTTATTTATTTGAGGATAATTTTCCTTAATTGGCCCCTTTAATTCAAATCGAAGCCTAATTAATTGCATTTTGCGAAGAGGAAACCTGAATTTCATCAATGCCTACACATAACACTTCTCATTGAGCAATGTGTGTCCTAGGTGACTAACCTAGGACCCATTTTCCCACGGGCGAATGGGTCCTTACTTAGACTTAGGACCTAAATTTAAATTATCTTTTTGGCAGTATTTTAATATATTGAAATCCATATTTACATTTTAGCTTGTGTTATTTGGATTTTGGGAAATTAATGTTACATATCTATAAATGTAAGGTCATTTCACTATGTTTCATCTAAGTTTTCAAGTGTTCAATTGCAAGAGATAAAGTGGGATTTGAAGAACATTTCAAGGCCTTCAAGAGCAAATTTAGTGAAGAATTATTGCAGCAATGAAGATCCAATTGTCATGTCAAAGTCTTCTTGCATCATGCATGTTATTGGAGCTAATATGGTGATGTACAACTCATGATCCATTCAAGTATTAAAAGCATTTTTTCCAATCAAGCTTCAAGATTAAGATCCACATCCCTTGAAGGCATTTCATGCAAGTTTCGAAGGTTCACTCAAAGTTTTGGTGAGTTGTGACACAAAGTTTTTTATTCATCATTCATTTCAAGGTTTAATTACCAAAACAGGGCTTGACCAAGGTAAACCCCCATTCACCAAAAGCAAAACAATTTTCCCCTCTCTTTTTGTGTTATAAATTCGTAGGTTGAAGAAAAGTTGAGGATCTCAAATGTTGCAAAATTGTAAAGTTGTCACATTTGTTGTCATCTCACAGAAAATCAGATCCCAAATTTATTTCCAACTTTTTGATGATGAAAATCAAGAATCTGGAAGTGCAAAAACAATAGAAAAGGACCCATAAACATATTTTGAAGAGCCCTACCTAGGACCCATTCAACATAGGGTGAATGAGTCCTAAGATAGCTTCTAAAAACACCATTTTGTGAGAGGTACACAACATTTTTCCCTTCTAGATCTGCTAGAAAATTTGTAGGTTCCTTTAGTTTTATATTTAATCTATTAAATCCAATTGATAGATTGCATTTTGGACTTTATTTTCTATTTTTAATATCTCTCCCCAAAGTGTTGTTTTATCTAGACCCTTGTCCTAACACAAAAAGGGAAATTACAAGATTCCTCAAAGAATTCACTCACCTAAGGGTTGAAAGAGGGTTTTGACTTTAAGGACCTCATTTCCTGAATGAAATAGAAGAATAGGTAGGTTCATTCACATAATTTTTTCCTTTCTATTTATATTGATTTTTGTGAAATATCCAAAATGTAGTATAAAACCCAATGTGTTTGAACTCCTACGTCATTTTCCTATGTTTCAAATTATATAAAATTCTCTAATCACAAAACAATACTTCACCAACTATACTTCCATATATGAAAGGGTGTGCCTCAAAGAAGATGATATATCATTAGAGGTATGTTGGTTCTACTTCAACCTCAAGATAAATAATGAACACTTAAAAATAAAGTATCTTTTTCTTTCACACTCTAATTTCTATAAAAATGATTATTATTGGATGATTTGGATTTTCAATAAGTTCCCTACATTGAAAGAACCCTAGTTTTCATCTCTTTAAAGGGGATCTACATACTAACCTATGGGAGGAAACCATTAATTCTTTCCAAAAAATTCTTCATGGAAATTGAATTGTTTGAAAGTAGATGGGAGAATATTAATGCTTAAAGCCATGACATAATACATTCTAATCTTTATGATTTCTCGTTTATTGATCCTCTTAAAGATCTCTCAAGAATTAGATAGAATAATAAATAAATTATTGGGTGGTTCCAATGAAACTAAGTGTATTCCTCTTTTAAATGGGACACTATATGTCTTCCCAAAGGTATTGGTGGCTCATGCCCATTAAAGTATTATCAAAATGGAATCATACTTTCTACACCAAGTTGATCTAGAACATGTATGACAAGCTTGATGTGTATTGGAGATAAATACTCAAAAATTGGGAAAGGAGATCCGTAATGTTAAGGGGGTATTTGCTCTATTTTTTTCTTTCCCTAAGGGAATTTCATTAGGAAAGAGATCACAAGGTGAAAATATTGGCTTTTATCCTCAATGGTGAGTCAATTAGACCTATTTTCAATCCTTAAGACAATAGGACAGACCTGAAACCAAATTGGAATGATTTTCAATGTTCGAACAAAATGAACAACATGACCTAATACCTAAAATGTAAATTCGTGAAAATAAAAAAACTAAAATTATAGTTTGTAGGTAGGTCTAAGAAGTGTTAGGACATATGGAACTATCACCAAAAGTTGGTTTAGAGGCTTGTTGAAGCAATGGTTCACCCTAGGGCAAATGGGTCCTAGTTAGGGCTTTTGAAAATACTTTTTTATAATCCTCTGGTGTTATATTTTAGCTGAATTGTTTTATGTAGGTCCCACCATTGAAAAGTGACTTAAAGTCTACATTCTAGTTTCTATGGCTCTTCAATATCTTCAATCCTTTTTCAACCTGTAAACTACACATACGTAAAGATTTTTTTTTTTTGGAATGTGGGTTTTCCTTAGTCAGACCCCAAGTTTAGTAATTAAACCTTGATAGAAAGATATAATGACAATGGAGAAGGAAATGAAGAATGAAAAATGTTTTCTACAACTCACCAAACCTTCAATGGATTTCCTTAGAGAATTGAAGACAAACATATCTCTCCAAGGAACTTGATATTTCTTTTCTTGATGGATTTGGACACTTGAAAATGCTTGGATGCTTTAGGATCAACAATGCATATTAGCCTTCACAAGATGACATCAACACACAAAATCTTGAACATGATGTTAGGATCTTGATTGGTGTATTAGATGACTAATATATTTTCTCTTGAATACTCTTGACAATAATATTTTCTCATATGAAGTCTTGATTGTGTGTTTTAGAATGTTTCTTAGATTTGAATTGATAAAAAGACTATGTATTTATAGGTGTTTATCCAATTTCTCAAAAAATAGATTAAAAAGGCTAACACTTGCAAGATGAATTTGAATCATTAAAATGCTACCAAAAACATATTTAAAAGTGAGTCTTAGGACTTAAAGGCGACTCATTCGCCCTTGGGTGGATGGGTCTTGGCCTATAAGTCTAGGAAACACATATTCCAAGGTGATTAAAATATTAATTACATTAATTATATGTTGGTTTCCCTTTTAGAAAACATGAATAATGAGGCTTTGGAATGCATAATTTGGAAAATTAGAAGCTTAATTAAGTCCAATAAATTAAGGAACCCAAACATAGTGTGAAACTATAAAGGTAAAAAAATTGCTACACTAGATTTAGCCTCCACTTAAGTGAGAGTATGAACTTACACTCACACTCACATGAAAGTAGACAAATATGTGTCAAGAGGGGTCCAAGTGTACCAGTTTTAGTAATATAGGATGACAAATATCAAGGAGGATGATCAAGCCACTAGGATCGAATATCCCATTGCAAACCAACATAAGGATAAAGGGACACACAATATGTGTAAGATATATGCAAAAAGACAAGATAAACAAGCATACAATGCCAAATCCAGTGTAAAAAAAAAAAGGAAAAAGATGGAATAGCAAGCTATGTTATGCCACATTGATTAAATATGATCAAAAGGGCTAGTGCACTCCAGTATACACTAGGTCATCCCCAAAGGAAAAATAAGAAACACACACTAGGTCCACAAGGTATGTTCTCATAAAAAAGGGGTGGCAAATGGGAAAGATGCACTATGTCTATAGGTGTGTTCCCATACGTTAACCATACCAAAACTTATACTCTTTGATAACTTTTATAAGGTGCCAAAAAAGGTCAATGTGCTATGCCAATGCTACACTAAGTGCAACCTTTGTGAATAAAAGTGAAGCCAAAAAATGTCAAAATGTCAATGCCAAATGAAATAATGCAAATGTATTTCCCCACTTTAAAAGAATTGCTAAACACCATGTTGTGAGAAATTACTTTAAAGTAGAAAACGGTCAATGTCAATTAATAAAAGGGCCATGCGAGCCTATTTGGAAAGCCCTATACCAACGACATGTTTATAAATAAACCTACATCATGAAAAAGGAGGTTTCCCCCACATGTAATCGAAAAAGATAATACATAAGGGGTCCATAGATTCAAAGTCAGCGCATGTCTTTGCTACAGTGATATAATAGAGCTTGAAATAATCATCATTCCCCAAATACTTCATGCAACAACAAACACAAAGGAGGAATGACACATTGAGAGAAAAAAACAAATATCTTTTTTTGGGTCAATGTGGAAGAGACTTGGATATCTCAACACCTTACATCTTCCCTAAAAGGAAAACATAAGACAAAATAAAAGATAATGATCAAATCAAATAGAAGAATTGAAATACAAATAGGAGAATATCATGATAGATTGTCTTCCTTTGTATCCTTGCACCAACATAGTAACAAGGGTCATCCAAAGAAAGATCACAAACATAAAAAGACACCACACAACATGATATAAGGGATCACATTACATTGACACAATCACAAATAATATAGAAAAAAATGAAACATAGTATGTCACATGCGAGCCAACCTATATGAGTTCATTTGCATCCCAATCTTGTTCATCATATATGGAAGGTGGATAACTAGCCAAAGGAGAAATGAAAAGTTCCAGACTAGGACAATCACCACATCCAACACATGGTGATTCACTTTTTAATGAGGATAATCTTGGTTGCATCCATCTTAGTTCATAGAAGTGGAAAAGAAAAAAATCAATTCATTATGCACTTTTTTGTCAATTTTAGCACTCTCATCATCATTATCCATGTTAATTACAACATGAGGCCTAATGATAATGCCCATTATATGTTTTTGTTGCAGTGTGGAAATTTCATGTTGTTGAAAAGGTGGAGAATCATCATGCTTTGTTTGAGTTGATTTTTTCTTTTATTCTGATTGACAAGTAAGAGCATGACACGTATGCCTACACTCTTTAAAAAAATTATTTCTTCTTGCACGGTTTTCAAGTTGTGATAGTGTAGGAGTGGGTTTTCCAACAATAAATCTATTTTCTTCCCTTAGGGGAGGAATGCAAGGGACCTCAACGGGTTGTGAAACCACTTTATCTCTAGGTTTATTAAATTATTTGATTTAAGGAGGCACAAAGGGAATTGTATGGTTATCTCTTGGTCTCTTGTAGGATATAGGTGGTTGAATGGCATCATACTTTGTTTCTTTATTCGAGAGAGCATTTTTTTCAAGCATAGGTTCACCCACAACATTTGGAGCGGGAGGAACAACTATGGATCTTTCAGTTTTAGGTGGGATATTGGTAAGGGATAACTCCACTATACACTTTTCTTTGAAAATTTGATAGGATTTGAAAATGAAATTTCCATGAGGTTTTATAGGTTCTATAGGTTGAGGCCAAAAGAAATCCAATTAAAATTTCTCTTGGGAAGACAAAGGATTAAATCCACTATGATGTACTATAAAAATTTGGTTATTAGGTGGAAATTTCAAGCACTTGTGGATGAAAGATGAGACAACATTCATGAAGCATAGCTATGGGTAACCTAACTTCACACAAAATTGATCTAACATTGGGATGATAGAGAATGATACATCTAATTTCTTCAATCCAACTTTTAATGGAAGAGTGATCGAACCTATCATAGGGCGATCAAAACCATCATCTGTTTTGATCGATGCTTTTGGTTTTTCATATCTTCGTAAATTTCACACAAAAATAAGAATTCATAAGTGATTGCATTTTGTACACACATAAAATTAATTAATATCCTATTTGTAGGATTGCAATTGATTCTTCTAGCTATGTAAAGAGGACCATCAAGTGCATGTTTAGTTATATCACTATTTGAGAAAGAAATATCAAGAGACAAGATGGTTTGGCCTTTAATATGGTGAACACCAATGAATCCAATCATAGCATCAAAGATATGGTCCAAAATGGGTTGACTAGTATCAACACTATGAGTGAAAGAGTTGGAAAAGAGAATATCCACAATGAATGTACCAACATGGGATTTCATGAGTCTCAAACTATGTCTCACTGAGGTATTGGCAATAAGACAAGGCAACATGGTAAGAGGTAAGATAAAAGTATGACATTCAGAAGTTCAAATAAAGGAATTAGATGGATTTGGAAGATAGGGGAACCTAGGAGAGAAGGTTAAAACCTTTGAGAAGAAAATGGGGCTTAAATAATAAGGCAGAAGGGAATATATATTTTTAGGAGTTGGGAATTCAGTGGATGCCTTGTGGCTTATGACTTACCATGAAATGGTAAATGGTGGAGGGGATGAGTGAACCCTCCACCCCAAAGTAAATCGTCGAGGGTTGAGCGAAGGGTTTACCTCTTGCAAAGAAGGGAAGAAAGAAGAAAAATGGAAGCTCGATCCTTGATGCCTGAAAAAATAAACACTTCATTTATTTTTCAAAAGCATATCAAGAATCAATGGTCGGAGGGCAAGCTTACCTCTCACCTTAAAGAGGTAAAGGGAAAGGCTGAAGTTTGACCCCTGAAAGATCAAACGAAAGGATAGGTGGTAGAGGGAAAGGGTAAATATTGCTGGGAGAAACCTAAAAGGATAGGAAGAGAAATGGAAAGAAAGAGAGAAGAAGGAGATCAGAGGTGACAGAAGAGGGATGCAAGGAAGAAAGCAAGCAACAAGTCAAAGATTCAAAAACACAATGCTTAGCTACTTTTAGGAACCTTCAAGGAGAATTCATACAAGATGGCCCATGTAGGATCTCTCAGATCGGCTATCAATGATGGGTCATCAAAGGGTGGCATGAAATGACAATAGGATCATCAGTTCATATTAGCCTTCACAGGATTATATAAACACACATAATCTTGAAAATGATGTTAGGAGCTTGATTGCTACAACAAATGACTGATAAATCTACTCTTGAATGCTCTTGACAACAATATTTTCTAATATGAAGCCTTTATTATGTATCTTAGAATGTTTCTTAGATTTTAATTGATAAAAAGATAATAGATTTATAGGTTTTTATCTAATTTCCCAAAAATTAGATTCCAAAACTTGACACTTGCAAGTTGAATTTGAATAATTAAAATGCCACCAAAAAAAATGAAAAATGGGTCTTAGGACTTAAAGGGGGTCCATTTTCCCTTGGGAGAATGGATCCTAGCCTATAAGTCCAAGACACACATATCCCAAGGTGATTAAAATATTAATTGAATTAATTAAATGTTAGTTTCCCTTTTGGAAAATAGGAATAATAAGGCATTGTCCAATGCATAAATTGGCAAATTAGAAGCTTAATTAAGTCCAATAAATTAAGGAACCCAAACATAGTGTGAAATTGTACAAGTATACAATTTCCTACACTAAAAATTATAAGAAACAAATACCTTGATAATAGAGGAGAAGATACATTATGCCCTATTTCATAGTTGATAACAATATGAAAATGTTAAGCCTAAGTAGAGATCTCTTAAACTCCTTGATCTTGCCTTGACAGTCTTGGCTATCATGAAACCCTAAGCTCTCATGAAAAGAAACTGAAAGCATAACAAAACCTTGGAAGATAGAATTATTCACATGGAACTCAAACTCTTCCCTACTTTTATGTATAACACATTCAACATGACTTGACAAAGTCATTTAAGATCAGACTAAGACTCTTAACTTCCTAATATCATCACAATATTTATTTATTTAGACCCAAAGGGAAAAATAGGCTAACACTTCCAATCACCTATTACTTAGCTAATCATATTCTTCTAAGTTCTATAATTATCATTTTTGTGAGTTAAAATGGTCTAATTCCATCTCACAATATCTCTTATCTCTATTTATCAATTGGGAATATGCTTATTTTTTAATTCCACTTGGGCTAGAATATGGAAGTCTAGCCCATTTAAGATGAATTAGAATCTATGGAAAGAAAAAAATTGATGAATATTTAATGATAGGGACATCCCATTTAGATGAGTTATTTTGTAGTGAATGAAGTAAAATAAAAATGAAATAGATTGGCTCTAAGAGGGCCTTCTAGCACATGTAATAGGTCTAAAAAGACACTCTTAAAAGAGGAAATAATTAGATTGGTGACATGTTTCTATAAAAAGGACCAAAATCTTGAGATATTGTTATTTATGTTGATGATTGTCTCTTTAGGAAAGTTAAGAGAACTCTAACCATATAAAATTAATATTAATAATTATATATTAAACAATCAATTACAAAAATGAAATATTAAAACCTCTTAGAAATGCAATGCAATGAGGGGTTTCAATTTTGAATAGGGGACTGTAAATTTTGGAGAAGGAAGTGTTGAATTCACTCGAGACAACTGAGAGAGTGGGTGAATCGGTTGTACCTTAAAAATTCAAAACCCTCGCAAAAATTCAAATCCACATCAATTTAATTAACCCTTAATTTGTTAAAATGATTTATGATGAAATAAAATAAAAGAAATAGAAAAAAATCAACACCATACAAAAAGAAACACTAGATTGACATGGAAAACCAAAGAATGGAAGAAACACGATGAGGATTAGCTCACAATATAAAGTAATATCAACATCGAATACAATAGGGCTCATTGCCTAGAAGAAAGAAGGGCTCACTGCCAGAATTGAAAATAAGATAGAGAAGAATGTTACAACTTGAGAAATCCATCTCAATGCAATAGAAAAATCACCACAACATCACCAAAACCTTCGTAGTCTTACTACAAAATTATAGGCACCTTTTTCTCATTCCATCTAGTAATCTAACACATGAAAGCTCACAATACACTACACAAATTCACACCTTACAACTCTAAAATTCACACCATTCACAGTATAATCATCTATTTTAACTTCCCTCATCAACTCAACACTTATTTATACTATCTTCAACCTTGAAAATGTTCTCCAAGGTCAGAAATGCACCTCAACTATGTAAATCGGAATTAGGTCAACACCAAAACATTCTTGGGATGGAAAGGAATGAAGGAAAACCATAACACACCTTAACTAGGACCTATGTCTACTCATACATGCTTTTCCATGCTTCCAAAAACACCGAAGAAACTTTGCAAGTAGTGTAAACACCCAAGGTTAGTCAAACACTATTAAAAATTAAGTACATGCATTCTGAAATCCAAAATATGACTCATGGATACCACATAACACTTGAACACAATCTAGAATATTCCATAAACACCCTAAAATTCACAAATTCCTTCGCAACAACTTTCACTTGAAGAATGTACACACTTACTACACTCAAATAACTCTGTCATACACAACAACTCAAGAAATTGACTTCCGAAGCACCAAACCTTAAACAACTTCAACTAAATAAAGAAACAAACATTATAAGAACATTTTCAAGGTTGCAAGACCTACAACCATGCTCTAAAGAAAGGCAGACTAAAAAAAATTATCCCAAACACCTTTACAATACATAGTTCACACATTGGTAAACAAAACTTCCTCTGCAATATGATCTAGCACGCTAAATTTTGAATGTAACAACTTTGAACACCTCTGATCAACATATATAAAATACACAAGAAAATCTTCAATACATAAGAAATGTGGAGTGAAACTAGAACACTACTATCCAACACAAAATACCACTACAACACACTGTTTCCTCTTTTGATTCAAAATTTCTCAAAAACACTTGGAAACCAAGCACCGAAGATACATCCTCAACATATTCATCACTTCTTTATCACCACCAAGAAAAATAAATAATATCAAATCCACCATACATCCATAGACATAATCTTTTCAAAGCAACACTAGAGGTTGACACTAGTGGCTTACTAATGAAAACATAATGCAACTAATCAAAGCATCATGAGAGACAACACCAACTCAACACCAGTTGCACATCCTTGCAACAAAATCCTTCTCATATAGTTGACACCAATGACAACACCAAAGGTTATTGACATCAGTGACAAAACCAACTACACATACTTGCAACGATCTCCCCCTTTGTCATTTATGGAAAAAAATGATGTGAAAAACAATAAACAAAAAACACAACAACTCTAATCATCAATACTCTTTCTCTATAGAATATTTTCTTCTTTTATCCCCCTAACACAACTAACTCATTACTTTCTCTCTCCCTCTGATAACTAACACTTTTCTCTTTCATATTGTTCTCCCCCCCCTTTGTAGCTTGTCTTTTTCACATGATTCTCTCCTCCTTTGACATAAATGGAAAAGGGAAAATATTTAAATCACTCATTCTCCCCCTTTGAAAATAATCATATTGTTCACCACTACTCTACAACTTCCTTTCTTTTACTACTCTACATACTCCCCCTTAGGAGCACACGAAAAATGTACAACATAATACTTGTGTACAACAAGATGTTGCTACAGTGTACTCTATCTATAAAGCAAATAAAGGCATTGAATGTTGTTTCTTTCTTAGCCATGACACCGATCTGCATCCAAGAAAGAATGCACCGCTACTTGTACTTTTCCTATCATCTACACAACCAACCCAATCTGCATATGTGTAAGCACTTAAAAGAAATTTATTATTATTTTGATACCACAAGACATGAATTAGAGTGCCCTTCAAGTATTTCAATATCCTCTTTATTGCTACAACATGTGACTCTTTAGGATCTTCTTGAAATCTAGCCACAAGACATACCACACACATGACATACAATATAGTAGCAATTAGATATAGCAGTCCTCCAATCATTGATCTATACTTGCTCTGATCAACCTTAAGAGATTCATCATTATTACTTAGCTTGCAACTAGTAACCATATGGGTACATATTGTTTTATAATCTTCCATTCCAAACTTCTTCAACATTATCTTGACATACTTTGATTGTGAAATAAAAATATCTTTATCTATTTGATTGATTTTAAGCCCAAGGAAGAAATTCATCTCCACAAACATAGACATCTTAAACTCTTTCTACATCTCTTCTACAAGTTTCTTACACATAACTTCATTTCCTCCAAAAATTATGTTATCAACATATACAACCACAATCAAGATTTGATATTTTTTAACTTTGAAGTAAAGATTTCTATTTGTGGTACCTTTATTGAATCCTTGTTGTAAGAAGTACTTTTCTAATCTTGCATACCAAGCTCTGGGAGCTTGCTTCAATCCATATAATATAGTTTTCAATCTGTAGACTATATCTAGTTTATTTTATAATTGAAATCCTTTTGGTTGTTATATTATACCTCTTCTTCTAATTCTCCATTCAAGAAAGTAGCTTCACATCCATTTGATAAACTTTAAAATCCTTATGTGTTACAAAAGACAAAAACATCATGATAGCTTCCATTCTTGTCATTAGAGAAAATATTTCCTCAAATTATATTCCTTCTACTTGTGAGTAGCCTTTACACACAAGTCTTGCCTTGCTTCTTACCACTTCACTCTCATTTAGTTCATTCTTAAATACATAGTTAGTTCCTATCACATTCTTGGTTTTTGGTCTAGGGACAAGTTCACAAGTCTAATTCTTCTCAATCTACATTAGTTCTTCTTCCATAGCTTTGATCCAATAATTATCCTTGCATGCTTCAATCACTATTTTTGGTTCAACTTTAGAAAGTAAAAACATATTTATGCGTTCTTCAGTAGCTTTCCTTCTTTTCAATATACCCTTTCGCTTATCACCAGTGATCTATTCATCAAAATGATTCTTTTGCACATACATAGGAATTTGAGGAACCTTATTCAGAGTTTCTTCCTCTTCAAACTACACTTCTTTTCACTTAGTTTTTTCTTCTTCTCTACAAGAAGATTCATCTGATTCATATCCTATTGAATACCCAAGATAATAAGAGGGGGGTGAATGGGTATCTTCTTAAACTTATTGAAAAAACACCATCCAATTAGTCCAATGCATACAACAATAAATATGAGAAAAATCATTAAAAAAACATGAAACCACACAACACATGAACACCAAAAATTTTACATGAAAAATCGAGAATGGGAAAAACCATGGTGAGGATTAACTCACACTATAATGTAGTTCCAAAATTGGATAGAAAAAGAGGCTCACTGCCAAATACAAAAGCTCACTACTTACAAAGAGGATTCACTATCAAAAGAAGGAGGCTCACTACCTACAAAAGGATTAAAATAACAAAATGGCTTACAACCAGAGCATGAACTAATGAGGTTACACCTAACAAGTGTAGATTTAGTTCCTTTGATGCTTAATGAATAGACTTAACACACTTCATCATTTTTGCACACTTCTCACCATACTTCGCATTCAAATCACTTTCATTCACATTCACATTCATTTATTTTTCTTCAATCTCAAAACTATCCAATATATATATATATATAATATATATCTGTAAACATCAATTAAGTCAACCTAATTAGATTCAATGTTTATTTACCAAAAAGACTAACTATTGGCTTCAAGTTAGTAGAAAAATTCTCCAAAAATAATTCAACAATGTAGCATACTATATCATGTCGACTTGGATCTTACAATAGTTTGCACATACATTTGCAATAAAAAATCAATTCACTATACCACCAATTGTTTATTAGGTCGTCTAGAGATAGACCTAATAGAAAAATGCAAAACCAGAGTAATGCCAACTCGCCATACAAGCACCCGAACACACGAGATATTGAACATATAGGCTTCCAACATCCAAAAGCCATCTCCCAAAACTGTGAGAAACAATTATCACTGGAGGATGATTGTAGAACAAAATATTGGAGAATGTAAATTTATTCTTCATACCGGTTCATAGTACCAGATCAAAATGACAACTTAATCAACATGGTGGCATCAATGAAAACACAAATTCTGTATAACTAGATGTTCTTTTTCATTCTTCCAACAATCTCCCCTTTTTTA
Source organism: Sequoiadendron giganteum (assembly GCA_007115665.2). Lineage (NCBI taxonomy): Eukaryota > Viridiplantae > Streptophyta > Pinopsida > Cupressales > Cupressaceae > Sequoiadendron > Sequoiadendron giganteum. Next base: position 334,572,345 of record CM021102.1, read on the forward strand.
TTGATGGAAACATGTGCCAAAATAATGCATAACCCTCCACACACCTTTACACAATTCTTCATTCTTTTCACTTCACACTCCCCTTTCTACCTGACAATTTATCCTCCTTTGACATCAAGGACAAATAATGACCTAAAAATATGATGTAAACGTATGCACATGGTGACAATCTATATACAAATAAATTCTAACTCCCCATTTTGAACATTCAAGTGAAAATAACCCTTTTTACATGAAATTTTTTCTTGTACCTTTCTCTCACAGTAGGAAGAATCCTCTTCCAAGCTAGCAATGCATAATCCATTCTGGTACACATTCTATCCAACAAAATGAATAACATAAATGAGGATGACTAGTCTAGAGATAGGCACTGTCATTCAAAATCTTCTATATTAGAGAGTATTCTAGAGAGATGATCCAAGCACACCTTAACAATTTCTCTAACCAACCAGAAATTTCTAACCACATCTTCCCTCTATCTCTAAACAATTAAAAATTCCACTTGCAACTCTCCAATTCTTATTCTCTATTTTAGGTTCTAGAGGGGAACCGCCAATAAAAAATTCCAATTCCTTCTTATCAAAGGAGGAACCCTCGTCAAACCAACTATTAGGAATAACACCAAAGACTATCATACCGAAGCATAAATAATTATGCAAGGATAAGAAATAGTCTTTGCATGCACTTTAGTTATCTTCTATACATTCCAAATACTTATAAACTTTTTTTCTGACTAGGATGCCATATTCCCACTTCACATTCTCTCTTGCCTAACGAACTTAGAAAGTAAAATACGAAACATATAAGAATATACCCAAACCAGAAAGGATAACCCTTGAAAAAAGACAATCTGACATTCTGAATTAAGTTTTCCATAATTAGGCTACACAAATCAAACTGCTTGTTTTCCTTTACCATTTTATGTTTGAGATATACAACAATAGTTGAAGTATAACCTTCACAATTTCTAAAATAGGTTTTATAAGTGATGTCGTAGGTGACATTTTATACTGTAGGATCAATAATAGTATTTACTAATAGAGCTCAAGGGTCTTTTTCGATGCTAGTAAGTTCCTCCATGTCTATATTTTTGGCATTTTTGCATCGATCATAACAAGTAGGCACTAATTTAGGGTCAAATTAGCACCTAAATTATTGCCTAAATTAGAGCCCAGTTTAGCACCTAGATTAGCACCTAATTTAGTGCCTAATTTAGAGCCTAATTTTAGTGCCTAATTTAGAGCCTAATTTAGTGCCTAATTTAGCGCCTAAATTAGCACCTAATTTAGTGCCTAATTTAGTGCCTAAATTAGTGCCTAAATTGGTGCCTAATTTAGTTCCTAAATTGGCACCTAATTTAGTGCCTAAATTAGCACCTAACTTAGTGCCTAAATTAGCTCCTAATTTAGCGCCCACTTTAGAGCCTACTTTAGCACCTAATTTAGTACCTATTTGAGCACCTAATTGTTTTGATCTAGTAGGGATTATGGGTGTTAGAACAAAAAATCCTTCCCCAATATTCACTGGCCTTCAATTGATATCCTACATTTCACTTGCATCAAAAGATCACTTAACCCTCAACCTTAATCACTTATTCTTAAATCCTAAACCAGCAACCCCTATACCCTCAACCCTAATTCCTCAACCCTCAACCTTAAACCCTAAACCCTCAACCCCTATACCCCTTCCCTATACATTGGAACCTCAAACTTATTCCTTCAACCATATACCCTCAAACCTATACCCTAAATGCTATACCCTCAAATCTTAACCCTAAACCCTAAACCCTTAAAACCTAAACCCTAAACCCTTAAACCTTCTACGCTCTACCCTCAACGCTAATCCCTCAACCCTAATACACTCAACCCAATACCCTAAACCATCAACCCTATAGGTCTTCAACTCTATACCTCAATTCACAACCCTCTACCCTATACATTGGAACCTTAGCCCTCATAGATCTTTGTCCCTCCCTCCTCTTCTCTCCTTCTATCTATCTCACTTCTCCCTCCATATCTCGCTTCATCTACCCCTCCCTCTCTACCCTAATCTCTCAAGCCTAAACAATCAACCCTTAAACCCTTAAACACTCAACCCTAAAACCTCAACAAGCCTCAACCCTAGGCCATTAAACCCTAGTAAACACTTAAATTGGCCTCTACCCTCTACCCTCAACACAATACCCTCTACCCTCAACCCTCATTAACCCTTAAACCCTTAAACCCACGTAAAATCTCTGCCCTAATCCCTTCACCCTCAACCCTTAATCTCTCAACCCTTAAACTAGCCTCAACCCTAGTCTACCCTCTACCCTCAATCCTCAACCCTTAATTAACCCTAATCCCTCAACCCATATACCCTCTACCCTAGTCATTGGACCCTCAACCCTATACCCTCAATCCTTTACCCTCATCCTTAAACCCTCAACCCTTAAACCCTAAACCCTTAAACCCTCTACCCTCTACCCTCTACGTCCCTATACATTCAACGTCCCTCAATCCTCAATTCTCAAGCCCCAACCCTTAATCCCTCAACCCTCAACCCTTAAACCCTAAAACCTCAACCACTATATCCTCTACCCTATACATTGGAACCTCAACCTAATCCTTCAACCATATACCCTCAAACCTATACTCTAATCCAACTTCAACCTAATGTTTTCATTGTATTTAACATGAAATGAAAAAAATTGTGTGACAAGATCCATACCATCACCAACATTCCCTTTGTATATACCAATTTATTCCTCCAGATAATCATAAACAAATAAAATTTCTCATATTTTTGGCCAAGCACTATCACTCAACTGCTAATTAATAACCCCTTAAACCCTCAAACCCTCAAACCTTAAACGTTAAAGTTTGAACAATTTAAGGATATTGCAATAGGTAATTTGTATTGACACAAATAATATTACTGAAGCATTTCAAAGTTTAGGCCATAAGAATCATCCTTTTTCCAACATGGATTGTGTTAGGGATAAAAAATCATGCCTCAATATCCACCAATCTTTATTTTCATCCACATTTCACCCACATCAAAAGATCTATTACCTTTGATTCTATGATTGACTTGAAATGCAAAAAAAGTATGTGAAAAGATCCATTTCATAACTCATACTACGTTATCCATCAATGAGTCTGAAATTCGATGGCTGCCATACCCCTTTTTAAAAGTATTTACTCAACACTATCAGCATGAAAATACCACATCAGGGAGACTCTCATCATAGTCCCAGTGTTGAAGCGATGAAGGAAAATCATACAATATACATTATTAGTGTGACAACTCTCTGTCGAGCGGACTCCTAATATGGTTCCCCCAATAGACTGACAAAGCTAACTAATATGGATTCATTAGAGTGATTAACACACATCGGGGGGAATCTCATCATAGTCCTGGCAATGAACTGATGAAAGAAAAACATACAATATACATTATCGGTGTGACAACCCTTTATCAAGCGGATTCCTAATATGGTCCCCTTGATAGACCGATGAAGCTAACTAGATGGATTCATCAATGTGATTAACACACATCAGGGGGACTCTCATCATAGTCTTGGTGATGAACCAATGAAGGAAAATCATACAATATACATTATCAGTGTGACAACTCTTTATCGGGTGAACTCCTAATATGGTCCCCCTGATAGACTAGCAAAGCTAACTAACATTGATTCATCAGAGTGATTAAAACATATTGCGGGGACTCTCATCATAGTCCCAGTGATGAACCGAGGAAAGAAAATAATATAATATACATTATTGTGTGACAACTCTCTATTGGAAAGACTCCTAATATGGTCCCCCCAATAGACCAATAGAGCTAACTAAATTGTATGAGAGCCAAATTTTTAGTCTCAAAGTCCTCCAAACTCAAAACATTAATTAATGAAGAAGATTCATTTTCACAAATATGCATGAGAGTCAAATTTCTAATATCAAGTGCCTAGTGAAGTGTTCAATTAGGTTTAGTTCATTCAAAACACAAATAAATGAAGAAGCCAAGTTTTAAAAAATATGCATGAGAGTCAAATTCCCAGCCTCAAGTGCCTAGTGAAATGTTCAATTAGACTTAGTTCACTCAAAAATTAACATTTAAAATTTTTTTTAATGAAAATCATTCTATGCTTGCTCAATATCCCTAACACCAAGAACTAACCAAAGGACAAAATTATATAAACCCACAGTAACTAAGTGGTAGGAAGCAAATCACAAGTCCAAAATTCCTAGCTTCGATTGATCAATTTAGATTTTTTAAAAATTACTCAAATCCAATCTTATTCAATATATATTTTCATTTTAATATTTGAAGCAATTGCTTTTGTGTAAAAAATAATTGATGATTTTCACAAAATTTGCAAAATAAAACTTAAATAGATCAAGTTAAAAAATGCATTAATTTTTTTACAATTACCATAACCAAGACAAAATCTATAAACTTAAATAGATTATAGACCCTTATTCTTTTATCTATAATAACAAAAACTTGGATAGTAATAGTAATAGGAAGGAAATCCAAGGGTACGTACCATAGGTATGAAAATAAAACTCTTAAAAAGACTCCTCATAAGTTAATGTGGAGCTTTGGGTTGGATGTTTAAAATTTAAAAAAACAAAGTTCGAAAAAGCAACGGGCATATTTTTTTTTTTAATATTTAGAAATCACGAACTAGCTGTTACACCGTTTTACCATGTTCTTCAAATAAATCTGGGATCTGTCGAGCTGCAACTCAAGTTTCCATAGAGGTGTGAAGCGCAGATTATCTTCTTCTTCTCAAATTGCAGATAGCAGGGGCCGACTGTTTCTATAAGAGGATTCACTCCGTGGCAGAACATTGCAAAACATAGAGGTACACTCAGTATAGTGATTTTTTCATTTTTAACAATTGATTGGGAATGTCAGAGATAAGATTTTCAAATTGAAATTTACCCTGTTCTGAAGATGAATCCTGAATACCGATAGATAATACTCTCTAAGTACCCTATCCATTGGTAAAAGATGAACCCTCTCTACTAATTCAATCTATAGTTCCTAGATGTGTGTAGAGATTCTATTAAGCTTTGGATTGATATTGATTCTATTCAGGTTAGGATTGACAAATATCAATCGAATTAACCACTACTTCAATCTATAATTCGTAAGGTGTGTATAAAGATTCTATTAAGGTTGGGATTGACAAGTATCAATCAAATTAAATACTGCTTCAACCTATATTCCCCTCTGTAGCATGGTACAATTGTTAGCAGTTAATATTTTAAAATTTGCACATTTTACTCAAATTCTCTTTGGATATTTTCTCTTGGCTTTCTGCCAATTATCTTTCTTAACATTTCTTATAAAACCCTCAAAGACAAGATATACTAGGTACTTTAGAGATCCCCCATCCCAAGATTCTGTGTCTCAAACAAGAGAATAATGGGTTTTGATTTTCCTATATAATTTTGTCTATAGTTGTTTAATAGGAGAGTGATTTCGAGAAGATATTTTCTGAATCTCTACTACTAAATTCTGTATTGGGAAACTCTAATCCAGAGTATTCCTTATGTATATACAAATCCTTTTATATAATTACTTTCATTTTATGGATCCGTGAACTCTAATTTGAAAATTTTTGATTATTTTCACTGCTTTTTCAGTCACTTACAACAACTCCATTAAGTTCACAATATTGGTCCAATTGAAAAACTGGTTCAAAGCCATATTGGACAGTTCTATTTAACATCCATTTGCAAAAATCTGATAAAATTCATCAAAAAAATGTTTAAGGAGGTCTAGTGTAATCATAGAGAAGGTTGATTCATTGGCTATATATATTGAACTATTCCTAAAGAAGACAACGAAAGTTAGAATACAATAGGGTAAGATATAAATTTTAATTGACTAGCATTTGCAGCCGGGGGAGCTGCAAGGAACCCGCCAATAGTTTTATATAATTACCTACACGTTATCAGAAATACTTGACATGTATACTATTTTTAACCTCCCAGGAGCTGATGAATTCTATTGGATTACCCCTGAAATTTTCAAATCTCTCCCTGTTTGTGATACTTTAAGCAACCTACATATTCTTTTCTGAGAATTCAAGATTAAGTGAAAGATAAATTAGAAAACACCTAAGTAATCTTAGATGCTCATTGTGCATTATTATTCTTATTTTACTCTGTACGTAAATGTATTAATTATTGTGCCCTCTAACATACATTGCATCTGTGTACACAATGTGTGATACTTTAAGCAACCTATATATTCTTTTCTGAGAATTCAAGATTAAGTGAAAGATAAATTAGAAAACACCTAAGTAATGGCTGCAAGGTATATGATCTTCGATGCTCATTGTGCATAATTATTCTCATTTTACTCTGTACGTAAATGCATTAATTACTGTGCCCTATAACATACATTGCATCTGTGTACACAATTTGTGATATTTTAAGCAACCTATATATTCTTTTCTGAGAATTCAAGATTAAGTGAAAGATAATTAGAAAACACCTAAGTAATGGCTGCAGGGTATATGATCTTAGATGCTCATTGTGCATAATTATTCTCATTTTACTTTGTACGTAAATGCATTAATTATTGTTCCCTATAACATACATTGCATCTTTGTACACAATGTTCTTCTGTACACAATTAATTTTTCAGTGTGTAAGTGTGAAAAAGAGACGCAATATGCATGCAGTAGAGATTGTAGATCGTTGAAACCCATGGAATTTTCCAGTTTAATTAGGGAGGCACAGTAATTTAGTTAAGAGTACATCAGTGAAATTACAATTGGGACTAAAATTATTATATTTACTCAGAGTATCTATTTGTACACAGTAAGTTTCTGCTTGAATATTTACATTCCAAATCACATATATTCTTGCATTCTCTAGAACTGTGCAATTTGCTATCTATGTTGTTCTGGATTGTATTTTTGGGAAATATAAGCTGTGTGCTTCAACGCCAATGGTGCCCAAATGCAGCTGAAGAATATTGAAATATCTGTTCTTTATGTGGTCCTCATAATCACAGTATTGCCATGCCCCAACCATAGTATGGATGGTCCAGTATGCAACCTGTTTTTCCTGCAGAGAATATCCAAAGGGCAACCGAGAGATAAATGATTTTCCTCATTCATCTAATATAAGAATTCTGTATGTTGTATATATGTAGTTATCTCTAACTAATCCTCATAAAGGTTTTAGTACACCATCACATATTAGGTCACATAGAACATAACTCATAGGTATAAACACTATCTTGAAATCTCATCCAAGGCAAAACCCACTGAATCACTCTCCATTACCTGATCAGTCATGTAAGCATTTACCACACATCTCACTATCCTTTATTCTTGTTCAATGTATGACTCCTCTCTTTGATATTGCAATATATTTGTTATCTCTGATTGCCTCCTACAACAAATGATCGATCATTCTCCTCTATACAGTCCTTCATGTCATAGCATGAACCAGCATGATTCAGAACCTAGTATGTACCATGTCTTCCTTGGTGGTCTGTCTGGAGGTATTTTTAGCATACTTATCCACAACCAAATTCCCTCTAGAAGTTGAATACTCTTTTTTGTTGATGAAAAAGATTTGCAACATAATTTTCTTCCAACAACTCTAATATGAGAACCTTCTCAAGTTCATTTGAATCATTGTATAACCGAGTGGTACAAAAGGCTGTCTCCATTTTTTTGTACTTCATAGATAGCCCGCTAGTTCTCTGCACATTTGATTCTTGAGCATATAAGAAATGTTCAAAAGTGGCATCATCCACAAGCATCAGATGATAAACTTCAAGGTCTTTCTTATAAGCCACAGACGTGTTTACTTCAAGAGCAGCTTGTTGTGAGAGGTACACTGAAGTACAGTCTTCAGGACTAGTTCAAATGCTTCAGTAGAGTAATATCCATTCAATCTTTTATTTGCAAAATCAAGTATATTCCCTGTTCATATGGGAAAGAGACACCACTTCGAGCTAATGTTCATTCAGTTGCATCTGATGTCTGCATGTTTGTAGTAGTGCCGCACCATCCACATATTACAAACTAGTTCAGACCATTGTGCCAATTTCCCTCTTATACTGCAGCAATGAATCCTCCATCATTTCTTCCTGAAGTTTCTGAGCATCATGTCCTCAAGAGCACTTTTTTTTCAAAACTGAAAGATGATTTTGTTGATCGTGTAGCTGTGGTGCTTTCTATTGTCTCTATGTGCCTAGATGGACAATTATCTTAATCTGAAGAAAATACAGCACCAAACCATGGTTGTGACGACCCTTTGTATGTAGACCACACAAAAACATATTTGGATTGTGTACGTGTTCAACAAAATCCAAAATTTACCTGCGTATGAACTGTGCATATGAATACTATAACGAATATGACTGTCTTGTGCATAGGAATGTCCTTCTAGATCTGTCTTAATTGAGATCTAACTCTTGAAATTGTTTGTTGCTCAGTAATCAGTAAAGACTTTCTTTTCAAATACATGCAACTAAATATTACAGAGGAGTAAGGAGCTATATTTTCCTTTTTTATGTAGCACAGGGGAATAATGTTCTGGATATTCATAGTGAATGTTTGTTTCTTTACTTTTTTATTTAATTATTTACTTTTTTAGTTGAGGGGGTGGAGAAGCGGGGGAAGGGTAGGAAGGGAGAGAGAGAGGGGCGAGTAAGAGAGAGGAGAGAAGGGGGGTTGGGGGACAGAGAGAGGAGATAGAGAGAAAAGAGAGAGAGAGAGAGAGAGAGAGAGAGAGAGAGGGGTGGAGGAAGGGGAGAGGGGAAGGGAGAGAGAGGGAAGGGGAATGAGAGAGGGGCTTAGGGAGGAGATAGAGAGAAAAGAGAGGGG
>CM021102.1:334581215-334632028 GCA_007115665.2 Sequoiadendron giganteum
GGGAGAGGGTGAGGGCAAGGGTGAGGGGGAGAGGAAGAGGTAGGGGGATGGGGAGGGGCTAGGTGAGGTAGTGAAAGGGAGAGAGGGAGGGGGAGAGGAAGGGGGAGAGGTAGAGTGAGGAGGAGGGAGATGAGGAGGGGGAGGGGGAGAAGAGGGGGAGGAGGAGAGGGGTAAGAGTAAATAAGTGTAGAACTAGGCTTTAAATTAAATGAAAAGCGAGGAATCATAAATTTAAGGTGTACTAGCCTATTTGCAGCTAAGATCTTGAAGGCCAATATTGATTCTTGGAGGAAGGGGGATAAAAGCTAATAAAAAAGGAGAGGAATTCACTCTATATGGAGGATAACTTAGAATTAATCATTATATGTTGATATATATGGGATAAATCCCCTTCCTTAAAGGGAAATGAATATATTCCTCCTAAAATGTTAGGGGATTCTTCCCCTAACAAGAGTTGCATGACTGAGAACAATATAGAAATAATGTTGGTCCATATCTTCAAGTTTTTTGAAATTAAGCTATGCAAGGTAGATTTACATATATTTCTCAACCATTATCAAGGGTGGGATGACATCTTTATGAAATCATTTGGTGCTTTTAGAGGAATTGGGACCTTTTGGAAACCAATTAAGGTGTTTATTCAACCTATGATTAGCTCTTCTAATTTTTTTGTTATATCTATTTAGATTATGGTATTGGGTATTTATTTGAACATTATATGTATATGGAATGGTTAAGATAGTGGATAAATCTCTAGTTTGGGGTCCAATTCTATTTTTTTTGCATCTAGTAGCAAATGAAAAGTGCATTCTTTGTGGGATTTCAATGTAATATTATCATGTTGTGAAAATATTAGTGGAATTTCTCACATATTCCAATCATATAAGTGATTTTGAAAATTTTATTGGTGAAAAACATCTAATGGACATAGTAACCAAAAATAAGTTATATACATAGACCAATCACAAGTCACAATGTAAAGTAATATTGACACTAACTACAATAAGGCTCATTTCCATGAAGAAAGAAAAGCTCACTACTAGAATAGAAAAGAAGATAGACAACAGTATAATTTGGCAAATAAATGACTACATGACTAAAACTTTTAGTCACAACAACTAAAAATGACTAAATTATACTATTTTTTTGCAACACAACTATAAATAACTAAATAAATGACTAATTTGATCGTCAAGTAAAAAACATAACTAAATAATTAGCCACAAAAATATAATTACTAGTATTAGAAATATAGAATTACAAGTATATATATAAAAATACACTTGTATACAAATTATTGCATAAAGGATAACCTAGTTAAATCAACCCTAAAATTAAGAGGAAAATTGTAAGGTTTAAATTTTTTCCCATTATATTAACCAAAATATATTTTTATTATGAAAATATCGAATACAAATATGATCATAAAGGTTGTGATAATATTAGATTTCAAACATGTGGGGTTTTTCGATTCCACTAGCTTTATGATTTTAAAAAATGCATACATTTTCGATTTTTTTTTTTTTTATTAACAATGTAAATGTGGTAAGACTCATGATAAAAATATTTAAAATTTGAAGATTTGTATAGTGTTTGTAGCATATAAAATAAAATTTATATTTTGAAGGTTTGGAGTGCTTGCATCATTATAAAATATACTCTAAATATAGTTTTTGATTAACCTTTCGTAAGTACCTATAAGTGTTGTTTTATTCACTTCTTCAATGAGTTGTTACACAGATAATCAAATGTAGGCTTGAGACATTCTCGTTGCATATGAGAAAGCTTGTGAGTTGGGTTGGAAGAAGATTATTTGTAAAATGATTCTTTGATCCTTGTTTCTATTTTGAACAAAGAGAAGTTGCATGAGTCTTTTTGGTGGTTGGCATCTCTTGCTAAGTAGATTCTCTATCTCACCTCAAATTTTGATTCCATTTTCTTTGTTCATGTTCATAGAGAATGGAATGTTGATGCAAATTGCTTAGCTAAATGGGCCTTTGATGTTTATTGTGACTAGAGCACTGATAAACCTAGGCAACTTCTTTAGCTCATTCATAATGATTGGGCTTAACTCTTCTTAATTGTAGTTCTTAAAGAATGAGTTTTGTTTAGATCACTAATTCTTTTAATTCTTGAAGATGGTGGAATAATGGTAATCCCCTTTGGATTTTTCTTGTTTTGATCTTATTAATGACTATTGGTATTTCAAAATCTTTATGCTGTAATTTTTTTTCAATCCCTTATAATATGATTTTATTTTTAACTAAAAAAGGATTATAAGTAGTCAAATCATACTTATTTTTGTATAGATTGAAAATTTGAGATCACTATTAGAAACCTAATTCCCATCCCTTTTCTTCACACCTAAAAATTATAAAATTATAAAATTTTATATTGATTAAATTTTTGAGATCATAATTAAAGAACTTATTTCCATAAATTTAAAAACTCAAACATGTTATCTTGAAAACTATAACAACTTACCACTACACAACACTTACCTACACTCCAAATAATATTTTTAAATATCCTCTAATTATGTATAAAGGGTTGGACCATGATCCTTTGTTCCCACCCTTTTGAGCAATCTTATTTCCATATATTTTTATGCCGAAGGCATCCCCCATAGTGAGCTTTTCCAACCCCTTTTTATGTTGAAAGGTGTATCTATTGACTTACAGATGATGCAAGATGAATCTCAACCATTCATCATTTTTGTTCATTTTATCAGTGCACCTTTTTGTTGATTTCCCTATTGTTGTTGCTTTACGCTCCTTCAAACTCTTCATCCCTGGTATTAACCTTTCACTTCTCCAAATTGGTGAGCTACAACCTGAAAACAAGGCTTCATACATTTATTGCAAGATATCCCTATTTTTTATGAACAACAACACAACAAAAATTGTGTAGAATTTTTAGGTAAGTCACTTGCCACGGTTTTAGTGAATTTAAATTTTTGGAATCTTTATATGTTGTTGGATCATTTTTTTTGTTTTATTTCATTTTAACACCATTATGTTACTATCTATTAAATGAAGGGATAGGCTCTCTAGAAAGTTGTTTCATCCTAAGAAAAAAAGAATTCAAGTTGCTGAAATATTCCTCACCCCATACTTAAAAAATAAACTTTAACTCGCAACCAATATTTTTGTTTAGAACCCTTCAATTTTTTTGATTTGACTTGAAGAATCATGTAGCACTAAAACCTTGATATTTTTAGATGCTTAATTAAGTGTGCATTCAAAACTTGGGCACATTGACATGTACTATCCCCTATTTTTTAGGTTTTGATTTTGTTAGGGTCTGAAATTATAGGTTTGAAATCTAATGGTTTGAAATTTTATAGATTAAAATTATATGATTTGATTTTTTCTTGGTGTGAGCATATACCCTTCAGAATGAATGATGGATTTGAGTTTCTTATAATGACTGCATTTGAATTACCCATAGATCTCAGGCTTGTCCAATCATTGAAAACCTTTTCCTCACTGCTCTGCAACACTACCTGTTTTGATTGTTTTATTGTTGTCCTTGTCTTGCAAATGTATATCATCAAACAATAGAAAATAAAATACAATGTATTCACATCATCGTTAATCAAGTAAGTATGAAAAAAATCAGTAGCTTACAAGTAGTAAGAAAAAAAATAGAATGGTTTATGTGATGCTACAATTCTTGTTTTTTGGTCGTCGCTTCCAATATGTTGCTTGTCCTGAATAGGTATGTTATAATTTACAACTTGTTTTGTGTTGTATTTATTTTCTATTACCATTTGTTTATGTTTTGAAATTTAAAAAAAATTGTATTTATAATTGTCATTTGTTGATATTTTCTTCTTCTCTTGGTTTGCTTTTAACAACATGTAAGGTAATCTTGAAACAAGATCTTAAAGATTCATGAATACAAGACACATTATTTCATGGAATATAGTTTACAATTAATGAGGTAAGTTTGAAATACATTACTAAAGATTTGTGAACATTGGAATAAACATGGGTAATACTCTTTAAGCTTTATAAATGTAGGTTTGTTTTTAAGATTTCAAACATTTGTTGTATCCTTTAAGACTTATAAAGAAGGGCTACCTTTGTAGGATTTATATATTTAGGTTTGGATAAGATGGACCTTAATTGTCATATCACATCCTTATCACATGTATGTTGGAGTTGTTGGGGGATTTATTCAATGAAAGAAGTTTTAACTTATGTTAGTACTGCAATCAAGACAAATTCCTGGGTCATTATAATTGACTAGGCTCCAACATCTTGTATATACTTGGTGTTGGAGATTTACTTTAAAATTATGTGTCCTAATATGGTTCAACATTTTAATCCCCAATCTCACCATGTGTCACAATCAAAATAAAAAACAAGAAAGGGAATCAAACCTAAAGATATGGGCATGATAAGCTCTATGCATAAGTGATTAAGCTATGGTTGGTTTGGGTTTATATAGTGTTATGTATAGATAAGATGAGATTTTAGAAAATGGTGTAAAACATGAACTGGTTGACCAAAATCAATTTAATGTTTATCTTTCTTCATTACATTATGGTTTAAGTAGCTTTATAAAGCCCAAATATTTTTTTTTGTAACTTAAATCATGTTATAAATACCATGTGATGGTTTTAGTTTTGTTTACCTTAAATAATTGGATTAGATTTGGATATATAATTATTGCATGCATTATTTTGTATTATTTAATCATGGCACATAGAAAACTAAATCCCATAGGTTATTGGTGACTATGGTATCAATAAGAGTAAGGTGATTTAAACCTTACCAATGAAGGTAAGTTGACCTCTAACCCTTGATAAGTTTTTGCATTATTATGATCATTCTTTACTGAAATTGGACTGTGCGTCCATGGTTATTTCTTCTTTAGAGGTATGTTTTAAACATGTTGGACAAACTAATTTTGGGATGATTGTTAAATATTAGTCAACAAAAACTTATTTTGATTAAGACTAAAATTACTCTAATATTTAAGGAATTACTAGAATCTCTTATAGATGGATAGTATTATGGATTCTGAGGACTACAAATACTAATATTATTAGTAAAGAGATGCTTGGTAAGTGGAATAATTTAGGTTGAAAGTTGTAAAGTATTTTATCATACATAATCAATTTTGTGAATTGATAGTGGATGATGTTGTTATTAAACTTGATTGTACAATGATTATTGATTGGTGGACTAAGTTGAAATTACATTTATTTCCATAAACATGGAATTATGCTGAAATGATGTTAATAGATGGTTGAGATGATAATTTGTATTCAATAATTAAATTTGTTATCATTTTCACTTGGTATATCTATTTGGATGTATTTGATGGGTGTGTTGAGTGTGCAAGGATATTTTTGATATTGGCCAAAGGGAAGATGAGAGGCCAACCAAGAATGGTAACCAATCCTTCTTAAATACCTTGTGAGGAAAAGTGAATTTAATTGCCCCTATCAAACCCTTTATTGCTTACACCTGATTATGGAAACTCTCAAATATGTTTGATGGTTAGATATGGGTAAAAATCCCTCATCCTAGGAGCTTAGGTTAGGTAAAATTTTGGAGGGTTGGTATGACAAGTAATATATATAGGGCTATTGTACATGCTTGAGGGGGTAGAATTTGGAGGTATTGGGATGGAGAAGGCGAAGAAGGTGGGGAGGAGTGATGGGTGGAAATACTATTATGAAGATGTAAACCAGCCATGAGGTAGGCCTCCTTAACCAATGACAAAAGGGGTGTGTGTTATATTCTTGCCTCTATGTGCCTTGTTCCTTCCTTGGTCCCTTGTAAGTCTGTTGTTATGGCAAAATACATGTTTGATGGCCCTAAATTTTTTTTGTGTGGATTTCTATTTCTAATTTGTGTGTATACCTATTCTTGGTTGGTCTCTCAACTCGGAGGAATGGTGAGAGTCTTCTAAGGCTCGAGGACCCATTTTGGTTGGAAGGAGAGCTACCTCCCTATGGTTAATTGGTTTCAAGGAGAAAGGTTGGAGCTAACAACTCTCAGCTATCAGTTTGCTATCAGCATATGTCATAACTATGTGAAATTAGGATTTTAGTTGCTCTAATTTTGTAAGAGGAAAATAAGAAAAAAAGTAACTGTTATGGTTCCTCTATGTGATCATGACATTATGGTAGATGCAAATTATTGATAAATTTCTGGTACGTTGTGGAAATAAATAATTTGAGTTCATTTCAAAGTTCATGTTCAATAAATACTTACATGGGTAGAAACCAGATTTGGAAAGCCTGTACTATGGTTGTAAATTTATCAATAATTGTGAAAGATTTTATACCTCAGATGTTGGGTACATAGTATTCTAAGATCCTTTCCTGTCCAGCCAAACACCACATTAGAAAGCAGCAAACAAATTCATTAAGAACTATGTAATGGTAACAATCAATCGACCATGAGCGCCTTATGGTTTCTAATAATAATCCTAAAATAGAAGCATTATGTGTGGTATTGAATATGAGCTTTCAATAGAAACCAACTATCAAAAGAGCAGATAATACCCATAAGGAGGAATAAATAAATAAATAAAATTGTGGGCACTTCTCACAGATGGTCATTGATGAAATTGGGTTGTAAACTTCTCTTTACTCTTCCCTTCAATACTCTTTGTGTAGTGATTAAAATTACTCTGTCATAGTGGCCTGTTATGTCCTATTCCTCACCAAGGTTGGTAATTTAGGGTGTGTTTTACTCCACAATGGACTTCAGAGAAAGCTAAACCAAAATGAAATATGCTATCTTGAGTATGGGTTCAACATAGTTATAAATGTGAGGGATTGTTAAGCTATGCCAAGTGTGTGTGGTGTTAGCAACATTCATTGTTGTGTATATTCTTATTTCACATAATCAAATAAATAATAGTTAGACAAATAAGATGTTTGAGTAATTGTAATCATTCTATTACCTTATCTTATGAGAGTTTAAACCGGCAAAAACTTGAATAGGCATTGTTACTATTGGATTACAAAAATACTGTAATATTTGATACAATTATGAGATTCAATTATTAATATTAATATTAATGATAATATTAGTGATGGTGTA
This sequence comes from Sequoiadendron giganteum, assembly GCA_007115665.2. Classification (NCBI taxonomy): domain Eukaryota; kingdom Viridiplantae; phylum Streptophyta; class Pinopsida; order Cupressales; family Cupressaceae; genus Sequoiadendron; species Sequoiadendron giganteum. The sequence continues at coordinate 334,588,286 of CM021102.1, forward strand.
TACATAGGGATAATTAACATCTAGTGAAATTATTAAAGTAAAAATCATACAAAGAAGAGAAAGGAAGATAATCATAATAATGGAATAAATATTAAATGTTAGGAGGAATTAGATAATAATGAAGTTATTATCATAACAAAAAAAAAAAGAATATTAAAATTTGGATTTAATATTTAGAAATGTGATGCTATTATTTGAGAATGGATAGTTAATAATACTATTAATATATTGTAGCAAACGATGAAACTATTTATAATATTAAACTTAGTTTTAAAGGATAGTAGAATCAATATTATAAATGTAATAATAATATGTTAACATTGGCATGGATGTTAGAAGAAATATGAAAAATTAGTATCATCATCAATGATTCTTATTAATTATAGTATGGTAGTTGTCAATACTACAACTAATACTAAATGGTGAAAATGCTATTAGGGGCACACTATGATGATCCAGTATTAATATTAATGATAATAGGAAATATAGTTTAAATAATTAAAAGTGTCAGTGAATACAATATTAATGATAATGTTAATAATTCTCTTATTGTATAATGTAAATTTCGAAACGATTAATGATTCCCAAGAAATGTTACCATTGCAACTTTTAAATTTATCCTTGGGTGTACGGGTGTTGCTAGGAGAATATCGATCCCATATCCTTATTCAAGGGTTGGTCGATTTACTTGTCTCATGTACTCAGCCATTTACTAGGTACGAGAAATAATTACCCCCTCTTCACACCCTTCATAAAGAGGCTTAGAAGTATTTTTTGTTCGCGTACACAAGTTAAATTGCAATTTGGGTAGGATTTTATGCTCATCAATTTAGGGTGCGCGAAATGGATTATGCGCCCACTCGCTCTAACCTTTCATGTGACCTAGGTCAATATGTTTCTATCTCGATCATACCTACCATATCACCCATCATGTACATCTCACAACCATTTTTCGAGCAAGGTGAGACTCTTAGTTGGGTTGTACAAAGAAAAAGAAAATTGGTTGTGTTTTTTTTTTCCATGGGTCAAAATATGTGGGCATGACAAGCTTGTTGGCCCTAATTTAGATTTCTCCCTTACCCATTTGCATATAGAGACAAACCCAAATTCAAAAGATTGTTTCAGGCTTCCTCCATACATCAACACCTCAAAGACCCAAATTCAGAAGACTGCTTCCAAAAAAATTTGAGATTCTGGCTCAAAACCCACACTCACTATTCTATCACAACAACAAATAAAAAAGTTATAGTACTATTCTATTAACTAGTAAAGATCATTTCATCCTTTGTAAAGAGGGGGGTTATTGCATGTAAATTATTAAGCTTATGTTACATATAGCAAAATGTATTTTACTTTGGCATTGGAAGCTATATGATGTTTACATCTGGTATGATTCAATAAGGGTTGACATATAACATCTATTTTAGAAAGAAAAATAAGAACTATTTGACAAAAGCATCTTATTTCATTTCTTTATGGTCTCATTCAACAATGCTTAGAAACTATATTGGAATTTTTATGACATTTTGAACTCTAATGAGTTGCTTTTGAATCACATGTACTACTCATTTTCTCAAAAAATTATTTCCAATTTAGAGTGATTTCTTTTCTTATTAATATTTTTGGCTTTAGAGTTTATTCCTGACTCATTCTTGATTAATTGTTGGGCATATGTCAATCTACAATGTCTATGGATTTCTTCAGCTCCAAAGCTCTTCTGCAATCATTCTTTCCTAAATTAAAAATTAAAAGACAATTCAAAGTAAATTAGTCTACTGTGAATGGCAAGAGATTCTCCTTAAAATGAAAGAGAAATTAACATGTTTGTGGAATTGGTTGTTCAAATCCCAAGCTTCCCTCTCTTCCTTGTGTTTGTACTCTAGACCATATGATTGGACTGACTGGAATCAAGGATAACTATGTTATAACGAATTTTGCACAAATAAACAATGTGCATCCTTTACTAAATTCCTCTTCTACATAAGCTATTCCAGCAGTTAGATCACATGAAAGTACCTTTGCAATGATGGAATAGGGTGGGGAAGAGTATCAAAACTTAATGGGAAATGCAATGATTAAATTAGACTAGTTAGTTATTATTTGAAGATGTTGCAGCAGAAGAATACAAGGAGAGAACAAGGAGAAAGAAAATTGGTCTTGCAAATAAAATAAAGGTACCTTGGAACAAGGGCAAAAAACACAAGATAGGTAATTCAAAGATATTTGGCTATGGCTCATTTTTTATATATTATGCATTGAAATTACAAGTTCTAGGGATCATTTTTTTTTTCTAATGACATACAAAGATTGTTCCCTAATATGGGAGAGAACTACATAGGTTATGCAAGACCCCAAGGTGATATTATTGAAGAACTTAATTTTTTAAGGAATTTGAAACCCATGATTGCAATGTTAACATGTAAGAAAATGGAACTGATCTTTCTTAAAGCTAATTACGAGTATATTTTTGCTTGACAATTTTAGTTGCTCTTAAATTTGTAGATTAAAAAGAAATTGGGATGACCTCGTCTTCCTCTCAAGTAAGAATTTATCTTCATGTATGAATAAATTCTATTAGAAATAAATTATTGATTTTTGTCCCATTTATTATAGGACTTTGATAGTTTGCAAGAAATATTGATGACAAAGATATTGAATGGTTCTAGGATGATGCATTAAATAGCATTAAAAGAAATAAAAGGTAGTTGAGATTCTCTTTTTTATTTGGTTATATAGCACAAGCATTAATATAAGGTTTAGGTAAATGAAATTCCATGTGGATAAAAGCTCTTGACTATTAGGACAACCTTAGGAGAATAACATTTTCACTATGGTAGATGCTAGAACCTGCAACCTTGTGCTTGCATTGGCAGAAAAAATGACCTCCTTAAAATCAGGTTTAAGTAAATGCTATTCTATGTGAAAAAAGTTGTGAATAATTAGATCAACCTTAGGAGACCAAAAATTTCACTATGAGAGATGTTGGAACCTGAAAACTAATGTTTGCATTAGTAACCACCTTTACTTGAATTAAAATTGGGTTTAAATAAATATTATTCTGGGTGGACAAAAATTGTGAACAATTAGGACATCCATAAGAGATTTAAACACTTTCACTATGGGAGATGTCAGAACCTACAAACTTTTTCTTACATCAATGACAATATTGACTTGCATAACACATTGGGTTAACAAGCCCTCATTGGTATGTTTATATTTGGTAGCCTAAATAAGTTCTATATAAAAAATTTATACAATAATTGTGATGAAGCTATGGAAGGTAAGTTGAAATCACAGTTTAGTCTATGTGAAGGATGATGCACTTGATTCTTATTTCTATTATTTATACATGGTGAATAATTTGTGTGAATATACACACCTTTATAATTCATTGTTTAATTTGATTATTTATTTTGTTTTCTTCTATATTTCTATTATTACTAATTAGTAGTAGTATTTAATGTTTGGTATCTAACATATAATCCCCACTTGAGTTGCTACAATCTTGAATTAGAGATGACAATACTGTTTGATCTCACCATCATAAGGATATGATAATTTTTAGTTTTAATCTTAATAACTAGATACAAGTTCAAGCACAAATTTTGAGAAGAACAAAAATAACAAAGAAGTTATAGATTTTTGAAAAAGAAAAGAATCCATTATAGTTTAAAAACTAAAAATATATTGCGTGTCGGTTTCAATCTCTTCCTTTCAGATGACTAAAATTATCTTGGGTAGCTTACTTTAATTCAAAATGGAGATATGTTGTCATACTCCTCGGTGTTGTCCCACTTAATTTGGTGAACAATGTTGGAGAGGCCCTTTTATTTGGGATCCAATTTTCCCTTGCCTTGCAACACATAAGTTTGTAAACCAATAATAAAAAATGATTTCTTAATTTATAGTATTTTTAAGATTTGCTAATTTTGTGTTATCTTTTGGTCATGTAATATGAGTCAACCCATATCTTTACCTATCAATTGAATCAATGTTGTAGAAAAACATTTTTATGATGTATTTGGCATCAAGGAGGTCTCAATGATGTTTTAGTCCATGGGATGCAATCTTCCAAAGCTTTGTAATGTGTGATTGCTAATAGTAGAGGATTATTTCAAAGCTCACATATCTCATCTTTCTATGAAGTTATATTTTATGTGTTTCACTCACTTTGGATGTTCACAACATTTGGTTATGTTGGTTATCCTTATTGAAATTTCAAGGTTAGCTTTTCCTATTTTGTGGATGTTTATCATAAATTATGTACCTATGCTTCCATGCTCCTTTCCTTTTGCCTCTCATCTCTTAGATCACCTCTTGGAAAGACAACATAACCATTCTCCTTATTTTTGAAAGAATATATACAAGATACATTATGTTCCCTCCATCAATCCAGATAGATACAAAAATACAATTTTCCTCCCATGCCCATTTTGCAAACCAATACAACCTATTATTTATAGATTCTTGTTTTCAATAGAGTTCTCCTAAGCCTAGGAATAAATTCCATCAACATAGGAAGTTGTCTTCACAAAGCTGAGAGTGTGATATAAGGAGGCACTATGTACAAATTGAGAATCTTAAGAGTTTCATGATTATGAATCTTACAAACAACCTTCTATTTGGTATCACTCCAAAGAAACTCTAGGAGTCAAAGAAACTTAAAATATTGGATATGAGTGGAAACAATTTGTAATGTGAGATTGAACCTAGCATAGGTCTTGGAGATATTTGAGACCTTTCTCTAGGTAAAAATATTCTATTAGGGAGTGGTAACTAATTTGGGATTTCTTTCTTGTTTAAAGATGCTAGAGCCGAGATAAAAGTGTTTTATGGAAAGCATTCTTCTAGTTCTTGTTACTGTCTAATATCCAATATATGGACCTTCATGCCAACAATTTGTCTTTATCAATTCAATTGCTACTAAGAAACCTCGATGAAAAATGTATACTACAATGAAAAGAGTTAGACAACTATTGTTATTCTCTATTGTAAAGTACCATGTAACCTCACATATAAGATTTCAATAGTATTAATTCATGTTATATCTTCTCTTAATCCAAGTTATTTGATTTACTAGACTTCTACTTAATGTCTTCACTCCCAAAATTTTTAACCAGTACTAAATGTGACTATGGTCCACCAATTACAAAACCAAGGCCTCAAACTGTATTTTGTAATTGTAATCAAAGGAATTTTTCTCTTTATTCAAGTAAAAAACCTTGAAGGTAAACACCACCAAGTGGTTTTTTTGACACCTACATGACTAAAAATAGTATTAAACTATTGTGGTTGAAGCCAAAAATTCTTTTAGAAATAAAGATTTGAGGAAGAAGACCACTCATTGCTTTTCCTAGGAGTGTTGGGATTTTATTCTAATGATTTTGTAAGTCAGTCTATTGTTTCATTTTTTATTAAGCAAGTCTTATTTCTCCTTCCTTCAAACAAGGACGATGTTTGAGAATAGTTTTGAGTAAGAATTTAACATCCTTCTCTTGAGGAGCTTCATAGATGATAGTTACCTATAATTATCATCTTTGGAAGAGCCTCGCCATGTAATTAAGAGTGAATGAAGTGTTAAAAATCATATATCTCTGCATGGGTCGATGTCAACATAGTTACCATTTCTTCAGCATAGGGTCCTACTATGGTTTTTATTTTGAATAAAGCTCTATTTTTTTCTAGAAAAGAGGATAGGAATTGAAGGGATTGATAAGCTACAAGCATGCTTTTCTTTAATCTATATGTGTGGAAAAAACTTAGGTCTTTCAGACTATTTAGTGGAAGCCATATAAATGTAACATATCATTCCAATGTTTGAGGTAGACTTACATTATTAGTTTGGTTTGCATGGTTGCAAGTTATGTTTCATACTCTTAATATATTTTCAACTAGGAGCATGGATCAATTTTGATTAGTGTTATCAAAGATATCTATTCCATTTTAGCTTTTTGAGCATAGACAATAATTTTTCCATTTGGGCTGGTGGTTTCAAATTGCTTTGGATTGTAGTTAATTAGATTAAACAAAACTTGTTTTTATGCTAGGTTTTTTAACAATCCTTTTGTTCTCAAGTCCAAGTTATTCAACAAATCAATCATGACGGTGAGGTCAATAGAGCTCGGTATATGCCATAAAATCATTTCATTATTGCTACCAAAATAGTTAGTGATTTTTTTTGTGTTTGATTACAACAAACATCCATCAAAGTTTCCTCAAGATGGTGGTTTTAATCTTGGTATTAGATTGAGAGGTCATAATACAAAAGGGTATGGTTTATCATGGAGCCCTTTTAAGCTTGGATATCTATTGAGCGGTTCAGAAGATGCACAAATATGTTTGTGGGAAATTAACTTACTTGCCAAAAATAAAGTACTTGAGGCTCAACAAATATTTAAGGTGAGCTAGTTTAGTTGTTGTCTTTCATAGTAAATTTGGTTTTGAGCACATTTCTATTTAGTATTTGGATGTAAGATAAGCTTTGGGCCTTTACATTCCCATCATTTATTTCATGTCAATTATGTTTTTTTAGGCCTTTAAAATTTTAATTTGTTTTAGAATTACAACTTTTCTCACTGTCAAATAATGTTTCCTTAGTGAATAATTCTTTTTCAATAACATTTCATGATATAATTACAATGCAGGTCCATGATGGTGTAGTTAAAGATGTTGTGTGGCATTTAAGGCACAAGTATCTATTTGGGTCTATTGGAGATAATAACAATTTGTTGATATGGGACTTGCATACATATGGTGCTAATAAGCTAGCATAATCAGAAGTAGGTCATCAAAATGAGGTAAGTCATACGTTGAATGAAGCTTTCTGAATAATTAATACCTTTGATTTTCCCCAAAAAATTATTTCCATACATTGTACTGGAGTTTCAAAATGTGCTTTCCATTTTTTGTCCCATTAGTATGCTTAGTTATTTTTTCTAGATAGTTGTGGGTTATGTTGGGGCTCACTTACTTTTAGTAAAAAATCTCTTACAAGTTGCTTTATTTGTTCCTGCTATATGAATATAATAGTATAAGCTATTACATATAATCCCATACAAAAATATCCAAACTAGACATCTAGCAAAGAAATATAAACAAAATAAGACTAATATGCAAGCATAACACCAGGTTCAACAAAATCATTTCGATCTCCTTGAACTACTCCCTCTACAAAATTCAAACTACCGAATATTTCCATATTTCTATTTCTCACATCACTCTTTAAGTTTTTCACCACCATTTCTACATCACTATAGAATGCTTTCACACTGGAAAATGATGCTCTATTTTTGGCATTCCCCTTAAAATTCTTCCACCTTTAGCTGCAAGGCTCTCACTTTGTTTTTCAACTCTTTATTCTCTTCATGTGTTTGAATTGATGAAAACCTACTTATTATCCTTGAATAGTGCATGAAAAATTCATCCTCTAACTGCTACATCTCCCAACAAGCCTTCAAATTTTCCTCAAACTTGGCTACCATTGTTGCATGTGAGGTCTGATAGCTTCTTCTCCCAGGATTTTCTTGATGAAGAACAAAGAATGCATCCAAAATATTGAATAAATTTCCCAAACAAGCATCACTAGCTTCCTCTATCTATGCTACTTTTCCTTTTCTTGACTGCTTTGCAATGTGATCTCACAAATTTTATCAACATGATGAAATGCAAAATGTCATACCTTAGAACCTGTTTTAAAGAAAAATGGTAAGCAACAAATTTTTATCCTATTGGCACACGATCTCATTTGTGTTGTGTAAAGATCTTTTCATGATAAATATTTTGTTGCATTCCCTGAAGTATGTCATCTCATAACATAATAAGCTTTCCTTTATACCTTGAATTAATATCATTCAGTCAGTGAACAAATTGATGGTTGTAGGGGTGGTAAAGGTTGGTTAAAACTATGTAGAAGCAAATATTCTATCTACCATTATGAGAAAATTTAACTAACCATGGTTGTGAAAGAGAGTTGTTCTATCACTTTATTTACAAATCTATCTGCAATTTTATTGCTTTCCTTAAAGCGAATTGAAACTCAATATTTTAACATATGCACTTCTTCTAGAATGTAATTTAACATCCAATATAACTTGTTGTTTAATATAGCCATGTATAACCACTTGTGAGTCAGTTTCTTCTAAGCACTTACAACCCAACCCTTTGGCCATATGCATACCTTGAATAAAGTTAAATTTTTTATTTCATTACTTGTCTTGTTTCCTAGGTATAAGAAACAACCCTTGACATAGCTAGGCCTTTGATACAACCATTTATAACAACCTGCAAGTTACCTTCTACTTCAAAGCACTTACAACCCAACCCTTTGGTTTTCTACACGTTTTCTAATAAAGCTAAAACTTCCACTTCATTATTCATCTTATTTCTTGAGAAGAATGAACTGTTCTCGAAAAACGTCTCATTCTCATCCCTCAAAACCACTACTACACCTACCAACCCTAGACTTACCTTAGGCACTCCATGAAAATTTAGTTTCAAGTTACCCTCCTTACATGGTCTCATTTTCCCTCTTTCAATTTTATTTTTCTCTATTAACCCTTTAATGGGTAATATTTTGTCATTTTATGATACAATTTTTTTTTTAATGTAATGTGGAATACACATTGGGTTGAGACATTTTTTTCATATTCCGATTCCATGGAAGGTCCATTTCTTATACATTTAATTAGAAGAATAGTTGTCTTCTCAATAGTATTTACTTTTAATTTTTATATTGAAAAAATCAATTTCATTCCCTGTGTGTTATTGTGTTCCTTGTTAAACTACACTTGTATTGAGAGTTCGTATTGAGAGTGGTTTAAAAAGAAGAAAGAAAAGTATTTGAGAACAAGAGAGTTAGGAAGGATAGGTTGCACAAGAAAAGAGAAATGGAGGGAGGTATTAGGAAGAAAAGAAGACAAACAATCATATATACATAGTAGTACTCAGGATATTCATTGGTGTCCCAAATGTGAAGGGGCTATCAGTCATATGGATTTGATAGTAAAATTTAAAGTATTAAGCTTCAAGAAAAATGTGTATTTATTTGATTTTTCATGTACATTTTAGATCAGTTCGTGATTCATCATCAAGATGAAGAGATAACATGATAAAATAAATTAAGGTAAAAAACATTTATGTAGGAATTTGCTTGGCTTTTTTTGTGAAAAATAAATTCATTATTTTTCATAAAGAAGTTGAATCCTTACTTATTGAGGCACAAAATCATATGTTGGTACAACTGACATTTTTAGGAATGAAATTTCCTTGCAATCCTATTGTTAGATTGATATAACTAACCAAGCATGGTGTTTTCTCTAACACCCTGAGAGGCTCTCCATTTGCAAAACAATAATATCCAAAAGTATATCCACAACCTCCTCAAATGAACATCTCATCATTGGCCCTCTATCATTACGATTGATACCATGTTGAGTAATAGCCATCAAATGACCTCGATATGTCATTATGTCACATAGAATAGTTAAATTCCTATAGTACACATATGACCCATCAAGAGATGTCACAACTCGAAGCTCATCCAAAAGAGCTTTTCTCAGAGCCTCTATTCAAAGAACTTCAATAACCTCCATCAAGTGATTACTTGTTGTCCTTGTAGCATCCACATCTTCATGGCACATGACTGCTAACATATTGACACCTTTTGTATCTAGCATCCATTCTATATCAAATAGTGGGAAGTTAATTTTTGTTTAATATGTCAGGTGCATGCCTTCAGGTTTCTTATTGTCATTTTATAGTTTCTTATAAATATTTATTGAATGTTTATCTATGTTATCGAATGTTTTATATCTCAATATAATGTGCATTTTTGTTGTTTTTGTAGAAATGTATTGATAAACTCCAAGAAGGGGATAAATTTGGGGTGTTGGATATGTTTAATGGTGTTGTTATGGGCATTGGGAAGATTCACTCACTATCTATTGTACATGGATTCAAATTGAAAGGAACATGAGATGAAAATGTAAATATTTTAAAGGTCACAAGTAAGATATCCCTTTTTTATGAAGACAAAATATATGGAGTTGTCCATCTGAAAGAGAAAGAAGGAACCTTCACACTATGGCTACTAAGTTCATCAAAATTGTATTATATTTTTTATTACAGATTACCTTTTTTTATCATGATGTTGAATCAATCTTTTAACTTCTAGCATGTTGTAGCTTGTTTGTATATGTAATATTTTTATTTTCTTTTATATTTTAATTCAAGTTTAATAATATATTTATTTTTGCATTATATAATTTATGGTATTTAATAAAATTATTCATATCATATAAATGAAAATTTACTACTAAACTAGCAGTAAATATAATGTTTATGCAATTAATAAACAATGTATCAATATACTATTAGTTGATAGAAATTAGTGAACAAAAACAATTAAATAAACTACCAAATGATGGTAATTAAAAATTAAAATGACTAAATTTACTACCAATTAATGGAAATCAATCAATTAAAATGACTAAATATACTACTAATTGACGTCAATTAATAATTAAATTGACTAAATATACTACCAATTGACAAAAATCAGTGAATAAATATGACTAAATATATGACTAGTTGATGGAAAAATAATGATTAAAATGACTAAATATACTACCAATGGACAAAAATTAGTTAATAAAAATGACTAAATATACTACCAATGGAAGGAAAGTAGTGAATAAAAATGACTAAATATACTACCAATTGATGTAAATTAATGATTACAATGACTAAATAAATGACTACCATGACTAAATAAATGACCAATCAACAAAAATCAATGACTAAATTAACGACTAAATATACTACCAAAGTGATCAATCAAAACAACCAATAAATGACTAAAAAATATTTAGTCATAAATATGGTCGCACTATAAATGACCGACAATAAAGTACTAATGGTCAAGTGACCAAGCTTAGTCATTTATATGCAATTTTTAGTAGTGTTTTTGTCCTTTACTATTGCTTTTCTACTAGTGAGAGAAGAATTTTACAATGATAAATCCACCTCAATACAATAGAAAAATCCACCAATCATCAACACTTTTGCAATCTTACTGAAGAATTGTAGACACCTTCTACTCACTGCATCCAATAATATAACACATGAAATCTCACACTGCACTAGAAAAATTCACAACTTATAACTCAACACTTATTTATTCCATCTTCAACCTTCAAAAAATTCTCCAAGGTTGTAAATGTACCTCAACCATGCAAATTAAAATTAGGTTGGCAACAAAAAATTCTCATAGTGGAAAGGGATGCAGGTAAACCATAACACACGTTATCTAGGACCTAAATCCCTCATACACAATTTTAAATGCTTCCAAAAATGCCAAAGAAATTTCACAACTAGTGTAAACACCCAAGGTCAACCAAACACCATTAACACTTAAGTACATGCTTCGTCAAATCCAAAGATGACTCATGGAAACCACATAATAATTGAACACAATATAGAATATTCCATAAACACCCTGAAATTCAACAAATTCCTTAGCAACAACTTTGACTTCAAGAATGTACACACTTGATACACTCAAACAACTCTGCCATACACTGCAACTGAAGAAATTAACTTCTAAAGTACAAAAACTCAAACAAATAAAACTGAAGAAAGACAAAAACCTTATAAGAACACTTCCAGGTCCGCAAGACCTGAAACCATCCTATGGAGAAATTCAAAGTAGAAAAATTTCTCCCATACACCTCTACAATACACAATTTACACATTGGTGAACACAAATTCCTCTGCACAATGATCCAAAACACCAAATTATAGATGTAACACCTCTTAACACCTCTAATGAACATATCTGAACCACACAAGTCATAAATATATAAGAAATGCAGAGCCAAAATAGAATGCTACTCTACAACACAAAACACCACTGCAAAACATAATTTCCTCTTTTTATTTAAACTTTCTCAAAAGCACTTGGAAACCAAGCACCAAAGACACAACCTCAACATCTTTAGCACTTCCTCATCACCAGCAATCCAACAACATCATAGGAACTCAACCATACATCCGTAGACATAAGCTTATTAAAGTAACACTAGAGGTTTACACTAGTGGGTTACTAATGACAACATAATGCAACTAATCAAAGAATTATCAAAGACAACACCAAATCGAAAACAAGTACACATTATTACAACAAACTCCTTCTCACATAATTGACACCAATGATAACAACAAATCTTTTTGAAATTAATGACAACACGAACTGCACATAGTTGTAACAAGAAGACTAGGTTTTTTAATTCTAATAAACAGAAAGAGTCTATGAGCAGGGAAAACTTTAGTGGAGAATCTTCGCTAATTGGTGAATTATAGGAATCAGGCAAGTTGAAATAGGAAAATTTACCTTATCCAACAGGGTGTCCAAATTGTCCAAATTCTATGAACTAACGGTCCAATGCATATCCATTCACCAACGGGTTTTTTTTACAAGGCATGTTTAGGCAATAAATTTGCCATAATAGACTACGTGTTTCCAATGGACCGATTAAAAATTTCGATTGGAATCCCAAGAGAATGTCATAAAACACCTACATATTCGCCAATACTACTAAAAAAACATTATATGAGGACCCATTTTGCCAATTAAAATTTACAAATAGTTTCTTCTGAAGATCCATTTCGCCAATTAAAATTTATAAAAAGTTTCTTATGAGGACCTATTTCTCCAATAATATTTAAAAATAATTACATTTGAGGACACATTTCCTCTTGAAAATTACAAAGTATCGTTGTATAAGCATGCAGGATTCACCAAATTTTTAACATACCATTTAAAAATCTCGTAGAATTCGCCAAATATGGATTGATATAAATACAATTTAAACTATTATTTATTCTAGCACATTTTGTTTGGTTCTGAGGTTCTACTTCTCGATTCATAAGTCAGCAAAATCTGAAAACATAGACTTAAAGGTGAGTGATCATTTCTTCATACTGCTATTAGTTATCAATTATAATAATAATATTTCTTTATCTATTTTCCATTCTTGCTTCAGTCTTAAACATGATTTTGAGTAGGGAATGGGATCTATATTCTTTGTCAATCTGTCCTTAAACAAGAAGACATTTTTTTCCAGCTTTTATTCGAAGTGAGAGATCAATATGTCGAGTAGAAAGGGTAAGACTCCTCAGGGTAATGAAGAGACTGGGAGGCCATCAAAATGCCCAAAATGTGGAGGTACCATATAGTCTTACTTTGGAATTGGAAAAGCTTCTAATCCACTAGATCAAGGTGGAGCTACATCATCAACTCTTCCACCAAATATTATTGAATATGGCATTCACAATACCTCACCACCACAGGAAGGTCAAGGTGAGATTATCATTGAGTTAAATCAAAATGTATCAAATAAGGATGGCAATACTGCAGAAGATGTTCCAAGGGATACCTTGGTTAGCCAGAATGAGATAATTTACTTGGATGAGGATGATTTTGGTAGCAAGAAAAGAAGAGGCAAATAAAAAATGGGGCGCGAGTGGGAAATGACAAGGAGTTATAAACTTGGTTGGTTGTTGAAGTACCCATTCATTGTACTAGTGGGGGTATCAAAAAAAAATGATATTGAAAGGTGCACAGAGGCCAAATGTAAGATTTGTAGTTGGAAATGTGGAAGATACAAGATGTTACAGCTAAAGCTTGACACTATAGAAAAGCATATTGGTTAAGTTTACGAAAAACAAATCATGGACAAAAAGGAACAATCAATTATACGATGGAAATCAAAGGAAGAATGTCTTCATGTTAAGTATTCCATGGATTATGAAGAGCATAACCATAGAATTTTGAAGATTGAAAATGTCAAGGTACACTTGAGGCTCATTTTGGAAAAGCCATGGCAGCAACAAATCTATCAAAAACTGTTCAGATGAGTGTTGTTTTTCATAATTTTTTCCAAGGGGCGTCCTATGATAGACTACCTAGGATATTTTGATTTATTATCTTATTTGAGTGTTCCCCACTTTCCCTTCTCACATTGGGCAGTAAATGCTAGATGGGAATGGGCGAATTGTCTTGTTGTAGTGGAAAAAAAGGATTTAAAGGAGAAAATAAAAGAGTCAAATTTCATTGCATTATCTTTAGATGAAGTTACTATGGTAGACAATACTTCTCGGGTCTATATGCATTTGTATACTATAGAACAACATGTTTTCCAAGCTCATATTATTTGTGTTCCTAAAATGAAGGATAGTTCAATATCACAAAATCTATTTGAACTAGTCAATAAATCTTTGAATGAAATTGTAGGTACAGATGAGTTGACAATTGCCAAAAAGTTGGTGTGTGTAGGATGTCAATACCAAATCGATATCCTTGCATGGACCAACACAAAAAGTTCTTTTAGAATATCAATCTTTGATTGGAGTGATGTACGAGCATCGCAACATAGTAGACAAAGCTCCTGACCTCTTACATAGGTTAAGCAATATAGAGACACTGTTGACTTTAGCTAGTCTTCTCCCCATGTTGGATGACATGAACAATCTTGTGAAGAAATCCCAAGATAGAACTATGTATATTTATGAATATGCCAATATCCGTAAACTTACATGCTTGGCCCTTGATCATCTATATCTAGATCTAACACAAGAAGGCGCAAATTATTTTAAGTGGTAGAAAATTACTGATTTGAATAATTCTAATAAATATTTAAAATTTAATGCAAGTGGGCACTTATGTATCTGTGTACATGGATATGAGATACCAATGTACCATTGTAAGATAACCAAGCACTCCAGTAGAGAATAAATTGTTAACAAGGAAGATTTTAATGGCATTGTTAAATATCTTAGTGATCATTTGAAGAAAATTGCAAAATCTCTTTCCTTAGAGATTCGTGAAAGATTCCCTCAACATGAAATACTTGAAGCCATGGGTATTGTGTATCCTCAATTTTGGGTAAACCAAGGTAACCCATAATATTTTCATGATCAAGTCAAAATATTGCTCAAACAGTTTTCGAAAAAGGTAACATACAATGAGCAGACAATAGAAGGAATTTTAAATGAAAAGAAGCTTAGATCCTAATGTAGGAGTTTTGCAACAGCTATGAGGGACCAGTATAAATCCATGCGCAATGATAAGGCCTTTGAAATATTGGGGTCGGTGGAGGATGAGAGAGTTTTCAGTACATTGGGGTTTTTGAAATCAAGGTTAAGAAACAAATTGGACAAGAATTTGGAAAATTGCTTTCAAGGATGAAAGGAACTGCGTATAATGTCAAAAAAAATCATTTTCAAAGGGCACTCACAATCTGGAGGTCCACATGTGATAGAAGAGGGACCGGGTTGTGCAACACAGGCACTCCAATCCCAAGCATTGGTACTGGTGGCACTGATAGTAGTAGTGGGACTAAGAAAAATGACAATGATATTGAAATTGACACAAATCACACAATGAATATTGAATTTGAGACACAGGTTGAAGAAAGTGAAGAGAAAATTCAGAATCAAGATGACTCTTTTACTTTATCTCAAGATGAACATTAGTTTGAGGACCCTGACTCCGTTTGGGAAATAGAAGAGAATTAGCAGGTTTTAGGTATTTTTACTGCACTTCATGAATCAGTTTCCATTGTTCCAAAGTCGAAATTGTAGTTGATGATATTTTATATTGTATTCAATGAACATTGAAATTGTGAATCATTGCACTTCATGATATCTTATTTTATATTACACTGCATATCATTTGAAGATCAATACAAGGGAAAAGGTTACACATAATTACTGATTTTCTTTTGAGTGTTCAAATGTTGTGGATTCATATGATTTAGGAATAGGGGTTGTGACCATGGGATTTTAGATTCATTTATGGATATGATCAAGTAGTAATGTAGACCATAGTGGAGCTCTCAAAGTTTTCCATAATTTTGCTCATTCCTAGTTTCATTGGTGTTTGGCATCACTGGTTTGCTTTGGCGTCAAGTATTTTGGTCTTAAAAAAACCTTTTCCTTTGGGTCCTTTGTTTCATTTTCATCTGGGTGTTCAAATCTTGCATTGACCCATTGTTCATGGTTTTCGGTCGCATAAGTCATGGTTGGAGCCTTTTATGTCATCCATGTTACCGACCCCTTTTACTTAGCCTATCAGTCTTTTCCACCTTGGGACCTAGTTTTAATCGTCACTTAAAGTTAATGTTGGGTTGATTAATTTTCATAATAGTAGACATGTGTCTAATATTCCATCCTTTAAGGGTTGCGCCCCGTATGCCTAGTCGGTCCCCTTTCTTATGAATAACAATTATCGCATGTGTAGGTTTTATGACCATTAGATGGCTAAGCCAAATCTTGACCATTCCTCCCTAGCCTCACAAGCATTATTGATGATGTCACAATTATGTTGTGAGGTGTGCAAGATGTTGCCACATGTCACCTATGGTCCTGGAGCCTAGTACTTGTTCGCCTGTGATTTTAATAAAGCGTTCAAATCAATGACAATGCCCATCATGTAATGATGAAGATTGATCATGGTCGTCCCTCATAGATCTCGTATGATTAAAATAATGAATTTAAGGATGTTGTGAGGTGTGCGAGATGGTGATGCATGGATGCTAATGTTATGTTACTAGCCCCTTTTACTTAGCCTGTCAAACTTTTCCACCTTGGGACCTAGTTTTAATCTTCGCTTAAAGTTAATGGGTCAATTAATTATCATAATATTAGAGTTGTGTCTAATATTCCATCCTTTAAGGGCTGCACCCTGTATGCCTAGTCAGTCCCCTTTCTTATGAATAACAATTATCGCGTGTGCAAGTTTTTTGACTGTCAAATGGATAAGTCGAATCTTGACCATTTCTCATTGGCCTCGCAAGGATTATCGATGATGTCACAAATATGTTGTGAGGTGTGCGAGATGTTGCCACATGTCGCCTATGATCATGGGGCCTATTCCTTGTTTGCCTACGGTTTTAATAAAGCGTTCAAATCAATGGAAATGCCCATCATGTAATGATGAAGATTGATCATGGTTGTCCCTCGCAAACCTCGCATGATTAAAATAATGGCTTTAAGTATGATGCGAGGTGTGTGAGATGGTGACACGTGGATGCCAATGTCATGTACGAAGCAATCTAGAGTGGGACTCGCTAGCATTGAGGTGGTGTCTCGTCACTAAGTTTTCATTCACCAAGAATTTAGTGGGTAAACATGGAATTTTCAAACCATCTTAACTTAATTTGAGCTGCTTGTTCTTTCTTGATGGGATTGAGGTCAACGACTGATATTCAAAGTGGGTAAATGTTGTATGATAGCGGTTGTTTCTTGCACGAGTGAATACTAATAGTGGAGTTCAGTCCGAGCCACCAAATTTAATTCTAAAAGTTTCTCAAATTTATATTTCCGTGTTTAATTCTGTGTTGAGAAAGAACTCCCAAGTCCCCAGCGATAGGAGAAATTTCCTATAAGTCTAGCATCACTGCCGTTAAAATTCTCTGCAAGCAAAACCGTAACTAACGTACGCACCAGTACCATGCTCTCTATTTTTTGAAAGACTTGTTGATTTCTGGAAGGCAAGTATAGATTGTTTTTCGCTTTGTTTTAAAACTCATACTAGTTTATTTGCTTTAAAATTATTTTAAAGCTTGTCAAGAAGTAACTGCGAAGACCTTTTAAATTGTGAAACTACTATGTTTAAGGATGCAAGCTAGAGGTTAAACTCCCATAGTCTTTCAAATACCCCAAAACCCTAGCTCAAATTTTAATTTGTCTTGTGCAATGGTGTCCAAAGCCTGAAGTTCTGGCTCAAAAACTTCCACTAGGTCCTTTTCTCAGGATGTTGTAGATATATTGAAACCCTCCACCAATAAGAAGCTTGAGGGAAAGGATTTGTTTTATGGGCCCCAAGTTTTAGAAGGGTTAACTGATAAAAAATGTGCAATTCAAGATGCTGAGGTGCCATACATAGGTTGGTAATTATTTTCGAATTGGTTTGGGAACCAAAATTTAGGTGTTCCTTTGTGTAATCCTTAGAGGTTAGACCTTGGAAAGCTAGTGGTACCAAATGTGTATTTGGATGTTGACCTATTGAAGGATGTTGCAGCGAGATATGATCCTATGACTAGAATTGTTAGGACATATGATGGTGTGGAAATGGTTAGAATAACCAAGGAGGAGATTGCAAAAGTTTTTGATATGCACGAATCGAATAAGGATATGGTTCCTATTGATATTCAAGCCTTCAAAGAAGAATATAGAAATACCAAGGGTTTGTTTAGGACCTCTCTATTGACTCCTCATTTGGCCACCATAGGAGTGGGAAAAAATAAAAATAAGATAGTGATTGGAAAGAATGATCCAAAACCTTTTCCCATAAATTACTTTTGCAACTACTTTAGGAAGACAATTTGTTCCTTGTGTCAGGTCTTGGGAATTAGTATAAAGACTACCTTGTCTACTAACCTCATGTACATGGTTATGCATCTCCAACATCCAACTTTCAATGTGGTATATGATTTTGCAACCTATCTGGTCAATAAAATGCATGAGAATTTGGTAACTCTGAAAGAGGGGAAAACACTGGTTGGTTTTAGATGCTATTCTTTATTGATGCACATGTTTCTATATATGGGAGAAAGAATTTTTGGGGAGAATATGGAATTAAAAAATAAAGAGGATGGTATTGATATGCTTGTCCAATACTGGACCAGAATTCTAGATAGGGATGATCATGAATTTGATTATGTGGTGTTTCATAATGTTTTTGGGTCCAGATTGAGAAGATCCTTGGTTTATAATCCACCTAGAATTCCAAAGAAAAATCATGATTTCTTAAGGCCAATGGAGAGGAGGCCTGAACTGAATTTGACACATAATTGAGGAGATATCATCCCTTACTACAATATAACCATCAACAGGGTATATGGCACGAATGTCAACCCGTATGTTTTGCTAAGGGATGTGCCTCTAAGAATTAGATTCTTAGAAATCATGAGACATTTGGGAGGTGCCCAAATGGTACACTTGCTAGTAGAACAAAAGAAGGGATCTTTCTTCCTTGAGTATACAACTTTTTCTGACTTTGTCATGGTAAGAGGAGGATGGAAATATTTGTGGACTTTTCTTAAGCCTTATGGGTTGCACACTATATGCCCTAGGAACCATTATCCTGAGGGTTTCATTTCTCAAATGAAGGAAAAGCATAGGACTGGTGTTTTTATTCACAACTTATTTTTTCCTGAGGATATCATCAGAAACATTCATGATTTGCAAGTGCAGGAGGAAATAAAAGAAAAGTATATTGCTTTTACTAAAATGATGAACAAGAAGAAGGAAAAGAACCCTTCTTATGATCCCATGCTGAATATCAAAGGTGAGTTGAATAGAGCCACATATGATGTGAAAATTTTTGATAGCATGGTGGGAGTTTTGAAATCTGAACAGATGGTGGAAGACAAAGGAAAGTGACAAGTTGTTGAGGAATATCTTGAACTAGGATTGGAGGAAAGGCCTTCTTATCCGCCTCCATCGAAGATTAGAGTATATAAAAGGAAGAAGGAAATTGTAACTGAGAAAGAAACCAGGCCCCGTCTTGTTGCCTCAGAAATGTCTAGAATAATGTCACATGAGCAACCAGTGCCCTCACCATCAGGAAAATTTCCCGAGGCTATCATTGATTTTGACTCTCCCCCGAGAGCCCCTTCTCCAACACAACCACCATCTCCCAAAAGATAGAGGATTGAAAAGGAAAAAGTGGTGGATCATCCTGAATTAGATGATGAAGAGATTATGGTGACCCCTGATGATATGCAGTAGGGAATGTGATATTCTCCACAAGGTTTTGCACCAAGTTCTGGAGCAGTCATTGTAAGGCTTGGGAAAGATGAAATAAGAGGGATAACTAATACTGACGACTTGAGGATAGAGGCTTGTAGAGAGTTCATAAGGGATGATTATTTTGTTACAACAAATGCATTTAGATATTTTGCATGGAGAGCGCGAGCTTAATTATATGCTGAGAAGGTAGCTCAAGAAAGGAGTTTGTACCCAAAGCTCCCAAAAAAGGTTATCCAATCCAATGTCATGCGAGAAATGAGAAAAACCTTCAAGGAGATGACACCAGAGCAAGGAAGGGCATTGGTACAAAAGGGTGGAGTTTTATTACTCCCTGAATGGGATATTTTTGATGTCGTGGTGTTTGATACAATAAGAAGGGCCAATAGGCCACTTCTTGCAACTGAGGAAGAAGCCACACTTGCACTCAAGGGCTCAACGTTCAGTGAGGAATGGGATGCCTTGAAAATTTGGTCATTGTCTACTGGATCCAAAAAACCAATAGTGGAAGAGTCATCTAATTTCAGTGGTCACTTGGTTGTAAGAAGAGTTGTTGATACTCCAACATTGGAGGCAGTAGATATGGCAATGAATGTTGCCAATTTCACCAGGGAGACTATTGAGGATTTGATCAAGGACATAGATACTCTGAGGGGCCAATATAATGATCTTATTAATGATTATAATAAGAGTCAACAAAGGGTTGCAGAGTTAGAAATTGATCTAGCATTACTGAAGCAGCAAATGGAGACATGGAAATCTCAAGGATGGGCTAGCTCTAGCCATAAGGTTTCTACCCCACCAAGGGAGCAACCTCAACTCCCTCACAAGGACAATCCTTAGCAATCATTCCATATAATATGGGATAGAAGCCCATTGCAATTGATGAGGCAAGTACTTTGGGAGGAGGTCTTTCAAGGGAGAAACTAATCCACCATGTTGAGGAGTACAAGGAATTGCTGCAACAGGGCCAAGAATCTATGTTAAAGAGAAATTCGGTAATTGTAGATGTTGTATTGAGACACTTGAATATAAAGGTTCAGGGAAAATTGAATAGTGTCCATGCAAACTATGCTTTGATGTTGCAAACAGTTAGGTTGTTCCCAAGAGATAAAGAATTGGCCACCCCATTGTTGGATAAGTGGAGTCCCAAAGCTGAGCAATTGAAGTTCATGGTGGTAGGAGCAAAGCACCAGAAGGATAAGTATCTCAGGGTTATGCCAACTTATCAATTTGTTAATGAGATTATGGAGAAAAATTTCCAGCAATATGTGGCTCCTATTGAAATAAAGATCAAAGAATTAAAGGCCAAGTATGATGAAGCAAACTTAACACCATTACCAGATATCCAACATAACTATGGTGAGGTGAAGCCTTTGCAGGCTTGGAAGGACCAAATGAATGACATCATGTCAACCTAAACAAATAAAATATGCAAGAATGTCGATATTGGTGTGTTAAAGGATACACTTGAGAAACTATATATCATAGTTTACATACTCAAAATCAGAGACTACTCGACAAGCCCAAAAAATTTGACTCGGGAAATACTTGGCAAATACTCGAAACTTAAAAAGTAACAAAATTTCTTATAAAAACACTTTTTTTTTGTAAAATTCAATTACAGAATGCATCAAATGAGTCTAAAAACCATGATGGAGTGTTTTATATAAAATTTCATTGTTCAAAACTTCAATACATATGGATTACAAAATGGCATCATTATACGAAGCCACGTAGTAAAAATAGTAATAACTATAATGAATTTATGATGATTGTATTTGAAAATCATCATCATAAATTTTATATCTAGGCAATTACAACTTCCTCTTCCCCGACCTAGAGAAAAATTGGGCGGTAGAGGGTAGTGGTACGGTCCTTGCACTCAATTCTGGCTCCCTACTTTCCGTAGAAGATTGTGGAAATGGCTCTACCATGCTGGTAGGTGGTAGTGGCTTCTCCACCATATCAATGTAATCCACTCCAATCTCCCCCGCTTCTGCTACAGGAAAATCCTCCATAGCTTGCCTCTTGAAATCAGCAATCTCATCCTCCATAAACAAGGAGGCCTCATCATCTTGCACGGTCCAATCACTGTATGGATCAATGTCATCCAAATCAATGAGCTTGTTTGACTGGTTCTACACCTTTCCTGTGTGAACCCGAAGGTTATATTGCACAAAAACAAGATCATTGAGGCATTGTTAAGTCAACTTATTACGCTTCTTCATGTGAATGGCATCAAACAAACTCCAATTCCGTTCACAGCCAAAAGAACTACAAGGTTGAGACAAAATTCGAAGGGCTAGGCTTTGCAAATTTGGGGTTTTTCCACCCTAATCTTCCCACCAAGAACCTACAAATAAGATATTCAAGTTTTTGTAAATATTAATAAAACAATAGTAATAAGTAATAATAATTGCAATTCATAACTTTCAAGATAGAAGGCTTTACTTTTCTTACTTGGTGTTTAGATCTCTCTTCCTTGTTCACATAATTTGGAAGAAAACAAAAGCCCCTAGCTTCCTTATATTTTTGCAACTCTAATAGGATGAGGTCTTTCACTTCAGATATAGGTGTCATCCTTTCAATACATGTGAATAGGCCCTCCATAACCTCCCCATTAGCATCTGTGAATCCATCAAAGAAGTAGAACTTGGGGTTGAGAAAGTACCCCACTGCATGAATGGGTTGGTGGAGTTGATTGTTCCACCTTCGATAAATGATCTCCCAAATATGGGTAAATCTATTTGCATCCCTCATGTTATAGTGTTGGATGGCCTCTTTGGCCCTATCCATTGCCTCATAAAGATATCCCATCACATTTTTCTCATTGTACACCAAGTGCAAGACCCTCACCAATGGCTCAGTCACCTATAAAGTACAAAGTAGAGGCAAATTTAAATTACACCTTACAATGAAACAAAATACTTATATAATATTAAATTAAGAATAAAAGATTCAATCTGAAAATTCATTAGAGTTGAAGTTACCTTGACAATCTCTAATGCTCTAGTTGCAAATTGACTATCAAAGATTATTGCTTGAATCTTTTCTCCATCAGCCTTCTTTGAGTAAGTTGAGTCTACCCATGGTTGACTCACAAACATTTGCTTCAAGGAAGTCAATAAACCAGTGATACTTTGCAACGTTAGAAAATTAGTTGCAAACCTTGTAGCACCCGATCGCACAAGCTCTTTCCCCTTGGTGTGATCTCTCATCAATTGAAGAACCCATGGGTGATTATATATATATATATATATATATATATATATATATATATATATATATATATTTTTAATTGGTTTCACCCAATCAATTTTTCCTATATCCTCCAAAAGAAGGTCAAGGCAATGGGCTACACAAGGGGTCCACAAAACTGTTGGATGCCTCGCTTGAAGCAATCTACCAACTACCACATATGCCACTCAATTGTCAGTAACAACTTGGACAACATTTTCTATGCCCACCTCTAAAACAACCTGATCCAACATCATACTCAAATTTTTTGCATTCTTTATTATGTTGGAGGCATCAATTGACTTTAGAAAAACCATCACACCATTGGAAGCCACTATAAAATTGATAAGTGTGCGGTTTCTTCCATCTATCCAGCCATCTGAAAGAATTGAACATCCAAAATTTTGCCATTTCTTCTTTTCTTCTTCCTCAATTCCTTTTGCATCTACAATAACATCTTCAAGTAACTTGCCACTTAGATCTCTTGGAGTAGGGGCCTTGTACCCTTTGCCTGCAACTGTCAATGTTGTCACCAAACACTCCCAATACAGACTTCTTGCCACATTGAAGGGAAGGTTGTTATAAAACCAAAAACTTGCACAAGCCTTGTCTACCTCTTTGTGCACCTCCTTATTCCACCCAGTCGCTTCCAATAAAGGTTGTGATCCTTGAATATTTCTAGGCACAAAAAATTAGAATTTTCTTGAAGTGGATGGGGTATTGCGACCATCACATAAACACGGACCATGACTAGAGCCCACAATGACTTCAATTTGTATTTGCACCTCAGAATCTTCAACCAAATTAGGAGTAATGGTTGCTTGCATGGCTGCTTTTACTTTTTCCCTCTCTAATTTTTTTTCATCAAGTGCTGCAAGAACAACCATCATCTCTCGTTTCACCTCTAAAGTGGCTTTTTCACATGCCTTTGAATCACGACAAGGAACACCAGCAAGATGGTATTTGAGGCGATTAATGCCTCCACTAATCCTCTTCTTGCAATGAGTATAAATAACACTGCCTGGTACTAGCCCGTAATAACCATGTTTCCAAGTAGGATCATGGTTACTAGGTGGTCTCCTTTCAATGACACTTGTGCCAGCTGAGTCTGAAGCAGATGCATAGGCAGAGTCAGATGGCATTGTGATTAAATAGTAACCTACAATATTAGAAGTTGAACAATAAATATATTAGAAGTTGTAAGTTATAACAAATCTAGTACAAAGGAACAATCAGCCAACTACCAAATATCCAATCTGACCCCATTTAAAATTCAAAGATCGAGTTATGAAATTTCTATGCATGAATGATGAATCATGGAAGTTTGAAACAAAAGAGGGTTTTATAAGCAGAAGTAGAAGTCTATTAAGTAATAAAATTTTATTATTACTTTGAATTTGAATCATCACATCACAACCCAACTATAGTTTTTAAAATCCCATCTTAGCAAGCCAAAAGACAAAATATAAACATTATTAATAATAAATAAAGAGTCAAAGACAAATAAATATGACGCATTGACGAGAATTGAACTTTGAAGAAAAAATTCATTATTTCAATTTTTGAATTCAAGAACAATCCCGTAAAAAACTTGCAACAGTATGTGAAGGCTCATGGACTGAAATTTTTTAAAAATGCTAAGGCTCGAATATGTTTGGTTTAAAAAAAAAAAAACCCTAACTAACCTGTAGATGTCGCTTGCTGCAAGTCATGATGGAAAATCCTCCAAGTCATACGGAAATCGAAGCCAAAAACGCACTAAAACTGAAGGTAAAAACGCGGGTATGAAAAAATATGTGAAAACGAGGGTTTAAGTAAGAAAACCATGAAAAAATTGGGTGAGATGACAATTGTTTTCGCATGAAAAGTAGCCAGAAAAACTATGTTTTTCATTAATGACGATTACTAACAAAAATCCGATGAATAGCCATGTTTTTTCTAGCAATTAACCACAGAAAACTGGCGATTATTTTTACTGTTCATTTTGGCAAGTAAAGGTAGATTTTACTCGTTTTCTTCAAAATCTGGCGATTAATCTTGTATTCACTGATTAACTGGCGATTATGTAATCTATCCTATATATGACTAAATAAACTACTAAAAATTACATATAAATGACTAATTTTGGTCACGTGACCATTAGTAGTTTATTGCTGGTCATTTATAACACAACCAAATTTATGACTAAACTATTTGTCATTTATTTAGTCATTGGTTTTTACTCATTAATTTGGTCATTGATTTAGTCATTGATTGTTATTAACTGGTCATTTATTTAGTCATGGTAGTGATTTATTTAGTCATTAATTTAGTCATATATTTAATCATTAATTTAGTCATTAATTGTTGTGAAACAATGAAAAGTGGTGTTTGATAAACTATTTTCATTTTAAATACTGTTTTCAGTTTATGTTTTGAAAGATTGTGAAAGATTGTGTTTGGCTGCTTGAACCATGCATGAATAATAGATAATTCTGCATGTGTTGTTTTTGGGAAAGTTACCTTCTGGGACGGGTGCCGAATATGGGTAAATAGAGAGTGTAGTTTTGCTTTTTCCAAAACTACTTTTTATTGTCATGCATGACATTTTACTTGGCCAAGTAATTTTTGTACCATTGAAATAGATGGATTATTTAATACTCTCTACCATATCCTAGTACTGAACTTGCTTCTTTCTTAACTGAATTAGAAAAATGAAAATGCTTGTGGATTACTAGTAGTACTATGCATGCACTAGATTCCATCTTGTTCGTAGAATGCCTTTTGCTAAGCAATTCGTGCAGGGTCGGGTATTTCTTGATTGACTAAAAAATTTCAGGGAAGCGTAAGCTTCGAGGTTGGGCGGAAAAGCACCTGATTCTTGTTCTCGTCTTCTTTTGAAGATTTGCTTATGGATGGAAGATCGACATACCGAATCTTTTTTTTAATGCTTTATTATTCATGATGTATATATGGATGAGCTTATGGTGACTGAATACCTAAGTCTCGAATTTGTAAATTGGATATGTATCATCCTTTGTAATTATTATTTGAAATGTGTAATTAGATACTTGTATGATTTAGACTGAAATGTAATGAAAGATATCTTTTCAACTTTATGTCGTTGTATGTAATCGTCTTGTTTTATGATGAATGTATGAAGAGATGACGACTTTATTTGGAATATAATGGAAATTATTTTAAGTATTGTCGTTTTGTTTTAAGGAGTTTTCCACTCTCTACATATTTACATATATACTCTTAGACAACTTTTGAAATCTTATAACTTGATATATATTTGCATTAATTTTTTTATTGTAGATTACCTTTATTTATCTCACAATAAAAATTGTTTCCACTTATATCCAAGATTTTAAGATTCTTTAACTCCCAAAGTTTCTTTGGAGTGCTACCAAACAAAAGGTTACTTGTAAGATCCATAATCACGAAACTCTTAATATTATGAATCTATACATAGTGCCTCCTTATAGCACACTCTCAACTTTGTGAAGATAACTTCCTATGTTGATGGAATTTCTTCTTGGGCCTAGGAGAACTCTATTATAAATGGGAATATATAAATAATAGGTTGTATTGGTTTACAAAATGGGCATGGGAGGGAAATTGTATTTTTGTATCTGTCTAGATTGATGGAGGGAACATAATGTATCTCATATCTTCTTTCAAAATTAAAGAGAATGATTATGTTGTCTTTCCAAGAGGTGATCCAAGAGTTGAGATGCAAAAGGAAAGGAGCATGGAAGCATAGGCACATAATTTTTGATATCCCTATTACATGTACTAATAAAATTTATGATAAACATCCACAAAATAGGAAGATCTAACCTTGAAATTTCAATAAGGATAACCAACATAACTAAATGTTGTGAGCATCCAAAGTGAGTGAAACACATAAAATCTAACTTCATAGAAAGATGAGATATGTGAGCTTTGAAATAATCCTC
Source organism: Sequoiadendron giganteum (assembly GCA_007115665.2). Lineage (NCBI taxonomy): Eukaryota > Viridiplantae > Streptophyta > Pinopsida > Cupressales > Cupressaceae > Sequoiadendron > Sequoiadendron giganteum. Next base: position 334,615,279 of record CM021102.1, read on the forward strand.
TACTATTAGCAATCACACATTATGAAGCATTGGAAGATTGCATCCCATGGACTACAACATCAGTGATACCTCCTCAATGCCAAATACATCATAAAAAATATTTTTCTACAACACTGATTCAATTGATAGGAAAAGATATGGGTTGACTCATATTACATGACCAAAAGATAAGACAAAATTAACAAATCTTCAAAATACTATAAAATATGAAATCATTTTTTATTATTGGTTTACAAAATTATGTGTTGCAAGGTAAGGGAAAATTGGATCCCAAACAAAAGGGCCTCTCCAACATTTTTCACCAAATTAAGTGGGACAACACCAAGGGGTATGCCAACATAACTCCATTTTTAATTAAACTAACTTGCCCAAGATCATTTTAGTCATCTGAAAGGAAGATAGTGAAATTGACATGCGGTATAATTTTCAGTTTTCAAACTATAATGGATTCTTTTCTTTTTCAAAAATCTTTAATATTTTTGTTTTTTTTGTTCTTGTCAAAATTTGTGCTTGAGCTCGTATCTAGTTATTAAGATTAAAACTAAAAATTATGATATCCTTATGATGGTGAGATCAAATAGTATTGCCGTCTCTAATTCAAGATTGGCTATATGTAACATAAGATTAATAATTTGCATGCAATAACCCTCCCTCTTTACAAAGGATAGTACTAAAACTAGTTAATAGAATAGTACTAAAACTTTGCTATCTATTGTCATGATAGAATAGTGAGTGTGGGTTTTGAGGCAGAATCTCAAAATTTTTTGGAAGCAGTCTTCTGAATTTGGGTCTTTGAGATATTGATGTATCGAGGAAGCCTAAAATAATCTTTCAAATTTGGGTTTGTCTCTATATGCAAATGGGTAAGGGAGAAATCTAAATTAGGGTCAGCAAGCTACATAAGCCACAATGTAATGAAGAAAGATAAACATTAAATTGATTTTGAGCAACTAGTTCATGTTGCACACCGTTTTCTAAAATCTCATCTTATCTATACATAACACTATAAAAACCCAAAGGAACAACAACTTAATCACTTATTCATATATCTTATCACACTCATATCTTTAGGTTTGATCCCCTTTCTTATTTTTTATTTTGATTGTGAGATGGTAAGACTAAGGATTCAAATATTGAACCATATTAGGACACTTGAGTTTAAAGAAAATATCCAACACCAAGCATATACAGGTTGTTGGAGCCCAGTCAATTCTAATGACCCAAGAATTTATCTTGATTGCAAGACTAACCCAAGTTAAAATTTCTTTCATTGCATAAAGCCCCTAACAACTCCATCGTACATGTGGTAAGGATGTGATCTAACAATTAAGGTCCATTTCAGCCCAGCCTAAATATATAAATCCTACAAAGGTAGCCCTTCTTTAGAAGTCTTAAAGGATACAACAAGTGTTTGAAATCTTAAAAATGAGCCTACATTTATAAAGCTTAAAGAGTATTACCCATGTTTATTCCAATGTTTACAAATCTTTTGTAATGTATTTCAAACTTACCTCATTAATTGTTAACTATATTCCATATTTCCATATTACAAATTTTACGAATGTGATCTTAAAGAACATACCCTATGTTTAAAATTATGAAAGAATGTGCCTTGTATTCACAAATATTTAAGATGTTGTTTCAAGATTACCTTACATGTTGTTAAAAACAATCCAAAAGAAGAAGAAAACATCAACAAATGGAAATTAGAAATACAATTTTTTTTAAATTTCAACACATAAACAAATGACCAGTAATAGAAAACAAATACAACACAAAACAAGTTGGAAATTCTAACATGCTTGTTTAGGACATGCAAAATATTGGAAGCGAAGACCAAAAAACAAGGACTTTAGCATCACAGAAACCATTCCATTTTTTTGCTTACTACCTGTAAACTTCTTATTTTTTTCATACTTACTTGATTAACCATGAAGTAAATGCAGTGTAGTTTATTTTTTGTTGTTTGATGATATAAATTTGCAAGACAAGGAAAACAATAAAACAAACAAAATAGGTAGTGTTGCAGAGCAGTGAGGAAAAGGGTTTGAATGATTGGACAAGATATTTTAGGATAGGCATGATCTCTATGGGTAATTGAAATGTAGTCATTACAGGAAACTCAATTCCATCATTCATTCTAAAGGGTATAAGCTCACACCAAGAAAAAAATCAAATCATAGAATTTAAAACTATAAAATTTAAAACCATTAGATTTCAAACCTATAATTTCAAACCCTAACAAAACCAAACCCTAAAAAATGGGGGATAGTATAGGTCGATGCGCCCAACTTTTGCATGCGCACTTAATTAAGCATCTGAAAATATCGCCCTGGTTTTAGTGCTACTCAATTCTTGAGTTCAAAGCAAAAGAATTGCAAGATTTTAAGGGTGATCCCACAATAGTGGTTTACAATTTTTGGCCAAACTGGGCACTGAAATTATTATTTGTAACTAAATCTTCACATTCGAGCACCTATAGCGGCTAAACCGTGAGGAATTTGAAGATGATGTAAATTAGAGTCTCATCAATTTTGTCTGTGGATTCTAAAAATATTTTTTTCAAAATTTTTAAAATAAGATTACACTTTTTTTTCCATCTACCACGAAAACTGGTTTTTTTCATAAAACAACATTTTTAAAAAGTGACGCTCACCGTATACAACATAACTTTTTTTGTATGAAGGATAAAATTCTATTTTTTTTGAATTTAGATTTGTAACTATGATATCTAGCACTTTCATTTGGTCTCATATTTTTTTATTGAATATTTTTTCCTTAATAGAGTTTCAAAGTCAAACGAATTGCAATTCAGACATAGGCGGACTATATACAACATTACTTTTTCTGTATGTATCAAAATTCAATTTTATTTTTTTCAATGGATCAACGACATCAATACCCAGCACAAAAATATTTAAAAAAAAATTATATTGATAATTTGCTATTTTTCCATGTGTTCAAAACAAAGAGCTTGATTTTTGGTGAAAAACCTATGTTTAATAAAACTAAGAAAACACATACATAATAAAACCAAAACATATTAAAATTATATTCATGGTATAGCTCATTTTGAGGACTACCATAATCATTTCAAATAAATTTTAAATGAATTCATTTGATCCCCCAAAAGGTAAATCAAAAGTGATTTTTTATCAGCATTTTGATAGGTGTAAAGGAGACTCATTTATAGGTATGGTTTAAAACTAGCGAGGTTCTATCCAAGGGGTTTTGATCTAAGGTGGTTTGATCAAATAATATTCAATTAGAATCCTAAAAATGGAAATTTTAAAGGCTTAAATTATTATATTTTCTAAAAATATGTGATTTCAGCAAAAATCAGTTCCTCTCAGAAATTGTAAACTAGCTTTGTGGGATCACCCTTAAACAAAAATATTGGTTACGGTTTGTTTTTTAGGCAAGGGGTGAGGAATGTTTCAACAGCTTGAAAGTTGTTTTTCCCATCATGAGACAACTTTCTAGAGAGCCAATACCTTCATTTAATAGAAAGCAACATAATGGTGTTAAAATGAAATAAAACACAAAAAAATGATCCACTAGCATAAAGATTCCAAAAATTTAAATTCACTGAAACCATAGCAAATGACTTACCTAAAAATTCTATAAATTATGTTGTGTTGCTGCTGATGATAAAAAATAGGGAGATCTTGCAATAAAAGTATGAAACCATCTTTGAAACCTTATTTTCAGGTTGCAACTTGCCAATTTGGAGAAGTGAAAGGTCAATACCAGGGATGAAGAGTTTGAAGGAGCGTAAAGCAACAACAATGGGGAAAGCAACAAAAAGGTGCATAAACGATCGAGAAAATGGCCAAAAATGATGAATGGATGAGATTCATCTTACATCATCTATAAGTCAATCTGCATCGTTCAACATAAAAAGGGGTTAGAAAAGCTCAACATGGGGATGCCTTCGGCATAAAAATATGTGGAAATGAGATTGCTCAAAAGGGAGGGAACAAAGGATCATGGTCCAACCCTTTATACATAATTAGAGGATGTTTAAAAATATTATTTGGAGTGTAGGTAAGCGTTGTGTAGTGGTAATTTTTAATAGTTTTCAAGATAATGTGTTTGAGTTTTTTAATTTATGGAAATAAGGTCTTTAATTGTGATCTCAAAACTTTAATCAATATAAAAATTTATAATTTGATAATTTAAGGTGTGAAGAAAAAGAGTAGGAATTAGGTTTCTAATAGTGATCTCGAATTTTCAATCAATACAAAAAAGGTATGATTTGACTACTTATAAGCTTTTTTTAGGTAAAAAGAAAATCATATTATAAGGGAATTTAAAATAAATTAGAACATAAAGATTTCCAAATAGCAGTAGTCATTAATAAGATCAAAAGAAGAAAGATCCAAAGGGGATTTCCATTATTCTACCATCCCCAAGAATTAAAAGAATTAGTGATCCAAACAAAACTCACATTCTTCAAGAACTACAAGTAAGGAGAGTTAAGCCCAATCATTATGAATGAGCTAAAGAAGTTGCCTGAGTTTATCAATTAAATTCTAGTTGCAATCAACATCAAAGGCCCATTTAGCTAGGAAATTTGCATCAACATTCTATTCTCTATGAACATGAACAAAGAAAATGGAATTAGAATTTGAGGTGAGATAGATAATCTACTTAGCAAGAGATTCCAACCGCCAAAAAGGCTCATGCAACTTCTCTTTGTTCAAAAGAGAAATAAGGATTAGAGAATTCATTTTACTAATAATCTTCTTCCAACCTAACTCACAAGATTTCTCAAGTGCAACAAGAATGGCTCAAGCCTACATTTGATTATTAGTGCAACAACTCATCGAAGAATTGAATAAAACAACACTTGTAAGTACTTATGAAATGTTAATCAATAACTATATTTAAATTATATTTTATAATGTTGCAAACACTCTACAAACCTTCAAAATATGAATTTTATTAAATATATGTTATAAATGTTATACAAATCTTCAAATTTTAAATATTTTTATCATGAGTCTTACCACATGTACATTGTTGATAAAAATAGAGATTGAAAATGTATGCATTTTTTAATATCATAAAGCTAGTGGAATTGACAAACCCCACATGTTTGACATCTAATATTATCACAACCTTTATGATCATATTTTTATTCAATATTTTCATAATGAAAAAATATTTTGGTTATTATAATGGGGAAAATTTTAAACCTTACAATTTTCCCCTTAATTTTAGGCTTGATCTAACTACGTTATCCTTTATGCAATAATTTGCATACAAGTGGTGTGTTTTTGTATATATACTAGTAATTCTATATTTTTAATACTAGTAATTTTATTTGTGTGACTAATTATTTTGTTATGTATTATACCTGACAATCAAATTAGTCATTTATTTAGTCATTTTTAGTTGTTGTGACTAAAATTTTTAGTCACATAGTCATTTATTTGCCAAATTCTACTAGTGTCTATCTTCTTTTCTATTCTAGCAGTGAGCCTTTCTTTCTTCAAGGCAGTGAACCCTATTGTAGTTGGTGTTGATATTACTTTACATTGTGAGCTAATCCTCACTATGGTTTTTCCCTTCTTAGGTTTTCCACGTAAATCTGGTGTTTCTTTGTGTATGGTGTTGTTTTGGTTCTATTTATGTTATTTGTTTTCATATTAAATTATTCTAATAGATTAAGGGTTAATTCAATTGATGTGGATTTGAATGTTACTTGAGGGTTTTAAAGTTTTAAGGTACAACTAATTCGCCCCCCCTCTTAGTTGTCTTGTGCATTCAACAATTGGTATCAAATCAAGGTTCCTAAGAAGAAATCTTAACCACTTGAGGTGGATCTAGGATGGAACACAAGAAATATGTTCCTCTGTTTGATGGATTAGATTATGCATTCTGGAAGACAAGGATGGAAGGTTTTCTGGTTTCTCTTGGATTTGAAATCTGGAAGTTTGTTGAGACTAGATATACTATACCTGAAAATGGTCCAAATATTGATGATGAGATCAAGGCCTATGAAAAGAATGGTAAAGCAAGGTATGCTCTCTTAAGTGGTCCTGTTAATTCTCAATTGGTGAAAGTTATGAAACTAAAAACTCCTAGAGAAATTTGGGTAAAGTTAGAAACCATTTGTGAAGGAGATGATAAGGTAAAGCAAGCTAAGATGCAGAATTTGAAGATCATATTTGAGACCCTACAAATTTTTGAAGATTAAAACATCACAAGCTACTTACAAAAGGTGGATGAAGTTTTCAATGAAATTAGATGCCTTGGTGGAGAAATGAAAGAAGAAGTGGCGAAGAAGCTACTAAAAACTCTTCCTAAATATTATATTCATAAATTTTATGCTATTAAGGAATTATAAAATTTTAATCAATATACTAGAGATCAGTTGTATGGTTCTTTAACTACTTTTTAAATGAGAGAATTTGGTGCAACTAATGAAAAAGTTGAGACTAATTTTAAGCATTAAAGTTCATAGAAGACTGTTGAATTAGATAAAGAGGATCTTGATGATGTGGAAGAAAACTTTGTAAGGAGAATGACAAAGGGTACTGGTAAGTATAGAGGTATGTTTCCTTTCAAATGTTTCAGTTGTGGAAAGATAGTTCATGATGCTTCAAGATGTCCAAACAGAGCTTTGAATGATAAATATAGGGAGAGAAAAGGTAAGATGATTAAGAAAATGTATTATGTTAAAGAGAAGATACAAGTATATTTGATGATGAATTTGATTATGGGGATGACGAGGATGGTTAATTCTTGTTCATGGCTTTAAAAGATGAAACTAATTTTGCTAACTCTGAGAGATGTGTAAAGGAAAATTCTCTGAAAGAAAGTGCTAATACTGAAGGAACTTTGGTATCTACTTTTCATGATATATAGGAGAAGAATATTGGATTATTGATATTGGATACTCTAATAATATGACAAATGACAAGAGTAAGTTTTTTAAACTTGAAAAATATGAAGGACTTGTTAGGTTTTGTGATGATACATCTTCTAAGATATGTAGAAAAGTTTCAATTAGTTTTGATGGCAAGCATAACACTGATGATGTTCTTTATGTTAAGGGTTCAATAAATAACCTCTTGAGTGTTGGATAAATGTATAGCAATGAATACAATCTTATGTTTCAAGATGATGGTTGTGAGATTAGAAAAGGCTCCAAAATTGTGGTTGTTGCTATAAGGATAGATGGAAATATCTATCAACTCAAGGGTGTTGATAGTTATTGCTTCATGATCAATGAGAGTTGGATATGGCATAGAAGAATGTGTCACATCAATTTTGATAGCCTAGTGAGAATAATTTCAGTTTAAATTGTGAGAGATCTACCAAAGATTACAAAGCCTATCAATGTTGTCTATAAGGAATGTCAAGTTGAGAAGCAAGAAAGAATAATCTTCTATCAGAATGTTGGAATTGGTGCATACATATATTTATGTTCTTACCAAAATAAGAAGTCTTTAAGGTGATAGGTACTTCATGCTATTGATTGATGATTATTCTAGAATGACATGGGTTACTTTTCTAAAAGAAAAATAAAAATGTCTAGATAAGTTTAAAGCATCCAAAGTTATGGTTCAGAATGAAATGGATATGAAAATAAAATGTTTGAGTTCTGAAAGAGGTGGATAGTTCACCTCCAATGAGTTCAATATCTTTTGTGAGAATCATCAAATAAGAGGCATTTATCTACCCCTATGACTCCTCAGCAGAATGGAGTAGTTGAAAGAAAGAATAGGACTGTTGAAGAAGTTGAAAGGATAAAGATGAAAGAAGAAAATCTACCAAAATCCTACTGGATAGAATTAATTCATACTACTTTATACATACTTAACAGAGTGCAAGCAAGAGAAAACAACATAAAGAATCCCTATGAGATTTGGTATGGAAGGATTCCTACTATCAAATATTTCAGTGTTTGGAAGGAAATGCTATATTAGAAGAGATGCAGAAAACTTGGGAAAGTTTGATGCAAGATCTGATGAAGGTATCTTCCTTGGATATTCTACTAGAAGCAAAGCTTACCGATGCACTACAAAAAGAGGCTAAGAAATATTGTTGAGAGTACAAGTGTTAAGCTTGATGAAGACCTACAAAATAGTTCAATGGTAATAGATGGATATGAATCAGATGAATCTTCTTGTAGAGAAGAAGAAAAAACTAAAAAAGAAGAAGTTTAGTTTGAAGAGGAAGAAACTCCAAAAAAGGTTCCTAAAATTCCTACCTATGTGCAGAAGAATCATTCTGATGAACATATCATTGGTGATAAGAGAAAGGGTGTATTGAAAATCAGGAAAGCTACTGAAGAACATGTAAATCTATGTTTACTATCTAAAGTTGAACCAAAAATATTGATTGAAGCATGCAAGGATGAGTATTGGATCAAGGCTATGGAAGAAGAACTAATGTAGATTGAGAAGAATTATATTTGGGAACTTGTTCCAAGACCAACAAACAAGAATGTGATTGGAACTAAGTGGGTATTCAGGAATAAACTAAATGAGAGTGAATAGAAACAAGGCAAGAATTATGTGTAAAGGCTACTCACAAGTAGAAGGAATATAATTTGAGGAAATATTTTCTCGAATGACAAGAATTAAATCTATCAGGATGTTTTTGTCTTTTATGACACATAAGGATTTTAAAGTTTATCAAACGGATGTGAAGTCTACTTTCTTGAATGGAGAATTAGAAGAAGAGGTATAATAGAACAACCAAAAGGATTTCAATTATCAAACAAATTGGATATGGTCTATAGATTGAAGAATACATTATATGGATTGAAGAAAGCTCCCAGAGCTTGGTATGCAAGCTTAGACAAGTACTTGTTACAACAAGGATTCAATAAAGGTACCACAAATAGAAATCTTTACTTCAAAGTTGAAAAGATCAAATCTTGATTGTGGTTGTATATGTTGTTGACATAATTTTTGGAGGAAATGTAGTTATGTGTAAGAAATTTGTAGAAGAGATGTAGAAATATTTTGAAATGTCTATGTTTGTAGAGATGAATTTCCTCCTTGGGCTAAAAATCAATCAGATAGATAAAGGTACTATTATTTCACAACCAAAGTATGTCAAGGAAATGTTGAAGTTTGGAATGGAAGATTCTAAACCAGTATGTACCCCTATGGTTACTAGTTTCGAGCTAAGCAATAATGATGAATCTCTTAAGGTTGATCAGAGAAAGTATAGATCAATGATTGGGGGATTGCTATATCTAACTGGTACTATATTGTATATCATGCATGGAGTACATCTTGTGGCTAGATTTCAAGAAGATCCTAATGAGTCACATGTTATAGAAATACATAAGGATATTTAGATACTTGAAGGGCACTCTGGATCATGGCTTGTGGTATCCAAAGAATACTGAATTTACTTTAAGTACTTACACATATGCAGATTGGGAGTAACTGCACAAAGATGGTTCCCAAAAAGGGGACTTAATCGGACAAATTTTTTCTAAAATCAGGAAATACTGACCTTGGACATGAGATTGAGGATACTTAGACTCAAAATTTTGAGATGGAACAAAAATAAGGATTCAAGTGCTCTGAGTCTACTTTCTAAACTACTAATTTATTTTGAAAATGGTTGAGATTAAGGGGTTCAAATGAGGGATGTACACAAATTGGTGTTGTTTTTTTCAGAAAAATATAACATAGCAACTCTTGTACAACCCTCGTACGGTGAATTCTTTTTTAGTACTTTTAAAATCACAACGGTCAGAAGTTAGCTAATAGTATGCAGTTGATGCACGATTTTTCTGATAATTTTTTACTGAATATTTGATTTTTTACTAATTTGCGAAGTGGACATATCCTGAAAAATAGAATTTTGGCCATGCTACCCCTACAAATTTTGGAAACTAATTGATTTGCTTTTTTTTTATTTTTTTATTTTGTAGAATGGAATTTAGTTTCTAAAAATGTAATTTATTTAAAAAATTGATGAACGGTTAATTTATAACGAAAAAATACCAAACACTGCTTTTTGGCAAAAAAAAGACATACAAATAAAATAAATTATGGATGAAAGACTTAACATTTTCAGAAAGTGAAAAAAATTACATCGTTGGATAGCTAAGAGATAACCCAACATTACCCATGTGTTCGATTTTTTTGATATTGAATGACATGGAATCCTGATGGTGAGCATGAACTCGATTATGAGAAATATGGTGGATTTTTCAAAAACACGTCTCTGGTCATTGGGAATGCCCTCCAAGCCTTTGGGTTGGTATTCCAAGGCAAATACCAAGCCTAAGGCTCAAGAATCCCCAAAGCAAGATATAACACGTGCGCGTTATAATGCGCTCGTGTTATATCTCACTTTTGACATGGTTTATGCTTCTGCGAGGAACATGTCAACTAACACATAATGCGAGCACATTATAATGTGCTCACATTATGTCTTACTTTATGTTAAATGCCAATATATTAATGTATGCTGATATATTTTTATGTACATGTATGTCATGTATGTATGTATGCTTGTATGGATGTAAGATTATATGTACATATGTATTATGCTTGTATGTATGTCTTTAGACGAAGGGAGAATTTAGAGAGAGTCTAGAGAGATGGAGAGGGGGTGGAAGTGAGAGTTTAAGAGAGAGGGAGTGGGAGAGAAGAGATTGGAGTGAGGGGGACTTAGCTAGGTAGGGATAGAGGGAGGGAGATAGAGAGAGAGAGGGGGGTGGGAGAGAGAGAATTGAGGGAGAGGGAGAGAGAGAGGGGGAGTCAGAGAGAGAGATGAGGGAGACGGAGAGAGAGAGTGGGGGAGAGAGAGAGAGACAGATAGAAAGAGAGAGTTATGTAGGTAGGGTGAGAAAGGGAGAGAATTGAGAGATAGGTAGTCAGAGGGAGTGGGAGAGAGATGGAGTGTGAGAGAGAGGGAGTGGGAGAGAGAGAGGGAGTGTGAGTGAGAGACCTGAGAGAGGGAGAGGGTGTGAGAGGGAGTGGCCTGATAGAGGTAGAGAAAGAGGGGGTGGATTTAGAGGGACTTATCTAGGTAGGGTTGGAGGGATAGATAGAGAGAGGAGAGAGACAAAGAGAGAGTTACCTAGGTAGGGTTTCACCTAGAGTTTCCTTGAGTTTTGATAAGGAAGATCACTATGAATATCCAGAACATTATTCCCCTATGCTACATAAAAAAGGAAAAAATAGCTCCTTACTCCTCTGTAATATTTAGTTGCATGTATTTGAAAAGAAAGTCTTTACTAATTATTGAGCAACAAAAAATTGCAAGAGTTAGATCTCAATCAAGACAGATCTAGAAGGACATTCCTATGCACAAGAAAGTCATATTCGTTATAGTATTCGTATGCATAGTTTATATGCAGGTAAATTTTGGATTTTATTGAACACGTACACAATCCAAATATGTTTTTGTGTGGTCTACATACAAAGGGTTCTCACAATCATGGTTTGGTGTTGTATTTTATTCAAATTAAGATAATTGTCCTTCTAGGCACATAGAGACAATAGAAAGCACCACAGCTGTATGATCAACAAAATCATCTTTTAGTTTTGAAAAAAAAGTGCTCTTGAGGACATGATGCTCAAAAAATTTAGGAAGAAATGATGGAGGATTCATTGCTGTAGTATAAGAGGGAAATTGGCACAATGGTCTGAACTAGTTTGTAATATGTGGATGGTGCCGCACTACTAGAAACACGCAGACAGCAGATGCAACTGAAATGAACATTAGCTCGAAGTGGTGTCTCTTTCCCATATGAATAGGGAATATACTTGATTTTGCAAATAAAAAATTGAATGGATATTACTCTACTGAAGCATTTGAACTAGTCCTGAAGACTATACTCTAGTGTACCTCTGACAACAAGCTGCTCTTGAAGTAAACACGTCTATGGCTTATAAGAAATACCTTGAAGTTTAACATCTGATGCTTGTGGATGATGCCACTTTTGAACATTTCTTATATGCTCAAGAATAAAATGTGCAGAGAACTAGCGGGCTATCTATGAAGTACAAAAAAATGGAGACAACCTTTTGTACCACTCGGTCATACAATGATTCAAATGAACTTGAGAAGGTGCTCATATTAGAGTTCTTGGAAGAAAATTATGTTGCAAATCTTGTTCATCAACAAAAAAGAGTATTCAGCTTCCAAAGGGAATTTGGTTGTGGATAAATATGCTAAAAATACCTCCAGACAGACCACCATGGAAGACATAGTACATACTAGGTTTTGGATTATGTTGGTTCATGCTATGACATGAAGGACTGTATAGAGGAGAATGATCAATCATTTGTTGTAGGAGGCAATCAAAGATAACAAATATATTGCATTATCAAAGAGACGAGTCACTCATTGAACAAGCATAAAGGATAGTGAGATGTATGGTAAATGCTTATATGACTGATCAAGTAATGGAGAGTGATTCAGTGGGTTTTTCCTTGGATGAGATTTCAAGATAGTGCTTATACCTGTGAGTTATGTTCTATGTGACCTAATATGTGATGGTGTACTAAATCCTTTATGACAGTCAACCTTCAGCCATCATGCTATGAGGATTAGTTAGAGATAACTATATATATACATCATAAAAAATTGTTTTAGATGAATGAGGAAAATCATTTATCTCTCGGTTGCCCTTTGGATATTCTCTGTAGGAAAAAAAGGTTGCATACTGGACCATCCATACTATGGTTAGGGCATGGCAATATTGTGATTATGAGAACCACATAAAGAACAGATATTTCAATATCCTTTAGCTGCATTTGGGCACCACTGGCGTTGAAGCACACAGCTGATATTTCCCAAAAATACAATCCAGAACAACATAGATAGCAAATATATAGGTTGCTTAAAGTATCACAAATAGGGAGAGATTTGAAAAATTCAGGGGTAATCCAATAGCATACATAGCGAGTATTTCTAACAACTTTCAAGTAATTATATAAAACTATCGACGGGTTCCTTGCAGCTCCCCCAGCTGCAAGTGTTAGTCAATTAAAATTTATATCTTACCCTATTGTAATCTAACTTTCGTTGTCTTCTTTAGGAATAGTTCAATATGGCTTTGAACCAGTTTTTCAATTGGACCAATATTGTGAGCTTAATGGAGTTGTCGTAAGTGACTGAAAAAGCAATGGAAATAATCAGAAATTTTCAAATTAGAGTTCACTGATCCATAAAATGAAAGTAATTATATAAAAGGATTTGTATATACATAAGGAATACTCTGGATTACAGTTTCCCAATACAGAATTCAGTAGTAGAGATTCAGAGAATATCTTCTCGAAATCACTCTCCTATTAAACAACTATAGACAAAATTATATAAGAAATCAAAATCCATTATTCTCTTCTTTGAGACACGGAATCTTGGGATGGGGAATCTCTAAAGTACCTAGTATATCTTGTCTTTGAGGGTTTTATAAGAAATGTTAATAAAGATAATTGGCTGAAAGCCAAGAGAAAATATCCAAATAGAATTTGAGTAAAATGTGCAAATTTTAAAATATTAACTGCTAACAATTGTACCATGCTACAGAGGGGAATATAGGTTGAAGCAGTATTTACTTTGATTGATACTTGTCAATCCCAACCTTAATAGAATCTTTACACACATCTTAGGAATTATAGATTGAAGTAGGTGTTAATTCGATTGATATTTGTCAATCCTAATTTTAATAGAATCAATATCAATCCTAACCTTAATAGAATCTTTACACACATCTAGGAATTATAGATTGAAGTAGTAGAGAGGGTTCATCTTTTACTAATGGATAGGGAACTTAGAAAGTATTATCTATGGGTATTTAGGATTCATACCATCTTCAGAACAGGGTAAATTTCAATTTGAAAATCTTATCTCTAACATTCCCAATCAATTAGGAACTATAGATTGAAGTAGTAGAGAGGGTTCATCTTTTACCAATGGATAGAGCACTTAGAAAGTATTATCTATGGGTATTCAGGATTCATACCATCTTCAGAACAGGGTAAATTTCAATTTGAAAATCTTATCTCTAACATTCCCAATCAATTAGGAACTATAGATTGAAGTAGTAGAGAGGGTTCATCTTTTACCAATGGATAGGACACTTAGAAAGTATTATCTATGGGTATTCAGGATTCATACCATCTTCAGAACAGGGTAAATTTCAATTTGAAAATCTTATCTCTGACATTCCCAATCAATTAGGAACTATAGATTGAAGTAGTAGAGAGGGTTCATCTTTTACCAATGGATAGGGCACTTAGAAAGTATTATCTATGGGTATTCAGGATTCATACCATCTTCAGAACAGGATAAATTTCAATTTGAAAATCTTATCTCTGACATTCCAATCAATCAGGAACTATAGATTGAAGTAGTAAAGAGGGTTCATGTTTTACCAATGGATAGGGTACTTAGAAAGTATTATCTATGGGTATTCATGATTCATACCATCTTCAGAACAGGGTAAATTTCAATTTGGAAATCTTATCTGTGACATTCCCAATCAATTGTAAAAAAAATGAAACAATCACTATATGAGTGTACCTCTATGTTTTTCAATGTTCTGCCACGGAGTGAATCCTCTTATAGAAACAGTCGGCCCCTACTCGCCTTCATCGTGAATCCATCAAAAAATTCCTGCAAATGGGTGTTTTCATCGGTACCCATCTTAACAGAAGACTAATTTTTCAGCTCTCTTAAAATTCAGATCGTGAATCAATCCAGGGATGATTTATTTGAAGAACATGGTAAAACGGTGTAACAGCTAGTTCGTGATTTCTAAATAGAAATAAAAATGCCCGTTGCTTTTTCGTACTTTGGTTTTTTAAAATTTCAAACATCCAACCCAAAGCTCCACATTAACTTAAGAGGAGTGTTTTAAGAGTTTTTTTTTGTTATTATAGATAAAAAAATTAATGCATTTTTCACTTGACTTATTTAAGTTTTATTTTGCAAATTTTGTGAAAATCATCAATTATTTTTCACACAAAAGTAATTGCTTCAAATATTAAAATGAAATAGTATACAATGAATAGGATTGGATTTGAGTAATTTTAAAAAAATCTAAATTGATAACTCGAAGCTAGGAATTTTGGACTTGTGATTTGCTTCCTACCACTTAGTCACTGCGGGCTTATATAATTTTGTCCTTTGGTTAGTTCTTGGTGTTAGGGATATTGAGAAATTTGACTCTCATGCATATTTGTCAAAATGATTCTTCATTAATTAATGCTTTGAGTTTGGAGGACTTCGAGACTAAAAATTTGCCTCTCATACAATCTTTTTGCTCATGATAGAATTCCTAGAACTCATTTAATGAAATAGATTCCATCTGCCATGGAGGCTAAACGTGCTTCACTATTTTCTAAGTCTCTTAGAGTGTCACTCTTAGTGTACTTATGAGGAGTCTCATAAATAAATAGATGGTTGTGAAGCTTTAATTGCAATTTAATTTTTGGGGAGGATGTGTAGCATGTGAGATGCATAGGGATGAGTTAGATAAATGTTTGCAAATATGAATTTTCATGTGTTTACATGTTTGTCATATATTCATTTTACTTTTCTAATTTTGATAAATTACTTGGTTTAATGTTTTTATTTGATAATTTAATTTGTTCAATTTATAATAAAACTTAATAATTTACAGTTTAATGTAAATTTAATTTATGATTTAAAATATCTTTTGTATACTTTAATTTATAATTTAATTCATAAGTATATAATTTATAATCTAATTTAGAACAATTTATAATTTTGTAATCTAATTGAGCTAAGAGGTGTTCTATAGTAGCAAAGGAGTATACATAAAACTAAAACATAACCAACATAGATTTAAAAAAAAAAAAACTATAAAACAAGTCTTAAGTAAATAAAATAAAATAAAATAATTCTTTAATATAAATTTAAATAAATCCTAAGTAGCTTACTTAAACTCATTCTAAGGAACTTCATCCACAATATTAAACCAAACACTTATAATCAACATCATAAAATTATATATATATGATCTATTCATGAATTCATAAATATAATAAATTATGTATTTTAAAAATATATAGATAGCATTTATTATTATATTACTATAATAGCTCACTTCCAATATTTTTCATTTGTACCCTCATGCATAGCAAAAATGAATCTATATATTTTTTAGAAGATTGATGAGGCTAGTTTTGCATTTTCCAAATTTATACTTGATGCTTCAATTGTTGTTGATGTAAATTGATTTCTTTGTGATCACATATTATTTTTTCCTTTTATGGCACCAACCTAGGAATCTATATGTTTTTTAGATTGGGAAATTGATAATTGTAATCTATTGCCAATAATACATTTCATCCCAAAATGTTTTCTATTGCAACCTCTGAGTATAAGGATATGAGAGATCATATATTAAACAAAAATGGATGGATTCTTGGTGAGGTGCATTTATTTATTGAAAAGTAGTGTCTAAATCTTAATCCTCTAAAATGTGGACCAAAAAATTATCTACTTTGGACTCACTTCTATAGCCTTCTTGTAGAATTTTGGTTAATGGATGTGTCTTCCATTATTAGAAATGACTTGGGGAACTTGTGTCAATTGATGATGAATGATTGGTGAAGAATTCAATAGTGTTGCTCGATTATGTGTGGTCGCAATACTCAAAATCACAAAGACCTGAAATTTATGTGTGCTAAATGAAGAATGGGTGCAATCAATTAAGGCCAAAGAGAAGACCTTAACTTTATGTGTGCTAAATGAAGAATGGGTGCAATCAATTAAGGCCAAAGAG